>OX383263.1:17001477-17005112 GCA_947522985.1 Lithophane socia
CGTGGCACATGTGGGGGTTCCTCGTCTTTCGACGGTACTTCACCCCCATCCTTACGTCTTCTACAGGTATGTCCCCGATCAGGTGGGTGTTTTGCCGCTGCAGGGCCTGAGTAAGCTCCACATCGGTGTGGCAGGAGAGGACATCCTTGATGATGACTAGTGGGTCCTTGTTCTTAACTTCCTCCACCACTAGATTGCCCGTCTTCCTTATGCGTTCAGTTACCTTCGCCATCTCTTCTCGGCTCCTGAAACCAACCACCACTTTCTGGTCCCTCACCTTGCGCAGCCGTTCAATTCGGGTCCCCTCGTTCCTGGCATCCACCGCCGTCCTGAGCTTCTCAACAACCTCTTCACCGGTGTCTTGATCATTGGTTGATGATACGACCACCGAGTGAAGAGGCTGTTGGATGTTCTGCTTAGGTACGACGGCAGCCATCTCTGCGAAGGTCGGACCTTGGCCTGCGACATAGCGAGGGGCCTGCTGGAGATGCTCCGACAGAGCTTGGGTGTGGTGTTGGCACTCTTGCAGTGCCTGTTTGTGCTGTCTGAGGCCTTCCACAAGGCTCTGCATCAGCTCTGTCGGCTCATCAGTGGTCAGCTGCTGTGGTGCAGCTATCGGTGTGGCCACAGCTGTGACCGCAGGTGCTGGTGTGATTGGGACTTTGTTCCGCTCAGATTCCTTAACCAGCTCATAGAGCCTGTTTGGTTAGGTTAGGTTAGGTTAGGTTAGGTTAGGTTAGGTTAGGTTAGGTTAGGTTAGGTTAGGTTAGGTTAGGTTAGGTTAGGTTAGGTTAGGTTAGGTTAGGTTAGGTTAGGTTAGGTTAGGTTAGGTTAGGTTAGGTTAGGTTAGGTTAGGTTAGGTTAGGTTAGGTTAGGTTAGGTTAGGTTAGGTTAGGTTAGGTTAGGTTAGGTTAGGTTAGGTTAGGTTAGGTTAGGTTAGGTTAGGTTAGGTTAGGTTAGGTTAGGTTAGGTTAGGTTAGGTTAGGTTAGGTTAGGTTAGGTTAGGTTAGGTTAGGTTAGGTTAGGTTAGGTTAGGTTAGGTTAGGTTAGGTTAGGTTAGGTTAGGTTAGGTTAGGTTAGGTTAGGTTAGGTTAGGTTAGGTTAGGTTAGGTTAGGTTAGGTTAGGTTAGGTTAGGTTAGGTTAGGTTAGGTTAGGTTAGGTTAGGTTAGGTTAGGTTAGGTTAGGTTAGGTTAGGTTAGGTTAGGTTAGGTTAGGTTAGGTTAGGTTAGGTTAGGTTAGGTTAGGTTAGGTTAGGTTAGGTTAGGTTAGGTTAGGTTAGGTTAGGTTAGGTTAGGTTAGGTTAGGTTAGGTTAGGTTAGGTTAGGTTAGGTTAGGTTAGGTTAGGTTAGGTTAGGTTAGGTTAGGTTAGGTTAGGTTAGGTTAGGTTAGGTTAGGTTAGGTTAGGTTAGGTTAGGTTAGGTTAGGTTAGGTTAGGTTAGGTTAGGTTAGGTTAGGTTAGGTTAGGTTAGGTTAGGTTAGGTTAGGTTAGGTTAGGTTAGGTTAGGTTAGGTTAGGTTAGGTTAGGTTAGGTTAGGTTAGGTTAGGTTAGGTTAGGTTAGGTTAGGTTAGGTTAGGTTAGGTTAGGTTAGGTTAGGTTAGGTTAGGTTAGGTTAGGTTAGGTTAGGTTAGGTTAGGTTAGGTTAGGTTAGGTTAGGTTAGGTTAGGTTAGGTTAGGTTAGGTTAGGTTAGGTTAGGTTAGGTTAGGTTAGGTTAGGTTAGGTTAGGTTAGGTTAGGTTAGGTTAGGTTAGGTTAGGTTAGGTTAGGTTAGGTTAGGTTAGGTTAGGTTAGGTTAGGTTAGGTTAGGTTAGGTTAGGTTAGGTTAGGTTAGGTTAGGTTAGGTTAGGTTAGGTTAGGTTAGGTTAGGTTAGGTTAGGTTAGGTTAGGTTAGGTTAGGTTAGGTTAGGTTAGGTTAGGTTAGGTTAGGTTAGGTTAGGTTAGGTTAGGTTAGGTTAGGTTAGGTTAGGTTAGGTTAGGTTAGGTTAGGTTAGGTTAGGTTAGGTTAGGTTAGGTTAGGTTAGGTTAGGTTAGGTTAGGTTAGGTTAGGTTAGGTTAGGTTAGGTTAGGTTAGGTTAGGTTAGGTTAGGTTAGGTTAGGTTAGGTTAGGTTAGGTTAGGTTAGGTTAGGTTAGGTTAGGTTAGGTTAGGTTAGGTTAGGTTAGGTTAGGTTAGGTTAGGTTAGGTTAGGTTAGGTTAGGTTAGGTTAGGTTAGGTTAGGTTAGGTTAGGTTAGGTTAGGTTAGGTTAGGTTAGGTTAGGTTAGGTTAGGTTAGGTTAGGTTAGGTTAGGTTAGGTTAGGTTAGGTTAGGTTAGGTTAGGTTAGGTTAGGTTAGGTTAGGTTAGGTTAGGTTAGGTTAGGTTAGGTTAGGTTAGGTTAGGTTAGGTTAGGTTAGGTTAGGTTAGGTTAGGTTAGGTTAGGTTAGGTTAGGTTAGGTTAGGTTAGGTTAGGTTAGGTTAGGTTAGGTTAGGTTAGGTTAGGTTAGGTTAGGTTAGGTTAGGTTAGGTTAGGTTAGGTTAGGTTAGGTTAGGTTAGGTTAGGTTAGGTTAGGTTAGGTTAGGTTAGGTTAGGTTAGGTTAGGTTAGGTTAGGTTAGGTTAGGTTAGGTTAGGTTAGGTTAGGTTAGGTTAGGTTAGGTTAGGTTAGGTTAGGTTAGGTTAGGTTAGGTTAGGTTAGGTTAGGTTAGGTTAGGTTAGGTTAGGTTAGGTTAGGTTAGGTTAGGTTAGGTTAGGTTAGGTTAGGTTAGGTTAGGTTAGGTTAGGTTAGGTTAGGTTAGGTTAGGTTAGGTTAGGTTAGGTTAGGTTAGGTTAGGTTAGGTTAGGTTAGGTTAGGTTAGGTTAGGTTAGGTTAGGTTAGGTTAGGTTAGGTTAGGTTAGGTTAGGTTAGGTTAGGTTAGGTTAGGTTAGGTTAGGTTAGGTTAGGTTAGGTTAGGTTAGGTTAGGTTAGGTTAGGTTAGGTTAGGTTAGGTTAGGTTAGGTTAGGTTAGGTTAGGTTAGGTTAGGTTAGGTTAGGTTAGGTTAGGTTAGGTTAGGTTAGGTTAGGTTAGGTTAGGTTAGGTTAGGTTAGGTTAGGTTAGGTTAGGTTAGGTTAGGTTAGGTTAGGTTAGGTTAGGTTAGGTTAGGTTAGGTTAGGTTAGGTTAGGTTAGGTTAGGTTAGGTTAGGTTAGGTTAGGTTAGGTTAGGTTAGGTTAGGTTAGGTTAGGTTAGGTTAGGTTAGGTTAGGTTAGGTTAGGTTAGGTTAGGTTAGGTTAGGTTAGGTTAGGTTAGGTTAGGTTAGGTTAGGTTAGGTTAGGTTAGGTTAGGTTAGGTTAGGTTAGGTTAGGTTAGGTTAGGTTAGGTTAGGTTAGGTTAGGTTAGGTTAGGTTAGGTTAGGTTAGGTTAGGTTAGGTTAGGTTAGGTTAGGTTAGGTTAGGTTAGGTTAGGTTAGGTTAGGTTAGGTTAGGTTAGGTTAGGTTAGGTTAGGTTAGGTTAGGTTAGGTTAGGTTAGGTTAGGTTAGGTTAGGTTAGGTTAGGTTAGGTTAGGTTAGGTTAGGTTAGGTTAGGTTAGGTTAGGTTAGGTTAGGTTAGGTTAGGTTAGGTTAGGTTAGGTTAGGTTAGGTTAGGTTAGGTTAGGTTAGGTTAGGTTAGGTTAGGTTAGGTTAG
>OX383264.1:600000-1125276 GCA_947522985.1 Lithophane socia
CTTATTAAGAAATTTCTTTTCGATTTTAACTGGGTGGAATTGTTCAGGGAACTGGATGGAGTGAATGAGATGCTTGATTCCTTTTATGAAATGCTATATATGGCCATTCAGAAATTTATACCAGCCCACGTTCCAAAACCTAAAAAATATCCGCTGTGGTTTAGCCGAAACCTGATAAAGCTATTGACTGTAAAGTTTAAGTTAAGAAAACGATATTGCAAGTATAAAAATCCCCTGGATGCGATTGAATTAAAACTTATTACTAAGCGTTGTGATAGTTTGGCAACTACTTGCTATAACACTTATATCAGGAACTTAGAAGATGGAATCATAAATAGCCCGAAAATGTTTTGGACACATGTAAAAACCCAGCGCGGAGGAACTAGCGCATATCCTCTGACTATGACAGACGGAGATAATAAAGCAACCAATGGCGCGGAGATATGTGAGTTGTTCGGTGAGTATTTCTCCTCTGTTTACGTAAATGACCGGAACACTGGAAATACGTACAATCACACAGACTATTTAAAATCTTTAGAAAGTAATGGCCAAAACTTAACAAGCCCTAACATAAACCCTGAAGTACTATTTAGAAAATTAAAAAATCTAGATTGTAGTAAAGGTGCGGGTCCAGATGGTATCCCACCAATTTTTATAAAAGAATGTGCGTTAGAATTAGTTTATCCACTCATGCAAATCCTTGAAAAATCACTCGCTTATGGCGTGTTTCCGTCGAAGTGGAAGATGGCTAAAGTAGTTCCCATACATAAATCAGATAGCGATGATATAGTGTCAAATTATAGACCGATCTCAATTCTTTCAACGTTTGCTAAGGTGTTCGAGTCTCTAATCTGCCCCCACATTCAAAACCATCTGAAGCTGTATTTAAGTGATGATCAACACGGATTTGTTAGTGCACGTTCCACGAGTACAAACCTAGTACCATTCACTGAACTGCTAATTAAAACTATTGACTCGGGTCACCAAGCAGACGTTATTTACACCGACTTTAGTAAAGCGTTCGATAAAATCTGTCCCAAAATATTGATACATAAGTTGAGCGCTTACGGCATTACTGGAACATTGTTGAATTGGTTGAGTTCATATTTAACAGATAGAACTTTTTTCGTAGTGGTTAATGGTTTTCAGTCGACTGTTTATGAGATTTCTTCAGGCGTTCCTCAAGGTTCACACCTTGGGCCAATTTTATTTCTTTATTTTATAAATGACATACCGGTGTGTTTCCGGAACTCCGAGATTTTTATGTATGCAGATGACTTAAAATTTGTCAGAGTAGTGAAATCTGCTGAAGACGCAATGCTTTTACAGATGGATCTTAATAGGCTGATTGAATGGTGCTGTAATAATGAAATGTATTTAAATTCGAAGAAATGTTATCACATTAAATATACAAGAAAAAAAAGCATAATACATTCTAAGTATCAAATTAATTCGGAAGTAATAAAAGAAGTAGACAATATACGAGATCTTGGAGTTCTGTTTGATAAAAAACTAACTTTCCTCCCACATTTAGACAACATTATAAAGACATCTTCTAAAATGCTAGGATTTGTAATAAGAAATTGTAGGACATTCCGTAAATTTAAAACTAAAATAATTTTATATAACAGTTTAGTTAGGAGTAGATTGGAGTACTGTAGTGTGGTTTGGCGACCACACTATGCTGTACATAATTTGCGTATTGAGCGTGTTCAAAAGCGCTTCCTTTGGCACTTAGCGTACTCGAGTGGCATAGCCAAAAGAAAGCCCTCTTACAGAGAGAGATTAAAACATTTTACCATGTGCAGTTTAGATAAACGGAGGAGATTTAACGACGCTTTATTTATGAGCAAAATTCTTAAAAATAAAATTCAGTGCCCTAGGCTGCTAGCCCTTTGTAAGTTCCGTGCGCCCTCAAGAATCCCACGCAACTCCATCACTCCACTCTGTCCTCCCTTTCGCCGAACAGTTTTGGGCTCCAACTCTCCATATGCCAGATTTTGTCAAATCATAAACAGTTGTAGCGACTTAATTGATGTGCACCATGATAATCTAGCAAAGCTAAAATCTCTGTTTGTGAAATCTCTGTCCGATATATGTTAACCAGTTTAGGTTTATTTTTACCAGTTCAGTTGTTTACTTAGTTAGTTTACTTTTTCTGTAATGATTTTCTTGATGTTTAATTATAGTTACTATGTTATGTACAATATGTATCATAAAGAAGTTATAGTTATATTGTAAATTTAGATTACCAACTAAGCTCAATATTGCGCTTGTGGTGTTTACCTTTAAGTGAGTGTTACATTGTTACTTGTTTATAAAATAGTTTTTATGTATATTATTAGTGTAAACATTCGTTGGTGAACCAAATATATAAAATAAAATAAAAAATTATCAGCCATACCTATTTTAAATACTGTGGGTAGTGTTGGTTATTGCGCAAAAGAAAAACCGTTTGCAGAGATCAAATTGTAATTGATTATCAAACTAATCAGTACTACTAGTACTACTAGTAATTCACACACTGTAGGTACACGAGACACGACACAACTATACGGGACGCGCGCTAGTTTCTAAACGTGTTCACTGCTCGGCAGCCACTGACCAACTCCGCTTATCCGTCGAGAGTTGTGTTGTACACTGTCGAACGCCGCTAGGCGGCGCTGGCGTCCAGATTAGTCAACTCAGTAACGTATTTCCAACATATAGAAAAAAAGATGTACTTCTTAATTTCGTAGAACAAGTGAAACTTGCGCACCGATTTTTTTACATTTTTAATACCGATTACGAGTAAATATTAAACTTACAAAAGAAATCTCAATGTTTTGTCAAGTCATAAAACCGTACGAAGCAGGGGCGAGTCGCTAGTCTAGTTGCAATCATTGGACAAGCCTGACAACATTAGGTATAAGTATGTATTTTGTTCATCCCAGGTTTAATGCTCTAAGAGCTCCTTCAGTATATCTCGTTATTTATTTACTTTGTTGTAACCATAATGGTAACACACTCACTTTAACCAAACGACTCGACCTCGTAGTTCAAAGGTTTTAGAAGCTACAGTTAAAGTCGCGTAGTAATCACGTAAAAGGTTCAAATCCTAGTCTTTACTGCAAAATGCTCGTGTGTGAGGAAATGTAGGGAGGTTTTACAGAATGTACAAACAGAGAACAACTTAGAATCCTGAGTGTCTCGAGTCGTACACAAAGGTTTTGTGGTTGGAAAATTTTAAAAACTGTCCATTAAAATTTTTGTAACGCTGTGTGTATTTTTCTAAGAAGAGACAGAGGCTTTAAAATAATAATTGATAAGTTTGCTGACGAAAGAAAGAAAGGATTAATTTTTATTGAAACACGCACAGGAGGATACAAACTAAATAAGTCTTTATCAAAGGAGGTCTTATTATCTCTTATGCGTAGTATGCAGGCGAGAAAATTACGAGATGTAAGTAAATGAAAGTCAGTAGTATTCTCAATCACAAGTCACTGATCACATTGGCGAATGGACAATAATATAAAAGATTTTCCACCGAGCTCAGCGAGTATGTGAGGCTCGAGCGCAAATAAATAACCCACTGCACTACAAGACAAGGGTAGTCACAATGATCACCAATATGCAGTCACACTAAATCAGTGCCAGCTTTTCGATGTTCTGTATCAACGGATCCCTTGTTTTTTTTTGGCGGGCCGCCGCCTCTGAATAACAAAAATTCTGTACGAGGCCAGATAGCACATATCTCAGCATGGGCTGCAACATCTATACAAATAATGCTGTTCGTTGGTAAGCGAATCATTGAGAACGTATGGACAAAATCAAAATATTTTATTTCACGTAAACCTACATGAGCACTTTTGAAAGGTCAGAAGCTCACACATGGTTCCAATTGGTCGTTTACTATAGAGAAGAGCCGGCAAGAAACTCCACGGTTACTCTAAAAATAATTGGATTTTACAATATTTTCAAATAATAATTTTAATAGGTATGGTAGGACAGAGGAGCTCGTGGTTCAGGTTAAGCTACGCTTGCCGGGGTTGGTCAGTGGATGGGTGACCATCTTTACATATCGAGAATCCTCCGTGCCTCGGAAAGCATGTTAAGCCGTTGGTCCCGGCTGTCATTTGTGGAACTTTGACAGTCGTTACGGGTTGTCAGAAACCCGAAAGTCTGACAACCAGTCTTACCAATGGGTATCGTATTACCCAGTTACTGGGTTGTGGAGGTTAGATAGGCAGTCGCTCCATTTAAAATACTGGTATTCAGCTGCATCCGGTTTAGACTGGAAGCCAACCCCAACTTGGTTGAGAAAAGGCTACGTAGATGATGAGGTATGGGAGGACAGTGTAGGCTTTGCAACAAGTGCCAGGTACTTAAGAAAATAGAAAATGGTCAACAAATCTACAGTCCACTAGGTATACAACGTTCTCACATTCAGAAAATAGGAAAGAATCTTAAGAAAAGATAAATAAAATAATAAAAATAAATCCGACCGATCTGATTTTCTTTTATTGGTCGGAACAGTTTGAATAAGGTCTTAGAAAAAGACAAATTGGAAAAGTTTCCCGGAACATCCGAACAGGGAAAAACTGAAAGTGCTTTTTTCTATGGGACAGGTCTATAAGGAGGATAAGGAAAAGGCCTGCCTGGTCAGCTAGTTTAAAAATAAATGTCGCAGCTCTCGTATTCAGTGTGTATATAACTAAATGCATGATAAATCTATACAGCGTGTAGGTATGAGAAATGTGTGGTCGTATAATAAGGGTGTGGTACAAACTGTTAAAAGAAAAGAAAGAAAGAAAATACATTTTTTAACACAAACTAAAAGACACACACTAGAATATACAACAGGTAACAACAAAAAAAAAATAAGGGTCGACTTGAGAAAAATAAAATAAAAATCAAATAAAAAAGTGTAAAATTGCGTTGTAGGAAAATTATCAGGGGAGTGTGCCTCACGGCTGCGCCAAAAAGGCCCAGTTCAGCAAAATTGCCAGACAGCTAAAAGTGCAAACAACACGTGCACAACTTTCTCCATGGAACCAACATCGTCGTCGCGGAAAAAATATCTGCTTATCCTGTCCCATACCCGTACATTTAGGTCAAGAAGGTACTGAAGTTTTGTATGAAATAGCTGTACGATGGTGGTCTCAAGAAAGTCATTCAGTTCGTTGGTTTGTACTACACCCTTAAATACCAATCACCAGACCTGTCTGATACACGTAGTATACTAGAAAGCTCCATAGTATTGCGTATCGTAAAAGTAGTCATGCTCGTGGCAAAAAACCTCCTTTTTCCTTTGATATCGGCACTTTATCAGCAGGGACATTAATATCGAGGTTCAACAAGCTAATCGCAATATCCCGCTAATGGATATGAGCAAAAAATGAGCTTCCATCACGACAGCCGGCAGAGTAATAAGGCCTGCGTCTATCAGTAGACTTTAATTATTTTAAACGACTAAAAAACTACAACGAAAAAAGTCAACTAAAAAGGTATAAACAAGACATCACAGACAGACAAATTAAAAATCCGGAGTCACACGTGTTAGGGCATAAATCAAATAGATTACGTGTGTATGTATGTAAAAAATAAACATTCTTTTTTTTACAGATAAGCTGAGCTGAGCTGAGCTGAGACGAAAAGTGTTTCGAAGGATTTACCTATTCGACACACAGTAACACTTTTCTTTTTCTTTGTTAGCTTAATTTGTGTCCCACTGCTGAGTGCCCGAAGAGCTTCTTGCCCGTTCTTCTCCATAGGAACCTACTACGCTTTGGAATAGGCAACTAGCTTCATCTTTCTGACTGACGACCCTTTTATAATTCAAAAGTGCCTGTAAATGGTCTATCCAAACTAATATTATAAATTCGAAAGTAACTCTGTCTGTCTGTCTGTATGTTACTTTTTCACGACTAAACCACAGAACGGATTTCGATAAAATTTGGAAAGGAGATAGATGGCATCCCGGGGAAGGACAATGCTACTTTTTATCGACATACCACGCGGGCGAAGCCGCGGGTGGAAGCTAGTTTGAAATAAATGATTTGAGTTTGAGTTTGCTGCTGGGCAAAGTCCTCCACTTTTGCCTTCCAAACCTTTCTATTTTCAGCGATCTCTGGCTATCCCTGGCTCCGGGAAAACATACCTATAGAAATTGAGTATGACAGGAGGTTTCGTGAGTCTGAAATGTTGAAAAATTACCTTTGGAACGTTATAATTCGTCAAACAAGTGTGTTTTCATGACACGGTGAAGATTAATTATGTTGTGCTGGAAAACCAAGCTAAAGTACTTAAAAAATTCTGGAAAATGTAATCCACGTGCTGAATTTATTCTCGACTAGCTGTTTGTGCCCGGCGTCGCCCGGGTGTAATTCCGACTTTATATCTTCTGATTCTGCAGGTCGATTTTGATGAAATAAAGACTAAATGTTACTCACAATAAAGCTTCTTATTGTTCAGTAATTCAATTTGGAATGCAATGAGTGGCTTTTACGTGATGCGCTCACAAACGAACAAACAAACAGACAAAAATGTCAAAAAATGTTTTTTTACTTTCTTTTACTTATTTCTCGCGGCTTCCAGTACTTTTTTTGCAAAAATCTTTAATGTACAGACACGGACCGTTTACGATTTTATTATATGTATAGATTTTCTCCTTCATTACTACAATCGCTTATCTTGCTAATAATCATATTGAACTTTCCACGAGTCTCCACGTCTCGTTAATTGCAGGTACGAGGTGTCTAACCGTGTAACAAAATGCAGTGCCTCGGTTATTGGTGCTAACTAAGCCAGGTTTAAATGCAACTGGAAGGAACTTTTCGATCTGCAGGGAACCGAACGAGTTTTGAAAACTTTTTACCCACTGGTTAATTGTTTGAACGGTTTTTTGACCAATTTCAGAGAGGGAATTTTGGAGTGAAATTTTTAGCTTTTATGCGCATAACATAACATTAGCCTGTATTCCAGGAAGGGGACAACAAACACACCTATTTGTTCACAAGTTACTTTGGTTGTATAACTGTCGCTTCGATAAAAAAAATCCTCAATAATAAGGAATCCTAAGCCTATTATGTCCTATGTAATCCTTTACAGGTAACAGATGTCCTTCATGTATAGAACCAAGTACTTCTACTGAACAGACAGCTGTGCTGCTAGGCAGTTTATCGCGCCACTTCCTCTTCCCAGCTGAAACATGCGAAATGGTGAAGGGCGGGCGTTTTGGGGGACTGATTTATGTAAGTAATTTTAACGCTGAAAAAGTGCTGATTCTCAGCCTAGTTTGACTAAATGAGTTTTGATTTGATAGATTCGATCAAATTGTGCTTGCGACTATTAATAGCCTGGTTTATGAACTGACTAAGGCCCAGGTTCCAACCTAACTATAATATTATAAATGCGAAAGTGAGTTTGTTTGTTTCACGCTAAAACCGCTGAACGGATTTTGATGAAATTTGGCACATGGGTAGACCATGACCTGGAATAGGCCATAGGCTACTTTTTATCCCAATATTCCCACGGGATCTAGACTAACATGGGTGAAACCGCGGGGCGCAGCTAGTATTCAAATTAATCTCAGGCTCAGGTGTCTAGAAATTATAAGTAACGCAATTAGATAACATAAATTAAAATATAGGCTCATGTGTGCCTCACGGCCGCGCCACATAGGTAAGATATACGTCTTACCATTAAATAACAATCATTACGTTGAAGCTTGTGTCATGTAAAGCCGGATCCAGACGTGTGTAATGTGTAATGTAAAGCGAATTCTGCGTGTGGACGCACTACGAGCACATGTAACGCTCGGACCTCGGACTAGCGCTCGCACTGATCCATCGGCTGTCGGTTTTTAGTGCGAACACAAAGGCTCTAGCGGTCGAACAAATACACAATTTGCGTTGAGTTTGAATGCCGTCTACACTATTCGCATTACATTATACGATACATTACATTACACAGTCAGGACGCACGTTTGGATCAGGCTTACTGCGTGTATAATGTAATGAAACGCGAATACTGTGGACGGCATTCACGAGCACTGTGTACGCGAAGAAACTGACAGCCGAAGGATCAGCACGAGCGCCAGCCCGAACGTAACATGTTATGCTCGTAGTGCATCCACACGCAGAATTTACACATTACACGTGTCTGTACACCCCTTTAAGTAAGCTCAGTTCTATCCATAAGTGAAATTACTAGCGCAGACAATCTCAAGTATGCTTCACTAAACCCGAAGTCTTAGGCTGCGGTTTGAACCCGAGCGAGATAACTGTGTGGTAGTCAGTCATGTTTAGTTAGTAATGTTATAGTTGGGTATGTTTGTACAATGTATGGTTATTATTTATTAATGTATCTTCTGAATAGCAGCTTTCGAACCAAGTTCACCAATGTCTGATGGTTGTTAAATGTTCCATCGGGTACACACAGGGTCTGAGAGGATGGGGCATTGAGTAACTTACAGAGCTTGGTGAACATGGCCCTTGGTGATTTGTTTCTAAAGATATAGTAAATTGTTATTTATGTGTGTAGTAATTTATGTCAACTTTACGATTTTCAATGAACAACCCTTTAGCATAGAACATGTTATTCTTAAAAAAATCCGCACGTGTTTGCTGTATCCTTAGGAATCGACAATTTAGAGTACCCTTAACCTAGATTCGATTTTTCAGAAGTGAATCGAAGAAACCTGCATTTTATCGTTTGAATTTGCAGATGCATGCAGTGATCATTTTATTCCATTGCATTTACATTTTTATTCCTTTCCTAATATTATTATGCAAATAGGGATTTGCTTGCAGGAAGACAATTACAGTGGTCTTATTTGATTTGTTAACGCAGTATTTAAATGATTTGAACGGTTAACCGTTAATTACTTACGTTTTTAAACGTAAAATGAATTTCAAGGGCTTTCATCTTAGGTAATGCTAAAGTAGAATTTATTTGAAAAGTTCTCAACTTTAAATTCTGTTAGTCTTAGATGTATCGTAGTACTTATGACTAACAGAATTTGAACTTGAGACCTGAGTGAAAGTTTAGTTAAATCTAGACAAAATTTCACAGGACAGACATTCGGTAATCAGAAGTAATACGAGGTGTAACTACTCTAACTGGTACATTATGTTATACGACGTTTTTGCAGAGCACGCACGGTTACTTAATAAATAAATAAATAAATCAACATTTATTTCAGAATCACTTCCATAATTGTTAGTAACAATGTAAACTTAAGAAACTAGTGTTGGTAACAAATTAAAATCTAAGCTGCGTGAGGCACGCCGATCCTGGGGAATGTCTGCTTGACTGCGTGCAGTCGTATCCACCGGCCCAAGATCGGAGAGTACCACCTATCAGCCAACGCTCTAAGAATGAGAATGTCCGTGGAGTTTCTTGCCCGTTCTTCTCCATAGGAACCTACTACGCTTTGGAATGGGCAACTAGCTTCATCTTTCAGACTGACCGACCGCGACCCCTTGACAATTCAAATTTTTATTTGAAATAAATGCTTTGAGTTTGAGTTTGAATGATGTTGGGGCTCGCGCGAACACGGGGTAACAAAGAAGCGCATCTCTTGCGCATGATAGCAGAAAGCCGATACTTAGCATAAGTGTCTGGGTTTGATTCCTCGGTCAGGAACAATGACACGCGGGAAAAGTGACATTGTGGTAGCGGCACGATTAGTATATAGATGCCTTTTCACGTCACGTCCCTTTGTATTCCCCACCCCGAAGGAAATAACCGCCACTTCGACCGGTTCTGTACTGCGGCCTTCACAAGGTCATCGGTCACGTAGATTATTGAGCAGTAATTGGACTGATAATGCAGCTGTCACTGCCTTCTATTCTACGGATTGAACGAGCCAATTAACAGACAGTTAAAGCTAGTTTTTTTTTTTAAATGAAACTTCTGAGGCGGCGGCTGCGGTACGGATGGACAACAAAGTGATCCTATAAGAGTTCCGTTTTTTCCTTTTGAGGTACAGAACCCTAAAAATTTAAAAACGGTTTTAATACAAGACAATACTAGGTCGCTAGATGACATGTATAGAAAGGGGATGGGAATTATAATTTAATTTAAATTAATTTAATTTAATTGAATAATTCTGTCTCATATAGACAAAACTCTTTTGAATCTAGTGTGCGCTCTATCTAACCCTAGGGTGAACGACAGTAAGTTCAACCTACTCCCACCCGGTAACCTTTAACTTCATTAATAAAGTTAACCCTGTCTACTTACAGTATTAACTTAGTTTGAGAAGTTGTCTGGAAAGCCAATAATAAACAAACTGTTACTTAACTACGGATTTGTTGATTTGATCTTTAACAAAGTTGTTTGTCAGATGTCAGAAGGACAGTTCTCGTATTTTGAACAACGTTCGCATTATAATCTCAGTCTTAATTTATCAAAGATTCCTCAAATTCCTACGTTTGTTACGTTTTCAGATTGAACATCGCTGAGATGAGGTCGCAACTAGATATTAAAAGTTTTTAATCTATAATATAAAAATGAATCGCAAAATGTGTTGGTAAGCGCATAACTCAACAACGCCTGGACCAATTTGGCCAATTCTTTTTTTGTTGTGTTCGTTATCCTCAAGGGAAGGTTTAAACGTAAAGTAGGTGTAGGTAGGGTAGGTAGGTAGGTAGGTAGGTAGGTAGGTAGGTAGGTAGGTAGGCTAGGTATGTAGGTAGGGTAGGTAGGGTAGGTAGGGTAGGTAGGGTAGGTAGGGTAGGTAGGGTAGGTAGGGTAGGTAGGGTAGGTAGGGTAGGTAGGGTAGGTAGGGTAGGTAGGGTAGGTAGAGTAGGTAGGGTAGGTAGGGTAGGTAGGGTAGGTAGGGTAGGTAGGGTAGGTAGGGTAGGTAGGGTAGGTAGGGTAGGTAGGGTAGGTAGGGTAGGTAGGGTAGGTAGGGTAGGTAGGGTAGGTAGGGTAGGTAGGGTAGGTAGGGTAGGTAGGGTAGGTAGGGTAGGTAGGGTAGGTAGGGTAGGTAGGGTAGGTAGGGTAGGTAGGGTAGGTAGGGTAGGTAGGGTAGGTAGGGTAGGTAGGGTAGGTAGGGTAGGTAGGGTAGGTAGGGTAGGTAGGGTAGGTAGGGTAGGTAGGGTAGGTAGGGTAGGTAGGGTAGGTAGGGTAGGTAGGGTAGGTAGGGTAGGTAGGGTAGGTAGGGTAGGTAGGGTAGGTAGGGTAGGTAGGGTAGGTAGGGTAGGTAGGGTAGGTAGGGTAGGTAGGGTAGGTAGGGTAGGTAGGGTAGGTAGGGTAGGTAGGGTAGGTAGGGTAGGTAGGGTAGGTAGGGTAGGTAGGGTAGGTAGGGTAGGTAGGGTAGGTAGGGTAGGTAGGGTAGGTAGGGTAGGTAGGGTAGGTAGGGTAGGTAGGGTAGGTAGGGTAGGTAGGGTAGGTAGGGTAGGTAGGGTAGGTAGGGTAGGTAGGGTAGGTAGGGTAGGTAGGGTAGGTAGGGTAGGTAGGGTAGGTAGGGTAGGTAGGGTAGGTAGGGTAGGTAGGGTAGGTAGGGTAGGTAGGGTAGGTAGGGTAGGTAGGGTAGGTAGGGTAGGTAGGGTAGGTAGGGTAGGTAGGGTAGGTAGGGTAGGTAGGGTAGGTAGGGTAGGTAGGGTAGGTAGGGTAGGTAGGGTAGGTAGGGTAGGTAGGGTAGGTAGGGTAGGTAGGGTAGGTAGGGTAGGTAGGGTAGGTAGGGTAGGTAGGGTAGGTAGGGTAGATAGGGTAGGTAGGCCAGGTAGGGTAGGTAGGGTAGGGGTAGGGTAGGTACTTAGTGCTACCCGTGCGAAGCCGGAGCGGGGCAGCTAGTTATATTATAAAAGTTTTTCTGAAGTCGCAGTCTAAATGAACATGACATATCATCACGCCTGCATTCCCCCAAGGCTTAGGCAGACGTGTATCTATAGCTAGTACACCTAAATTTCACCAGTTATGTTTAAGGCCCATGTAATAGGGAGCGAGCCTATTGCCATCAACCGGGCATTAACTAATGTTACTGAGAAATTCCCGATGAAAAGCCAGTTAGCCCGACCCGGGAAGCGAACCCTGAACCCATGCTCGGCAGTAGCGCTTGCGACCACTAAACCAACGATCAGAGACAGTTTAAATGAAATGTACTTAAGCGTAAAGGGATAGCTGTCTATTCCAACGTTGGCGTCTAAAAACAGCCATCTATAACAGGACAGTGATCGTGTGAAGTGGGAAAAAAATACATAATATTGTAGCTAACTCAAAAACTACGCAAGTTAATAAATTATATGGGACCACCCTTTCGAACTAAAAAAGTTTTTTTTAAATCGGTTCACAATTGGCGAAAATATAGGAGGAGCTCGTGGCTAAGTAATAACAGCCGCACGGATCGATCCATCAGGTTAAGCTACGCTTGCCGGGGTTGGTCCGTGGATGGGTGACCATTTTTACATATCGAGACTCCTCCTTGCCTCGGAAAGCACGTTAAGCCGTTGGTCCCGGCTGTCATTTGTGGATCTTTGACAGTCGTTACGGGTCGTCAGAAGCCCGAAAGTCTGACAACCAGTCTTACCAAGGGGTATCGTATTACCTAGTTACTGGGTTGTGGAGGTCAGATAGGCAGTCGCTCCATGTAAAATACTGGTATTCAGCTGCATCCGGTTAGACTGGAAGCCGACCCCAACAAAGTTGGGAAAAGGCTAAGCAGATAATGATGAATTGGCGAAAATATCGATGAACATATAAAAAAAATATATATTTAAATATAAGTACAAACGAACCTCCTCGTTTTTGAAGAAGTCGGTTAAAAAGTATACACAAGTGCAATTTGCAAAGTAATTAAGTTCGATTACCTATCAGCAACAAAGTCGTTACTGTTATTTATCATGTCCATTAGAAAATGTTTTAACAACAATTTTATAAAAGCATCACATTTTATTTTTTATTTACAACTACACATAATTTACAGGCACATTGACTCCAATATTGACCATTAAAAATAACAACACAGACATAAAACAATACCTTTTCATTACAACATAACACAACACAACACAAGTCCAAATTGGAAACTATTCTTTCATAATTAATTGACCATTTGCATGAACTACGAGATCTGTGTAATTAAACAATAAATCTTTATCTATAAATATTTTTAAAACAAAGTCGCTTATCGTTTCTGCCTGTGTGACCGTGTTGTTCTTTTATGCGACGGATTTTGATTCGGTTTTCACCACCTTTTAGAGAATTTATTCCGGAAGGTAAGTGTAAAATAATGTAATACCCCTACAAAATGTTTGAGCTGGATGGTACTGATCCACGTGTCATGTTCGTGAACGGGCGCTGTCAGTTGAGACTGGTCGTCTCTCATCTGCCAGGGCTTATTTTTAATCTGACATTTTGAATTGTTTTTGATTATTTTTCATTTGACATTGTTCTCACATATAGAAGCACCAAGAATACTGTACCCAGGATTTTGTAATATCTATATCCATTTTTAAAAGAGTGTCCTTGGAGTTTCTTGCCCGTTCTTCTCCATAGAGATCTACGATTTGGAATGGGCAACTAGCTTCAACTTTTTGACTAACTGACCGATTCTTTGATAATTCAAAAGTGCCTGTAAATGGTTTAATTGAAATAAATGCTTTGAGTTTGAGTTTGAATATTAAACTTACATTTATTCAAGAAATCTCGGTTTTTAATCAAGTCATTTATAACCGTGCGATGCAGATATATTGTCTAGTGGCTAAACCATTTCTGGTGGGTGACAGTTTATAAGTTTTTACCCTAGAAAACCTAACTGGTCTTCAGATAAGTGCCACAAGTCCAACATTGGCAAAGAAATCGATCGAGTTGTTTTTTTTTTTGTAATATCTTCTTTCGCTCTGCTACAGGCTGACTTTTCCCCTACTGTACTCATGTAGGTACTGTACCTACTCTCATTTAGACAATATTACTAGTAGTAATGCATGTTCATATAAATGTTGTAACACAATGAACAACTGTTGAACAAAATGAACAACTGTTGTAAAACAATGAACTCTCGTTAGTTGGATTTTGTTTTGGTCCCTAGTAGAATTATGGGAAATATCTAACTATGATCCTCTAAAACTGTATTAACTAAAAAAGTGCTCCTGTAAGTACACTTTTTATTTTTATAAATGAGCTTCTTTTTAACTTTTTCTCACAGTTGATCGCAGTAACTAAACTACCCCGATCAAATGGGATAAGTTAGATTAGAACTGTGACAAACCGCGCGCGAGCCGAGGAGCGGAGCGAGCGGTGACGCGGCAGTGTCCGGCCCGCGCTTAACTTGTACTTTAAGACCCCAAAATAGGAATTATTGGAGGTTCGCACAAAGAGGCGCAATCATTATATTAGAGTGTTCAATTAATATTTTTAAGAGCGCAAAATGGGAATTATTTGAGGTACGATTAAATACATGCCCAGAATTATTAGTCCAGTATTAATACTTCCTATTGTCCAAGAAGTAATAAGCTTATAAACTTACTAGCTGCCGCCAGCGGCTTCGCCCGCGTGTAATCTTTATAATTTATAAAGAATTTTTGAAATCGGCGCATTAGTTTTTGAGTTTATTCATTACAAACATACATACAAAAATACAAATCTTTCCTCTTTATAATATTAGTGTAGATTGCTACGTAGTTCCTGGTTTACCAACACAATTTTCTTAATAGTGGAAGGTAGGGATGCAAGAAGTTTCAAAAAGTATCGATATCGATATATATAAAAAATATCAATATCGATTTCGATATATCGAAAAAAAATATCGATATATCGGTGGAATTTTCTTTTTGTTTTTTTACCTTATATTATTCATGTTTTATAATTATTTTAACACCAAAAAAAAAGTATACTTTTTACGGCCCTGAACTCCAGCGGTTTTAGTCAGTGGCGACAACGGTGTTGCTATTGCAAATTATATCGTTTTTGATACATTTTCGATACTTGATATTTTATATCGATACATCGATATATCGAAATAATAAATATCGTCTAGAAATATCAATATTTCGATATATCGATATTTTTCTGCAAGCCTAGTGGAAGGGTCACAACAAAACATAGCATTGACGATCCATGATAAACTTACGTCCGACCCAAAACTAGTTTCTAACTCATTCAATGATTTTTTCGCATCAGTAGGACAAACAAGGCGGAGTGGGGACTCAGAGCCGCGCGGCCGGCCCGTGCTCCGACCAACGGAGAACACAATGTTTTTACATCCACCTACACCGCAAGAAATAAAAAAAATTATAAAGAACCTTAAAGGCAAATTTAGTCACGGATTAGATGAATTACCCCCTATATTAATAAAAACGTGTGCTGAGGAACTGACTTTACCCTTCTATCTACTAATCTATCAGTCATTTTCTGAAGGGATATTCCCAGACGCGTTAAAAAAAACAATAATTAAACCCATCCACAAGAAAAACTCGAAGTCAGATCCAAATAATTACCGCCCTATTGCACTATTACCGACATCATCAAAAATCTTTGAAAAAGCGATGTGTAATCGCGTTTACAACTTTTGCGAAAAATTTAACGTTTTCGACGAATGCCAAAACGGTTTTCGAAAAAAAAGATCCACGATTTTAGCAACATATAAATTTACTCAACAAGTACTTGACATTATAAATAATAAAAAATACGCTATCGGAATCTTACTCGACATGACCAAGGCCTACGATAAGGTGCTGTATAAAATATTACTAGACAAACTACACGGTATCGGCGTCAGAGGAATAACTCACAAGTGGTTCGTATCCTACCTACAAAACCGAGAACAATTTGTAGAAATTGAAAATTGGGATCATGAAACAGGGGAATTCAGCCTGATACGGTCAAATAAGCTTTTCACTAATAATTCGATTCCGCAAGGAAGTGTTGTCGGGTGTTTGTTATTCCTAATTTACATCAACGACCTCCCAAAAATTATGACGGAGTCGTGCGTTCTGTTTGCCGATGATATTTCATTATTAACTTCCTGTTATGATTCTGAACACTTACATGAGAATTTAAATAATATAATGTTAAATATACAAAATTGGATGAAAGACCACAATCTGGAAATTAACTTCTCGAAAACTAAAATCATGCAATTCAGGCCGTACCAAAAAAACCCCATGACTATAAATTTTACGTTTGACGGTATACAATTAGAATGCGTAGATACTTTTACATTGTTAGGTCTAGATTTAGATATACACATGACTTGGAAAGCGCATATACAGAAAATTAAATCAAAACTATGTAGTTTCATTTATGCATTACGTGAGCTCAAAAAAACTACAGATTTAAAAACTGCCCTATCCACTTACTATGCATACGCATACGCATGGCTTAAGTATGGTATAATTCTTTGGGGAAATAGTGTAGATAGCAATGACTTGTTTATTCTACAAAAAAAATGTATTAGGATAATGGTTTATATTGACAATGACGTAAGTTGTAGACCGTATTTTAAGAAACTAGACATTTTAACTTTGACATCAATATATATTCTAGAAATCTGTAAATTCGTGAGACAACATCCAAATTCCTACCTTAAAATTGCAGACCAACCTCGCCGGTATGCACCGCGTTCACGATTTGAAAACATGCTCGTAATACCACAATCAAGGCTAAAATTACACAGCACAAGTCCTCATGTAACATCAATTAAAATATATAACAAAATACCTAACGAAATAAAAATGGAACAAAATGATAAAATATTTAATATACGTCTCAGAAAACTATTGGTCGATAAATGTTATTATACATTGAATGATTTTTTTAATGATGACATCGACATGGGATGACATTATTACCTTACCTTCAACAATAACTTTTTACATTATAATTTTAAATTTTTAGACATTTATTTTAATTATGATAATTTGACTTTTTGCCTTTATTTGATTTTATTATTGGATTTGAATTTTTAATATAAGTTTGCTCTTTGACATTGTTATTATTATTTTTATTATGAATTGAATTTTGTTATTTATTTACTTCTAATTAATTGAATGTTATTGATAAAATTTGTAATGACGTAATCAATATTTGATGTTATTTATTTAAACTGATTTATTTTTAATGAAAACTAAATATTTTTAAATTGACGTACAATTAATTTCTATTTACTTTTTTTTTTTTTTTTTAAAGCATGCTTCTTTCCTTAGCTATGATAAATTGTTGTGCCCGACAGGGTCCATGTGAACTTTGTAATTATCATTTTAAGATCTTGTACACACATGAGATATGCAATAAAGATTTGAATTTGAATTTGAATTTGAGGGTCTTTTCATTGTCAGCAGAATAATAGCATATTTCGAGACATAGATAAATCTGTCGCATTTAGTCATACCCGCAAATTCAACAGCTAATTTTTTTGGGAAATTAAAAGTGATAATAATCCCCTTCTTCAAGTGTCAGCTACGAGTACCCACTCTGCCGAATTTAATGAAATTTCAAGAGACGAACCCAAATCTCTTGTTTCTTTATATTAAATATTAAAGATATTATTTAAGGTTATTTAAAGTAAATCTATTTATTTTAGTTCATTCTTGTAGACTTTAGAATATTTTAGATGAGAAATAATGTAAATCTATGTTTATTTTTGCTAGGATTCCGTGCCCAAAGGGTGAAAACTGGGGGCCTAAAACGGCCACATTCCTGTAAAAGCAATTCATTTCCTGAATATCCAGCTGTCATTAGCAATTCCTCTAATTTGAAACAAAAGCAATTCTTAATGTGTGGAATTTTACAAATCTCCATAGAAAACTGTCAAACAGATGAATTATTTCGTAATGAGAATCGCACGCAGATCATATCATGAATTGTCAGTTGGTGACATTTTACGATGATCTATACATATAATAAAATCGTAAACATTCCGTGTCTGTACATTAGAAATTTTTGCAAAAAAAGTACTGGATGACGCGAGAAATAAGTAATAGAAAGTAAAAAAACATTTTTTGACATTTTTGTCTGTTTGTTTGTTCGTTTGTGGGCGCATCACGTAAAAGCCAGTCATTGGATTCAAAATCTAATTACTGAAAGATAAGAAGCTTTATTGTGAGTAACATTTAGCGTTTATTTCATCAAAATCGACATACACAATCAAAAGATATTCAATTTTAAACATTTTGTTAGAAACCTCATAGCCCCACGTGACGCGTGCCCGGTGGGATTGTTGCGGGGCGGTGTGGCGTATCTATATGAATATAAGCGAGCAGCCTGTCCCTTGCTGTCCTTCCCCAGCGACGCACTTAGTCGAGGTCCGTACCCCACAGGGGGTGCGTGTAGACGCTTAGTTTATAAGTTGTATGCCCTGGATGGAGGCTTTAATTTATTGAAGCAGCCTCCGAAATGGTGTAACATGCGAGATGCCAATCATAAAAAAAAAACGACTGCGGGTAGACACATGGGGGCAGATGTCTAGAGAGTACAGCGGCAATAAATAGAATGCATAGGAACTAGCTGAATTATTGCAGAATGATCTCACTCGATATTCGAGCGAGTGCGTTAAAGCGTAGGTAGCTATTGATTTGAGGGAAATCCTGTTTTTAGATGCTCCCATTTTGGCCCAAATACGGAATCAATGCAAGGTTGCTCTGGCATAAATAGCAGCTACATTGTTACCTGGGGGGAAAACCCATATAATGTTTAAAATACTGGGCTTTTTGTATTGTTCAAGTCAACAGAAAGCCCCTTGCAAAATTGTTACGTGATTGCTGCTTAGTAATACGGGTTGGCTGCAGAATGGCAAACCGTAAAGCAGTTGAAACAGTGCGGTGGACAGAATTTTGCGAGGTATTAGACAAGACGATCGGCCCATGAGTGGCGTCGCAATGCTCTTCTGGGGTGATTTTAGCCAGACATTTCCAGTAATATCTCGATTTTTTACAAAAAATTAGTGACGGAACATAAGAACACGGAAGTTATCTTACCTGAAAATCTACATAGGTAATACTGTTTCATCACTGTAGGACCACGTCATATATGACGTGATATGGTGACCCAACATCATTGACAAATCAACCAAATTCATGGCTGTGCGAAAGCGCAATTCAGACACCACGCAACGATCAAGCCACAGCAATTAATGATACAATATTGACGAGTGTCCCGGGGGAAAGCACTGAAGATCGCTCTATATCAAAGTAATGGAACAAGAAGACGCTACCAACTATCCTATAGAATTTTTCGAGTCTCTGAGTTGCCGTCACACAATATCAAATTAAAATTGTGATTCCTTTTAAGAAATTTAAGTCTTCCTAAATTATGTAATGTTACGGTACCAGATTGAAAGTCAAGATTTTACAACCAAACGTTAATGAAGCAGAGACTTTGACAGGTTGCGGCACAGGAGATAGCGTTTTCATAGCTCGAATGCCTCTAGCTCCTGATAATTCCCCATTTAATTTTAAACGCGTACGCGTATCTGCTTAGCCTTTACCCAACTATGTTGTGGTCGGCTTCCAGTCTAACCGGATGCAGCTGAATACCAGTATTTTACATGGAGCGACTGCCTTTCTAATCTAACCGAGTAACTGGGTAATACGATACCCCTTGATAATTCTGGTTGTCAGACTTTCGGGCTTCGGACGACCCGTAACGATCGTTATAGATCCACGAATAACAGCCAGCACCAACGGCTTAATTTACTTTTCGAGACACGGAGGAGTCTCGGTATGTAAAGAATGTCACCCATCCACGGACCAACCCCTACAAGTGTAGCTTAACCTGTTGGATCGACCAGTGCGGCTGTTATTCCTTAGCGACGGGCTTAACTTAGCAAAACTTAAAAAAACATGTTGCAGTTTATAATAACAGGATAAGATAGATTTAAGTTCACGCGGACGGAGTGGCGGGCACAGCTAGTTAATAATATTTTCCTATTATTATTCTGCCATAGTCGCTGTTTTAAGCCCCCTGGGGGTCTGAAATGAAATGAAATTGTTTATTCTGTAAATAGGATATTGAAATCACTTTTACACGTCATATTAAAAGGTTGTAAAAATAAGCTAGATGAGGTCGGCGTTTCCTATCTGACTACTCTGAGAAGAAAGGCCGAAACAAACTCAGAGGTCACCGTCTCCTTTAAAGTCCAGACATAATCTTGGTCAGGCCATATGAGGACCATGTAGATTACAGTCTGAAAAATTATTTTGAGGAAAGAACCACACAGATTTGAGTGCCCCTGTCCAGTCAGTGCAAGCATTTGTCAGTAATAGTAGAGCTCAACTCAGAATTTAAGGAGCTCAACGACTCGACGAACAATACCAAAGAAAGGACATTTGGGTAGGTCGCATAAAGTTCTCAAATTGCCAGACCTTCGCTAAAACTAACAGAACGAAAAATAAATATCCACATAGTCCTCACATTCACAATAAAACAATACTTTACAAGTAATTCTATTAAATCTATTACGAACTTTAAAAAACCTGGAAAGTTCCAGGCAATTCATTTCCCTGCATGGTTTTTCGTATTATGACATTCGTAATTCTGACCGATTTCACGCTGGGTAGTTTGTCTATGGCTGGTTTGTAATTCTCTTCCGCAACATTCAGAAACACAATGAAAATATTTATCGGTAAGTTACGATTTATTTAAATCACGTATTTTATGAAAAAATAATAAATTATATATAATTCTAGTTACTAAAAGTAGGTGAAGATACGAATGCAATGTATATTGTGCTATATAATGAATTAATTTCATAATTTTGTGTGTTTGCAAATTGTAACGCGAGATTAAGTTTCCGAACGTACTCCACTTGAAGTTCAGCGGGGAATTTGACAACTTCACGAAAGTATTTTCTCACAAACTATTTTATACACTAGATAACTTATTGTATATTTACTTCTATTCGTAAGATTTTCGGAGTTCAGTATATTAATTATAAAAATGGCGTAAGTGTTATTGTTTGGTTTTAATTCATACTCAGTTCTTAACATGATATAATATTAATACAATTGTAATTATTATAGTTCAGTGGATGAGAGTTCTCGCCCTCGTCGGCGCGTAACTTATATACAGCTGGAAACTTTGTGGGAGTTTTTGAATTCCCACAAAGAAGTGGGGATTGGGTATAATAAATCTGCCCACGCACGCGAGTACTCGAAGCGGATGTGGGAATCTGTAACTGATGCCCTTAATTCCCATGGAGATGGTGCAATAAAAGATTGCAAAGGGTGGTCGAATGTAAGTATTTTTTTATTAAACAATTTAAGTTAGTTAAATAATTATGCATTCATTTAAAACATAATGCTGTTGCAGTATTGGATTGATTTAAAGCCAAATTAAAGAAAAGAGCGGCAGCAGTGCGAGCATCCGTAAATCGCACAGGAGGTGGACCTTCGGCTGTTCCCCCCCTTAACGACATAGAAAAAAAGTTTTTAGGACTTCTCGGAAGTGGCTATGGGACTGGTTTGGTAAATATTCAAGTTCCTATATATACCATTCCTAGCTGTGAGTATTTCTTAAGTATAAACTTATAGATAAATAGTGTAATGTATTAAATTGTCTCCATTGTCACAGACCTCAGGCGCTGGTGAAAATGTCATAGTAGAAAGTGATACTCCTCTTCTTGGTAGTGAGCCAATAGCCAACCCTCATTTGCCAGAAGAACCACCAGTTGTGAACCAACAGTTGCCACAGGAGGCATCACAGTCCCAAGTTGCAAACAGCGACATACGTGAAGCTTGTTCACGCCCTGTACGTCAACGACGCCGCAGAGATGATCACATCAGCCAAGAGGCGGCCCGGCGGACACTTATACAAATCAGCAGGTCCAGATTAGACTTAGAAACTAAGAACAGCCAGACTTTGCTGAAAATGCTAGATGCATTAAATAAAATTGCAGAGAAAATTGATAGGTTTGTACTTACACAAAAGTTTGTTGTGTTACAATGTCCAAAGTTAAGAAAACAATGCAGGTTAATGTGTGAAATATACCTAATAATACAGTAGATTTAGAGGCATTTCTAGATTATTAAAAGAAATTAAATTACACAAGATATAAAAGTGCAACAAATTAAAGGTAGATCTTAGAAATGTTAAAAGAAATTAGACTCCAAACTAAAAAAATTATACGATTAATTTAATTTGAAGGTCTGTGGGAGGCCCAGAGGCGAGACACGAGGGCGCGCCTGACAGCTAATCCTTCATTCAACTCCCTGCTGCTAGTTGATTGCTGATTGCCATGGTGAGTACCATCCATTTGCTGCATTGTAGCTTCTTGCGCTGCCTCTTCTTCAGTGAGTTCCGGCACTAGTAGATTTGCCCGGACACTCATGCTGTGCAGCACCACACATGCATTAACTATTGATACTGCCACTTGCGGTGTATAATGGACAACTTGATGCACCAGTAAACATCGGAAACGAGCTTTAAGGAGTCCAATCGTTCTCTCAATAACATTTCGAGTCCTCACATGTACTTCAGTATAGTATGCTTCCTGGGTACCCGCAGCAGTGTTTGTTATTGGAGTCATCATGTGTTTCCTCAAAGGGTAACCAGAATCACCTGAAATCAAAATGCAGCATTTTACAATTGTGTTGGAACAATAATGACGAGTATTACTATGTTTAAAATAAAAATATAATATTTAAAAACTTTCTATGTTTAAAATACAAAGTTGGTTGACTTAGGGTTTTAATTATGAACCAGCAACAAATAATTATGGAAATGTACCAAGTAACCATATGTACTCATTTTGACTAAGCTCCTCCATGTAATGATTCAATGGATGGTTCCCCCAAATAAAAGAATCATGTGTAGCTAGCATCCTCGCTGATTACTTCTAGGTCTGCATTACTAATCTAAAATATATGTTTCAGGTTATTCTCAGATAGCGAGAAGATAGAAGAATTATTATTTTTATTTTGATCTCTGATAATGTTTAATGTTTTTCTCTGATAATGATGATTTCTCTGATAATGATCTTTTCTCTGATAATGTTTAATGTTTTTCTCTGATAATGTTTTTACGGATTTGTTGATTACTTAAATATATACTTAAAGAAAATACTTAAATATTTTTCATTTGCTCATGTTTTAATTTTTATGTTATAAATAAGTAAGACTTACCAATTGTACATTTAATGAATAAAATAAAAAATATTGTTTTCTACAGTAATATCGTTCCTAATTTTTACTTGGGTGTATGATTGCAATATGACTGCAATCAATACAGCCCAAAACTCCCGGCATACCAAACTTATTATAAAAAACCTCAAAAGAAAGTTATGCATTTAGGCAAAGGCATTGACAAAACATAATAATTCTGAGAATAACATTTAAAACATTCTTTACCTTACTACATTAGCCCTGCGTTCTTGAGATGTTATATATTTTGCCTGTAAATGCGGCAAATTCAATATCCCAGTGATTTGTTTGATGACGATGTTGATACTATTGGCTGGGATATGGAATGGTAGCCAATGTCTCCAGTCGGGCGTTGGTAGGAACCAGTTGCATAAAAAGATAATGGTACCAAAACCTAAAATAAGAATAATGTTTAGTTAAAACTGTAAAGTTCATAATTATGATTTACTTTTGTTAAGGTTAGGTACATAATAAAACAAATACCTTAGTCTCCACGGATAAATCCGTGGATTTTGTAGGCCCTGACATGTGAGGTCTCAGCGCCTCACAAAGATTCAATACCAAGTCTTTGGTCAGGCGATATCTTTGAATGAATTGCATATCATCCATGTCGAGCTTCATCACGTAGTCGTCTTCTCTTGTTCCTCGATTCTCTATTTTGATGTGAAAAGTCACTTTCCAGGAACTCAAAGAGTTCATATTCGTCACACATAATTATAATTCACTCGAACTTGCACAAATAAACTTGAAACAATTCAGAATAAGCTCCTCTGAAGCAGCTTTTATTGAATGGATGGTGAAGTTACTTTTTGATAGTTTTATTATGTTAAGAAATGTCAAACGAAAGTTCGTAATACGGTATTGCCAGGCAATAATCAGGCAGAAGGCGGCCAGGGTGTCACGTGACCGCTGACTGGCTTGCTCGAGTTCATAATACGAAATTGCAAGGCAGCTCTGTTTACGCCCTTAACTGCCTGGAAATAAGAGTTCATAATAGGCCCCTCCCTATTGGACCGGGGCTTAAAACACTTGCCACTTTGGCTCGTGACAGTGCTGTAGTGTTGTAGCTTTATAATCGTAATAGTATCATCAGGCTACTCTATTAAAATGTTCACAGAACGAAGTACGAAAAGAGCATCGTACGACGAACTCAATATAACAAAGAAAGAAAGAATATACATTTATTTAGTACAGACTGAAAGCTACACAAGATAATATCACACGCACAATGAAGGGTTCCGTTGTTGGAATGAATTTATGCCTAGAACAAACTTAACATTGTAGTTGAAAAACATGTTCTCATACACATTCCATCTGCAAATGTAAGTTTGTACCGTAACCGTAAACTTCATAGGTTTTCATGTAATCTATAAGTATGTAACTATTTTCTGTTTTTGTTTCAAATAGGCTGTTATAAATTGACAATGTTCATATATTTTCATAAATAACTATAATACTGATTATTTAAAATTATGAGGGAGCTTATCAGAGAAACCACCTTTTCAGTAAAGAGTATATTGAGTATCAACACTAGTTAACAGTTTAACACAGTTGTACACACATTGGGATCGAAAAAACCCTAAATTAATAACAATCAGTTCGCGTAACAAAGGCGGCACGAGGGAGGCACGTGGCGACGTTGCGCGGTACGGAAAGATACGCGTCTACGCAGCAAGCGTGTGGGCAGCGGACTGGCGAATCGCGAAGCACCTTCCTCGCAACGGCCAGGCGAGAAAGAGACAGACATCATTCTCTGTATCGTGCCGGCACGCGACCGCGGGACGCTCGCACCGGAAGACATTGTGTCTGTGTTTGGTTTGCTATATACTCCCCCTCCAGTCCTGGTGAACGCCCTCGGTCCTGGACTGGTACACTAACAGCAGCATTAGCTGGACGTCCGCGGTTCCGTTTTGGAATAACGGGTTTTGGTAAGGAGTCGTCGCTACCTCGATAACGTGTAAGGTCTTCGGAATGATATTTCCCTATGTCTACATTTGGTTGTTCTGTGCTCGCGATGGTGTAGGTTGTTGGGCTTACCTTTTTAGTGATCTGGTAAGGGCCATCTCGGCGAGGGTAGAACTTAGAAGTGAGATCTTTTGATCCTTTGCTTAATAAGTGAGACTTAAGCATGACTAAATCACCTACTTCGAAAGCGTCAGATGGTCGGCGAGACGCGTCGGCATACTGCTTTGTCTTGTCCTGCTGGATCTCGACACGTTCACGAACAGCTGACAGTGAATGCAGGAAGTTTTCGAGGTACGGGGTCACTTGTGGGACAAAGTTTTCTTTGGCCCTGATGGCACGAAGGTCGTGCACGACTTCTGTGGGTGACCGCATCTCTCTGCCAAAGGTCAAATAGGCCGGTGACTTGCCTGTTGTGCGACATTTCGCGCTATTCAGGGCAAAGCGGATCACTGGCAACTTCTTCGGCCATGAGGTGTGGTCATCTGCCACGAGGTGGGCTAGCATAGCTTTAAGGTCGCGGTTTTTTCGCTCTGCAGGATTAGCTTGTGGATGATACAGCGGGACAAAATTTTGTTTGATGTCTAAGACTGACATACATTGTCGCATCACTGCGGAAACGAACTGGACACCGTTGTCCGAAATAATCCTGCGAGGCAGACCGAACCGCATGAAATATTCTTCGATGAGAACATGAGCGCAGGCTTCTGCTGTTGCTTCTTTTAGGGCAAACAGCTCCGTCCATCGGGTAGCAGTGTCTTCTATGAGAAAGACCCACCGCTCCCCCTGGTCACCTTCCGGAAGTGGGCCGAACAGGTCCATGGCCAACACCTCGTTTCGCTGGTTCATGACCGGTGTCTGGAGTAAGCCTGGGGGTTTGGCGTTGTTGGCCTTATATCGCTGGCAGTGGATGCAGGCTAAGACATAATCCGAGATTATTCTCCGCATCCCTGTGAAATAATACAGCTGTGCTACCTTCTGGTAGGTTCTATCGATACCTGGGTGGCCAGCTGTTTGAGAGTCGTGTAACTCTTTCAAAATAGCTGCAACTTGACCGGCAGGTATTACTAACTGAGGGGATTCACTCTCAGAGTCGGGATTGAATCGGTACAGGACTCCTTGATCCATGAGGTAACCCCTTTCTAACCATCTTTTAGATGCAATATCATCAGGTCCTTCTAGCTCCTTAACGATCTTTTCCACTTCAGGGTCCGAAGTCTGTTCCAGGCGAAGCTGACTAGGTGTCTTCGCGGGAAGATCGCAGATGACTGTGCAAATACCACAACTGTCACTTGTGTCGCTGGAACAAATCGGTCTACTCAGCGTGTCTGCCACGACATTTGCTTTTCCTGGGGTATATTGGAATTGGATATCAAAAGATTGGAGCTTCAGAGCCCAACGGACTAACCTGCCTGCTGGTGATTTAAGTGACAGCAACCAGCGTAGAGGCTGGTGATCACTACCAATCACGACTGGTTGACCGTCCAAGTAAGGCCGAAAACGTTCCACCGCCCATACTACCGCGAGTGCTTCACGCTCCGTGGTGGAATAATTGCGTTCAGCTGCGTTGAGGAGTCGGCTGGCATACTCAATTGGCCTTTCTTGGTTGCCGTCGCCCTGCAATAAAACTGCGCCCAAGGCGTAGTTGCTTGCGTCAGTGCGCAGAACGAAGGGACGACTGAAGTCTGCTTGTACCAGTATTGGAGCTGAGGTAAGTAGACTCTTCAGCTCATTAAAAGCTTGGGTCTGTTCTGAACTCCAAGACCATACTTGACTTTTTCTTGTCAAACGTGTCAATGGTTCGGCAACTTTAGAAAAGTTGGGGATAAACTTTCTAAACCACGAACACGTTTGCAAAAAAGTTCTTAGATGCTTTAAGTTCCCTGGTACCTTCATCTCGAGTACAGCACTCACCTTCCCTGGGTCGGTGGAAACACCTTTTTGTGTAATAACGTGACCTAGATATTTAACGCTTTCTCGAGCAAAAGCGCACTTCTCCCTATTCACATGGAGGTTAAACTCGGCCAAACGTTGAAAAACTGCCTCGAGGTCTTGCAGATGCTGTTGGTATCCCTGAGAAATTACCAAAAGATCATCTAAATAAGCTAATACAGTTACATCTTGTAAAGCAGAGCAGGATCGGAGACAATCGATGAGACGCTGAAAGGTAGCTGGCGCGTTGCGCAGACCAAACGGCATTCTTTTGAAACGAAAAGTTCCTAAAGGACAGACAAAAGCCGTTTTGTCCCTATCTGCTTCCCTAACGCTAACCTGCCAATACGAAGACCGAAGGTCTAGCGTACTCATGTAGCAGTCTCGTTTTGTACTCTGAAGTAGCTCGTCGATGCGTGGCATCGGATATGTGTCAGCTTTGGTCACTGCGTTCAAACGCCTGTAGTCGACGCAGAAGCGGATACCACCGTTGGGCTTCGGCACCATCAGTGCCGGTGAAGACCAAGCCGATTCACATTCTTCTATAATGTCATCCTGTAACATCTTACTTATTTCCGCTTTCATCAGCTCCTTCTTCGAAGGGTTTAGGCGGTAAGGAGGAACAGCAATTGGCGAATGCTCACCTGTATCAATACGGTGTTCCGTATACGGCGTTGGTCCTCCCCCTGCTCTAAAAATGCGTGCGTGTCTGGTGAGGACGTCAGCGAGCGCTTGACGCTCAGCTGGTTTAAGGTGAGTACCTTCATCATCCCGAAGTATATCTGTAGAGGCGCAGGACACGTCACGCGAGGTAGGTTCGAAGGATAATTTATATTTTACCGTATCATGTTTACTAAAATACCAAACCTCTTTGCAAAAATCAATAACTACTCCCGTGGCGGTTATAAAGTCGATACCTAATAGCGTCTCGTTATTTGTCGAGTCGGGAAAAATTAAGAATGGAATCGTAATAACTGCCGTTTCTAAGCACACCTCTAACGTGGTGGTAAGTACATCCATCGTACGGATTACACCGTCAGCAAGCTTAACTTCGCGTTTCGAAGAGCTGAGGGGATGACCTTGACGTAGAAGGAGAGTATATAGCGTATGACCCGCAATACAATGTTTGGCAGCCGTATCAATCAACGCAGTGCCGGAAAAACCCAAAATTTTTATATTCAAAATTGGTCGTAACTCGCGGCCAATAGAGGGTCCCGTACGGTCGTTACACAAACATATCTCAGTTAAACATAAATGGGCATTATCCTTTCGATCATCACTACCTAAAATATCTTTATGACAAATATGGACAATGTCCTTTTGATTTTTTAAATCGTTATGCAAAACATCTTTATTACAAACATGGACATTGTCCTTTTGATTTTTAAAGTTAGCACACAAAATATCGTTTCGATGTGTGCGGACATTATCCTCTGAATTTTTAAAATCGTAAAAACATGAATGGGCATTACCCTTTATAATATCAAAATTGTTACACACATTTTCTGAAATTAGTGAGTTATCATTATGAGAATTACACATAATATTATTAGATAAACGTTGTGGGATATCAACCCTTTGTTTATTAAAATAACTAAACACATTTTCTTGCGGAATAAAATCGTTTTCAGCAAAAATAGAGTCTGACGCGATGTTTCTAGAAACTAAATCAGATTGTACGGAATAAAAACTTTGAACACTATCAACACTACTTTTACTTGGTTCACTCTCACCTTGATTCTGCAACTTACGGCACTGTTCTTTAGTGTGGCCAAACCGCCTGCAGTATGTGCAAGAGGGGCGCGGCCTCTTTGCCGTGTCTTGCTTCGGTGGAACAGGCGCGGGCGGCGCGTCTGGAACAGGCACGGAGGGCACGGGCGAGGCGGGCGGGCTCCGCGTCGCGGCGGCAGGCGCGCCGTGGGCCTGCGCTCGGGCCGGCGCGAGAGCGCGCGCGGGGGCGCGGGCGCAATCGCGAGCGGCGGATTGTGTAGAAGTCGGTAATGTTGCCGGCGTTTGTGTTCGACGCTCACTCGCCTGTGGCGTCGTGTTATTGACTTCGTCGAATGAATCCTCGATATTCCGTGCGAGGCGGAGTAATTCATGGAAACTATGGCACTCCTCTCTTCGTAGCCTTTTCCTTATTCTGCTGTGGAGGAGGCCGTAGGTCATGTCTACTTGAGCTGACTCCGTTGTATCGCCTTTAGGTAGGCGTGCCATAAGGGCGCGGATGCGCGCTACGAAAATATCTGTATTTTCATTACCTTGCGGTTTCGCAAATATTTCCAAGTAGATCCGATGAGGGGGCCGGCGGTCACCATAGGCACTTATTAAGTTTTCTTTGGCTTCGCGCCATGATGACACAGAGTATTTTATTCCTTGCCACCACGTAGCCGCTTCATCCTTGAATAGGTAGGCTAAACCGCGCAGTATGTTTGAGTCCGCCACCTGCGCGCAATCGCTATAGGCCTCTATAGCGTCGATAAATGCTTCAACCGACTCCTTCGGTCGGCCGGAGAAAGTGGCTTTGCAGCGGGCTAGGGTGTTGTGCCCTAGCAGCGCGAGTGATTCCGGGGTCGATGCGTTCGCCCGCGACATCGAGTTGAGCAACTCCCTATATGCTTCTGTTTGAGAGCGTTGGAGAGAGGCAATAATCGTCGCCACATTTTCGTTAGAGAACGTAGCGTTAGCATCGATGCGCGGCGAGGAAGAGAACGTGGCGTCGCCGTGGCCATCTTGGTCGGCGGACTCCGCGGTCGGCGTGTTTGGTCGCGAGGGGACGGGTAATGCGTCGTTTGCATCTTCCCTCCGAGTCAAACTAGCCGCTCTACTCCTTGTCACTGGCATTTTAGTTCGTCACTGCAAAACTCACAACTATGCACTATATTGTCACACGAAAAAAACGTTGGAGCGCCACATATGAGGGAGGTTATCAGAGAAACCACCTTTTCAGTAAAGAGTATATTGAGTATCAACACTAGTTAACAGTTTAACACAGTTGTACACACATTGGGATCGAAAAAACCCTAAATTAATAACAATCAGTTCGCGTAACAAAGGCGGCACGAGGGAGGCACGTGGCGACGTTGCGCGGTACGGAAAGATACGCGTCTACGCAGCAAGCGTGTGGGCAGCGGACTGGCGAATCGCGAAGCACCTTCCTCGCAACGGCCAGGCGAGAAAGAGACAGACATCATTCTCTGTATCGTGCCGGCACGCGACCGCGGGACGCTCGCACCGGAAGACATTGTGTCTGTGTTTGGTTTGCTATAAAATTTATTTTAAAAAATTGAGATCCGCACAACGACCCCTTTCATTTGATAAAATATGTCGCACGGTACAGTTTGTAAAACATTTATTTGTTTTTCCATTTTGCCGAATAAAAAATATGTAAACTGTGTGACGGAACTCTGAGTTGGCGAGTCAAGCTTGCACTTAGCCGGGTTTTTTTCTTTAGCTAGTGTTTGCCCATTTGCTTGCTTTATGGAGTGTATGACTACCGTATAAGTAGTATTATATCCGCTATTGCCTCTTAAAACCAATATGAAACCCAATAACATCAATTTTGTTCTGTTATTTATCATAGACGATAAAGGAATTAGTCTTTCCAATATGTTCTTGGGCTATGATGATAATATTTTGCTTTCAAAATAAATATGTGATACTGTGGGAAGATAGGAAAGACTGTTTATCCATACTAATATTATAAATTCGAAAGTCACTCTGTCTGTCTGTCTGTATGTATGTTACCTTCTCACGCCTAAACCACTAGACGTATTTCAACTTTGGCAAGGAGATAGATGGCATCCTGGGGAAGGACGTAGGCTACATTTTATCGACATACCACATGGGCGAAGCCGCGGGTGGAAGCTAGTTGCATTTTTGTTTTAGAACGTTTCCCAAATATTACTTATTTGGTATCAAGGAGCTCAGGAGTTTGTGGCGTAACAGGTATTTTTAATAAAGATTCTTCAAATATATATTATAGACGACGTGTTATTACCTGTGATAGGTACAGTCAGAGTTAAAAAAGGTATACATTGACAAGAATTCATTTAACTCCCTACAAACCTGTTGTGCTATTCTGTAAAAATCTCACCATGAAAACTTAGGTGAAGTGAGCTTGAAGTGAACTGTCACTGCCACTTATCAGTAGGTATCGATGACAATGACAGCTCACTTGACGCTCACTTCACCTAAGTTTTCACGGTGAGTTGGTTACAGAATAACAATGCAGTACCCTAATTGTGTAATACACGATCTATCAGAAATTGGAATCGGTTCGAAACAAATATCTAATCCATTGCTTCATAAGTTCGTAAGTTACGTTATTGAGAAGTTTTTTTTTTTTTTGAACAGTTACGAGCAAAAATATGTATCCACTCAGAAAAATTCAATAACGTTTTTCTCGTGGAATAACGATTGTTACTTTGAGATGATACCTATTTCATAATAATAGGGGTTCAAAAATACTATGTTCGTTAAATCATTAAATTACAATCAATACAGTAGGAGAAAATCACTTTTAAAAGTTTCTAAGTGTATACATATTATTGCGTGACTGAACTTATGACGCAATGGTTTCGAAATTTATTTCATACCGATTCCAATTCTGGCGGATCGTGCATTACGCAACCTGGGAGCAGGGGGCTGACTATGAAGTATTAATGCCATCATTATTCCACTGCGAAAAAAGGATGGTGCTAGCGGCCTTGTATAGCTCCGTCTCTCACTAACACTGGAAAAAGGGTGGCATTAATTTTTATTTTATTAATACGTCGTCACCTGTTCCATACTATCGTATCAACGTGTACCCACAACACATATTACAAATTGGGTACATAATTGTAGCTATAACATTGAAGCAGTATTATAAAACAAAAATTATAGACAGTCAACTGAATTCTTAAATATGAATAAGTACTTCTTTTTGAGGCTCACTGAACTACTGTGGGATTTATATTTGAATTCTTTAGCGTCCAAATAAAATAAATAGCGATGTGATAAATCTCTGTGAACAATAACAAGTGTTTTAGTTTCCAATTTATCGTTTTATAGAACAATAAAGGTGCTAGATTTCAGATCAAATGGTCTGTGTTTTCTCACGAAATGCTGACTGCACTCTAAGTGAAAACCTTGTAAATTGAGAAGTCACCTTTGAAGTTTACAAAGATTAAAGTAGATTGTAGTGAAGTAAAATCACTATATATAATTTAAGTATATATGCATACAATCACAATATAAATGTTTGTATGTTTGTTTCTCAATCACGCTAAAACGATTGAACGATTTTGGATGAAATTTGCACACAGATAGATACACTTTTTATCCCGGTTGTACGTTTCCGGGGGATAATTTCCGACCTCCAACACGGACAAAGCCGCGGGCAAAAGCGAGTACTGTTTTGATTTTCGTACTATATAAATGATGATAAGGTTATTTTTAACGTTAAGAAAATTCAATTAAAAATATATTTCGGAAGGACCCTGGACTGGATATGTGCAAATACACAGTTTTATAGATACATCGCCCTCCAAATAGCCTTTAGACCAACCCATTTGCCCAATCTATGTGCGAAAAGGGGCTCATTGTAAAAATAATCGAATCTATAGAGATAAAGATATTATATTTATTGCATAACTGTGTACACCAGTTCTTATTATAAACGTAAAAAAAATCAAGTAATAAAAACTAAAACCCAACTACGACTTAAAATATATAAACAAGACACCACAGACAGACAAATTAAATTGTGTTAGGGCATAAATCGAACAGATTACATGGGGTTATAATATATATATTTTAGAAATGTGCTCATTAAGCCCTTTCATTTGATACCCAACATGGTACGATTAAACAATTTTTTTTTTAAGTTCCTCACTTTTTGTCCTCTAGAGGGCGCCATTTTTAATTTAATGTGACTTCACATAGCCTATAACCAGCGGACAATCACGACGCTTCTAATGATACCTCATTTGTCAAATTGTGATAAGTGGTTTGGAAGATAGGACGGAACAGAAGAACATACATACATACATACCGGTCAAAATCATAACCCTCCTTTTTTCTTCGCCGTAGTCAGGTAAAAAGGCTCAACAGTCTACCCGTGTTGGATATTATTATGCAATCGTGTTACATGCCAAATAAATTTCAAATACATTACAAATAGATTAAAAACAGATTACAAATAAATTACATACTAACAACATTTTTTCTCAAAAAAACTCCTGCAGATTATAAATACATTATTTATTAATAGTTTTTTAATTTTGTTTTAAACATATGGTTAATTAATGCCATATTTATATTGCTTGCGAATGAAATCTTACAATTGGATTTGAAATTAAAATATTGCGTATTATTTTTGCAAAATAAACATAACTCAAGTATATAATACCACTCAATACATATGTTAACAGCAGAATTATTACGCAATTATCAATATTTTGTAAAAAAGTGTCAATAAGAACACTGTCCTTCAAGACACAGGAGCTTCCTAGTTTGTCGGGGTCTTACTCATCTGTAATAGCCATACCCATCCTTTATTGAAGTAAATGATTACTACTTACTTAAAACTTTAATATTTTGTATATTAAACTTACTTAAGTTTCATAGTTTGTTTAAGACAGTCAGTTTTGTACTTTGTTTTAAATGATTTCAGTTTTTGCTTTTATCTCAAATATCTGTTATAATTTTAATTTCGTTTTTATATGATTGTTTGAAATTAATTTCCTGTTCCCCAGAGGTAAACCAAATTATAAATCACAAAACTGCCGTCTAAGATACAGGCGCCGCCGCCCTCTAGTTTAATCCACCGCATATTACAAAATGAAGATCACCAACAGTTGCGGACAGATGTAAAACTAACTATAAATGGTAATAATTTTAACAGTCTTAAAATTATTTTTATTTTTAACCCCCAACGGAAAAAGAGGGTTGTTATAAGTTTAACGTGTGTATCTGTGTTGAACCGATTTTGATTTTTTGATTTTGATTGAAAGCATGACCGAGTGTTAAAAAAAAATCGTATATTAGATGCTTTGTTTTTGTCGGGGGTTTTTTAAATTTAAAATAACTTGTTTAAATTATCGTTATTTTTACTCACCAAAAAGCAGCAACAGTAGATCGCTCAACGCCAAGCTAAACAGATAGTAGTTCGTGGCGGTATGCATGGCAGGGTGCTTCACTATGACCACGCACACAGCCACGTTGCCCACCACTCCGGTCAGAAAGATCACCAGCAGGAGCACGGAGATGGGCACTATCTTCTGCAGAGGCAGGGTCCGGGGACCCATCATCAGCCACAGCATCTCTTCCTCTGAACAGTCGAAGTAGGACAGGTTGGTGCAGCGATGGAAGAACTGGCTGGTGGACTCGTTGGCGCGAAAGAATTCCGCCATCTTGGTTTTTATTTAATATTTGAAAATAGAATTATGGTGCTGGCATAATAATTATATTTTATTAGAAGAGATATTTTTTCTGTTATTTTTTTATTATGTTACACTTAACTAATAGTTTCCTAAGTTAGCTTTCCAATAATAATTTTATTGTTACGATTATTTTAAGCAATTATATTATTAAATCATTTGCTTATAAAATAACCTGACACTAAACTCCACTTCGACGAAATAACTTCAAAAGTTGCTGTCTACGCGATCGTAGCGCTACGCTGCTACGCGACTACGCGGCTACGACCGTAGCGCGCGGTGTCATGCACGATACTGGTGGTTCAACTCGATGCAACTCTGAAAGGTTTTCTATCTATTTATTCGAAGCTTGTTAATATGATCTTTTTTTTTCATTTTCTTGACTACAGCTGAGATAACTATAACTAAGCGATTATTAATAAATTCAATTCAATTCAATTCAATTTATTTATTCAGTAACAATTCACATTGCGTTCGAAATAAATTCCAACATGAAACATAATAACACAAATATTACAAAAAGATTATTATTAATAAAATACATGCAATTAAATTACCATTCAAACAAATAAAAACAAAAAACAATATCTCATTAAATTAGTAGTAAATTAAACTCAGACAATAATCAATAAACAAAATATAACACATATCACAATAGCATCATATTATTATATTAACGATTGAAAAATTAAATTAATCATGTTTTCAACTCATAACTGAAATGACAGCTGAAAAAGAAGGGAACCTACGCCGACCCCTAATCAAATAGGATAAGGATCATAATGATAATGTTAGTATATGTATTTTATATTTAAAAACATTGGTCAGGTAGGGGCCATAGACTTTCCATAGTTCAAGATAACTATTTCACTTAGCCACCCAAACCCATAGCCGAATATCTTTGTTTCCATGTTCTGCAATAGTCCTACACCAACCGGGGGTTGTCCTTGGCTGCACTTGCATAGTGCGAACAGGGATAATCGGCGGTTGGTGCCTTATTCCATTTAAAATTGTCTAAGGGGCCTCTGCGAGTTGGCTTCGGCCCCTCGTACGCCTTCCAAAGGTCCAAATGTCAAATGTTAGTATAATTAAAACTATACCTAGATGTTTCATTTATCTTCATTTACACACAGAGAATTTCGTCAAAAAAAAATGAAATGTAAACCAAAAACGGATCTCATTCGAAGGAAGTAAAAGAAAAGAAAATAACTTTAATTTCTCAAAGAAAAACCATTAAATCTTCGTCGGGTGCGGCGGGTGTCCAATTAATTCATTTAATTAAGATTTTCATTGAGAATCGCTTTAAACGGTAATAAATTCATTCATTATAAGAATCGTGCTATTCTTACTATTTTGCCAATCTTTACAAAAATTGAATACGTAACTTGTTTTAATATTAAAGCAGTAAAGGCTAACGTAGGCTATACTACACAAATTAATACCTGTCAGGTAGGAATTTGTGTGTATAATAATATAATTATGGTGAATACTCGAGTCCAATTTATTTTATAGAAAATATTTTATTTTATTTTATTTTTATCGTCAATTGTTAATTATGTGTTGACTGTTTTAGACATATAATAGATAATAAAGGTGATAATGATTTTGGGACATTGTATAGCGTACTAATTGTAACTTATGACTTTTTATAAAATATACATCCTCGCATGGTACGGAAATCCTATACAATGCGAGATCATCATAAACTGGAAATGTATAGCTTGATGTGTAGCTGTATGTACGTGAACCTTTCGTTAAGTGATGATAGGTCATTTTGCGCTTCTCAGACCACCTCTTCAACTTCACTTCTAAAATAAAAGAGACAGGTGTCGTGAGCGTATAGAGTGGTTTCACCAGTAACGTTGAAATTTTTACATTATTATTTTGACATACAAGGAAAAGCACATCATTTTCGATTTATCTCAAAGAAGGTTGTCAAAATAATGCTCGAATTTCCAAGCACGTTCTAATTGATACTGTCAGTCGCACTCCAATAAAATAATATTGCACTGTCTGCAAATAAAGTGGCAAGTTATGTTAGGACACTTACAAAGAAAAATAAATATTTCGAACTGAAATATTATATGATTAAGTTCTAGTCCGTTCATTGACAGCTTTTCGTAATTTTAGCAATGAAATGTGTCAAACTGGTCTCGTCTGGACAATTGCAAAGGGCGTCGAATCCATAAGCGTCTACATTCAGACGAAATAAATAAATATTAATAATTATGAACCCGCATGGCAGCATGTGGCGAGCTACCCTATCTAGACATGGGTTGTAACAGGTAAAACACGATATCTGTGATCACTGTGACTGTGACAAAAAAATAACAGGTCCAAATATCTGTTATTAAATCAGAGCCGGGAATTTTGTACGGACGATAAATACGTTTCTCAATCGAATATCTTCGTTACTTCTTTTGGTTTAAAGTCGAAAATCGTATTTAACTGTTATAAAATAACAGCCTGTTATTTTTGTACGGATGATATATACATATTTAATTCAATTGAATATCTTCTTTATTTATTTTCGTTAAAGTCGAATATCGTATCCGAAGTTTTAACAGTAACAGCCGCGGTAACAGTCTTGAGGATCTGTGATTTTAAGTAACAGATATTTTTTGTCGTTTGGAGCAATTGCTATCTGCTATTTTGTAATATCTGTGATTTCTATCTGTGACGATAAATACGCCTCACTCCTAACCCTATCTCCAGAGAGAAGTCTTGTTCCTCATCTCTAGCTTGTCACTAGTTATGTTGTTTTAAAAGTATACAAAACTAGGTTCCGCCCGCGGCTTCGCCCGCGTCGTATGTTGATAAAAAGCCTATGTCCTTTCTCAGTCTCTAGACTATCTGTGTACCAAATTTCATTCAAATTGGTTTAGTAGTTTTGGCGTGAAAGCGCGACAGACAGACAGACAGACAGACAGAGAGAGTTACTTTCGCATTTATAATATTTGTTAGGATTACTATACCTAAATAAAAAGGAGACTCCGTTATCTAAAGGAGAAATTATTCTTTTCAACTTTCTTTAAAGGTGAAAACTCAAAGCTGACCGATATCGTTCGCCTATTCCGTACATGACCCACAAAAATTCAATTCACAAAAACGAATCATAGCCTAAAAAGTGAATATAAAATATCGTGTTCTATTTCTCACAGCAACCACACAATACATTGACTTAACCCTTCAAACCACTCACATATTCACAGAATGATAATCTAAACGTGTGTCAGGCTGATGTAAGACGGATGCCATTTGAGCATGAATGGAAATCCGAGCATTGAAGATGACTGGCATTCGATTAGGGCGCACCGAGGCGATGTATAGTGCTCCTGGGTCAAAGGTATACAAGTGTACAGTTATACATGAATATGAAAATAAATAGATGGGAAGGATCTACTCAGCCCAGTCTGAGGCCAGCTGAAACTGGTCTAGTTTTTCTATTGAAACTACGCACTACGCTAGGTCAAAGTGTTACCACTGATATGTGTGCAGTGGGGTGGATCGAATAAGCGATTTCCCACCCGTACGCAAAATACGCGCTTTGACGTGGAGTTGCGGATACCAGCCCGTATTACCTATTATCTACCTATGTGTGCAGCCTACTGTAAGTTTCTTGCAATATGAGAACTTATATTTTTTTTTCAGCAAGCTTTTGGATGGTACTTAGTTATATTTAATATAAATTAAATAATTCATATGCACAGTTACGTATAGGTTTTTACTTAATGATGAAAAAGCATTTATCGCATTCAGAAGTTAATTTTTAAGGCACAGAATAAGGAGTTTATCGTGACTTTGTTCACACATGCTGGATTTTATGCGCGAGCGACTTTGACGTACTTAGCGTACCCTAGGCACTTCAATGCGGCTGGCATTTATAAGAAACAAATGAAAAATTAATGCGTATTTTAAACATAAAACACACCTTGAAGATACGGCAAAGTACTACTTATAGTCACAATATTTATACAGGGTGTTAGTGTTAACACCGTTATCCTTGAAACCAGTGGTTTGGTTACATTTATAGAACGTCAAATCAATGGAAAAAAACAACTTTTTTTTTAAAGAAAATCTACTTTTTTCCACAAGAATATTTCACCCTATACGCAAGAGCAACGAACTTGCGTCTCAACACGGTGGTGGTGGTTGGCGGGGGCGGGCGGGGCGCCCGGCACGTTACATGACCGGCCGCGAGTGCGCGGCCCCTCTTCAGTCAGCTGTTTCGCAGCTCTCTCGAGCGCGTATCCATGAGTATCGGGACCGTGACGGATATTAATCTTTTAATGAAAATAAGGTTTTTTTTTTGTTGTTACTGGGTCATTTGTTTTTAACCCCCGACGGAAAAAGAGGGGTGTTATAAGTTTAACGTGTGTATCTGTGTATCTGTGTGTCTGTGTATCTGTGTATCTGTGTGTCTGTCTGCGCCATCGTAGCTGCCAAACGGCTGAACCGATTTTGATTTTTTTGGTTTTGTTTGAAAGGTGACTTAATCGAGAGTGTTCTTAGCTATGATTCAAGAAAATCGGTTCAGCCGTTTGAAAATTATGAGCTCTTTTCTAGTTGATGAATGGATGTGAGCATCTTCCACAGGTCTAATCGATTGGAAATTTAGAATTCTCTTATTTCAATTATATGAAAAGAATATATGTAGTAACCTTGAGCTGATGCTGCAGCATCGCCTGGAATTTGCAGGATACCCAACTCCCTCACGAACTTACAGCAGAGGTATCGCGTTTGGACTCATTGGAAAGGTCTCAACACATAGGTTACAGATAGATGGTGATCAAAGTCTGATGATGGAGTAGGAAAGATAAATGAGAGTGAATTAGTAGGTAACAAGCTTCACTGTGGCAAAAAACGTACAGCTACGCAGATTTCGGCGAGCTGCGTCTTGATCGTAGCGTTTCTACTAGTAATATAATATAAAATTTAAAAAGCTGGAAATAAAAATTAAATTAAAAATTTAAAAAACCCCCGACAAAAACAAAGCGTCTAAAAAGTAAAAAAATAATATCATAAAAGTTGTAGGTAATATTTTGATCCAAGCGTCGTCGTGTCGGGGGCCGGCTAATGAAAATAGGAAGTTAACAGCAGCTATCCTTTCTACAACAGCATACATTCATTATGCCTAGTGTGTGTTGGCGTTTGCATTAGCCGTCCCCCGACACGACGACGCTTGGATCAAAATATTACCTACAACTTTTATGATATTATTTTTTTACTTTTTAGACGCTTTGTTTTTGTCGGGGGTTTTTTAAATTTTTAATTTATTTTTTTATATTTAAGTCAAATACCCATGGTTTGAGTGACAACGGTGTTTACCCTTGCATACTGTATTGTGCTAATAGTCACCTGGTAATTAATAAGACAAAAACTGCCAGTAAAAGAGAGTAAATAGAATATTCACTAAGATTGACTTGACAATGTATCTGTTACATTGATATTAAAGCAAATAATAGACCCTGACGTTTAAAGAAGCGCAAGTATTTAAACTTAACAATACGACGGCGAATATTACAAGAATTACAAGAAAAACCAGCATTTCGAAACAAAAAACGATCTAGGCAAAAGTAATATTTTATCCTACAAGTCTTGGTTTGACAAAAAAACAGCTGCGACATTTTCCTATTCTTCTTCATGTATTAGTTTGATTGATGTCCTGACTGTAACAGATGTCTGTGTAATGGTCGTCAGCTCACAGCAGGTCTACGACGTACGGCGGCCATTTTTGAAGGTCTAACGAGTCTAGAATTTTAGAAATTACTTTTAGTTTCGTTTGTTATCTGCGTGAAAAGTTATTTGAATAGTTTTGAGTAGGTAGTTATTAATACTTAAAAGGAGTTCTAGTAGGGTGAAGATAATTTTAAGATAGGAATGGTTTTTTGTGCTTTTTATTTTCAACAATATAAAATCAGCCAAGTGCGTGTCGGGACACGCACAATTAAGGGTTCCGTAGTTGTGATGTATTTATTCCAAGAATAAACTGAACGTTGTATTTGAAAAATCTCACTTACATCGATATCCGTCACGGTCAATTTTCCAACTGCAAATGTAATTTGTAGTCGGCACCAGTAAAGGAAAGATCCTTTACTGGCGCTGCGAGACCTTGCTTCTTGCCCCAGGTAAACGGGAAGCATAGGTTTCGATTCACTTGAGAGTATCAAAATATGTCGTATAAATGGCAGTATTTTCTATAGCGCTGCATTAAAAAAAATTAGAGCTCTAAGGGACCATGGACCTACGTACTTATCACTACATAGTATAAAACAAAGTCGCTTTCTCTGTCCCTATATCCCTATGTATGCATAAATCTACGCAACGGATTTTGATGCGGTTTTCACCAATGGATAGAGTGGTTCTTGAGGAAGGTTTTGGTATATTATAACCGACAAATAAATAAATAAATAAAATAGCCTATGAGGTCTACCTCTGTGCCAAATTTTATCCAAATCCGTTCAGCCGTTTTAGCGTGAAAGCGTAAAAAACAAATAAACAGACAAACTCACATTCGCATTTATAATATTAGTTAGGATAAGTTAGCAATGATTACACACTTGCTTGGCTCTTTTGTCATAATGTCTCATTCTCTTTCAAATGTCTGGCCTTGCTAGTTGGAACATTAGACCTGTTTTAAGCTAATATCGCTGTAACACCTGTCTTTTCGTGTTCAATTAGAAAACTATTTATCAGTACAAATAACTCACCTATATTGACATGCACGGTGATTTTTAATTCACTGTTAACCTTTCAGGAGGTGAAAGCACTCATGATTATAAACAACTTTTACTATGGGACCAACTACGAAATAAAATGAATCTGTTTCATACATTTTCATCGGTTAAATATTACATTTTTGTATGAAACAGCTGATATTTTTCTCGATATTTCAGAGTTGGTCTCATAGTGAAAGTTGCTCATAATCATGAGTACTTTCACACTTTGAAAGGTTAACATTGAATTAAAAATCACCGTATATAGAAAGACCCAAATTGTATTCCGCTGCTCTATAAAAATTACTTTTAATTATAAGTTGTCATTTTTATTAGGTAATTGTCCTTAAAAAACCAAACTCAAACTCAAAGCATTTATTTCAATTAAACCATTTACAGGCACTTTTGAATTGTCAAAGAATCGGTCAGTTAGTCAAAAAGTTGAAGCTAGTTGCCCATTCCAAAACGTAGATCTCTATGGAGAAGAACGGGCAAGAAACTCCAAGAACTCTTTTAATTTAAATATAGATATTACTAAACCCTGGGTACATTATTCTTGTTGCTTCTGTAAGTGAGAACAATGTGAAAAATAATCAAAAACAATTCTAAATATAAAATTAATAATAAGCCCTGACGGATAAGAGATGACCAGTCTCAACTGACGGCGCCCGTTCACGAACATGACACGTGGATCAGCACCGTCCAGCTCAACCATTTTGTAGGGAACCTAAAGCACAAGAACGATATGGCTTAATAATTTGTCAAATTGGAAAACAATGAAACAATCCTATCTGAGAGTGATCTGTAACTTCCGCCTACCTCAGACATCTTTCCCTGTTTAAGATTGTGCATTTTATTAACTGTGCATGTAATACTAAAGATTTATGATTATAATAAATAAATAATAAATTATTTACTACCACAAAGTTCAAGTATACATTGCACTGTATACAGATTAAAGATCTTAATTAAGCATTAGGTAGTTAAGTACAATAGGTTCAACCCGGACAGGGTTGAACCTATTGTACTTAACTACCAATTACTAAACTAGGCTAGGCCTGTATCTTAGGGGGCAGTACCCGGATATAGGGTATGCTTATATGATTCTATTTATCTATTTTGGCAGACGTGCCAGTGGAAAGTGTCAAATGGGTACATTTTTTATGTTGTGGTAAGCTTAAAAAATGTGAGAATGAGAAAGTGAAGAGTGAATTGTAATGTATAAGAGTAAATGTTTGATGAATGTGTGAGGAAGTGGATTGGGTGTTTTGTGATAGTGTTGTGTGTAGTGAATGAAGTGAGTGTTATGTTTGTAGTGTGTTAAGGATGTGTGAGTGATTAGCACGTGTGCGAAAATTAGGTGGATTACACATAAGAAGATTATGATTAATACAAGAACTTGGAAACTATCTTAACCCCCCCTCTGTGGCGGCCATATTGGAAATGACGCAAAGTCAAAGTGCATCTGTGAAAACGCCCGCTGCGGGCGCCGGATAAATATAAAAAAAGAAATCTCACAAAATATCATTCCTGAATTAAAGATCTGTAAATAATTCAGACCACACAATGTACATAATTGCTATAACCACAAATATTTCGCAACAGTAATTCATGAACAACTTTCTAGCTATACTTTCTTTTAAGTATTCTTTAGGCTACAACTTATCTTTTATACTTTACTTGTACTTCAAAAACTAAAGTTCATAACTTGTAGGTACCTACTTAATCTAATGATGCCTCTTTGACTTCGAAAGTTGCTCTATCGACTGGCGGACTAAGGGGGGGGGGCAGCAGAGACGGTCCGCCCCTGGCCCCCGATACTGGGGCCCCCCAAACTTTGAGAATTATTCTTAATCAAATCCTAAAAAAGTCAAAATGTTCAGCAAGGACCAGGGGGCCAAGTCTACTAATTTACTCAACTACTTTAAACTCATCATTGTGAGACCACTGACACGTTTGTAAATTATTAGACTTGGCCCCCTGTTCGCTCGCTCTTACGTCTCTCATTCTCATATTATTCTTTACTCAAACTTTTGCACATGAGATTAAAATGTAATTACGCACGTTATATTTTTTGCTAGTATTCATTTTTTGCACAATATTTAGAAATACCTACCTACATAAACTGAAAAGATCCAGAGGCCTCACTTGAGTTTGCCGCCACAGGCCCCCAAAGCTTAGTCCGCCACTGGCTTTATCTGGAACTGCGCGATGAAGTAACGAGTTTTATATAGTTTTCTAAAAGACTACCCTGATTTGTTAGTTCGTAATGAATTTGTAATTTTTGTGTACGATAAAAGCTTTTCAGTAGTGCAGCGCCAATGAAAGGCGAGGGTTAGCGATACACTGATTTATTGAATAAGTAATCAACCTACCCACCACCATACAAATATCATACCCACAATCATGCTTACATCGGTACATTTCTCCCCTATAAGCTAAAGCATATTCTAAAATATAAAATTAACATTAATTAGCAAAACAGTTATTTAGTGACTCCTGGTCGAGCCCGATTATAAGCCCGCAGAGCACGAGCAGACGCACCTGACGGTGGTGGTGGTGTCTCCGGCCCAGATGCCGCTTCAGAAGCAGTGGTCTGTGCCTTCTCACCAATTCCGTCAGACGCGTCCTCGAATGTGTCCTCCGCCTCCTCACAGATCGACGGAACCACTCGTTCTGGGGATAAATCTTTACACTCGGGAACTATGCTAGTTCGAGATAACGAGTGGCGATCCTTGCTATGTACTGGCATAATTTGATCGACATGTCTACGCCAACCGGCTCCACGTCCAACGTCTACTTTGTACGAGACCGGTCCAGTCTGACCCATTATTGTCCCCGGCAACCACTTGTACACCACCACCCCCCTCGCGGTGTAGTCGCGGGCCAGCACCTCATCGCCCGGGGCCAGCGCGCGCGTCGTGCCGCCCGCAGCGGCAACTTGCCGGTCCTGCGCGGCGCGCACTACCGCAGACACATCAGGCCGAAGCGCATCTAGGCGCCCGCGGAGCCTACGCCCTTGCAACGCCACTGCAGGGGAGACACCAGTGGTTGCATGTTGACAGTTACGATATTGGAATAAAAACTTACAAAGTGCCGTGGCGACGTCCTCGCCCTCGTACAAAGCACGTTTGATCGCTTTCTTAACGGTTTTTACCGCATTTTCTGCTGCACCGTTTCCCTGCGGTCTGTAAGGAGCTGTGGTCACGTGTTTTATACAATTTTTCTTACAAAATGTTTTAAACTCCTGTGAGAAAATTGGTGGGCCGTTGTCAGTGACGAGTAATGACGGTAAGCCGAAGCGTGCAAAAATTGTTCTCATTGCTGTGATAGTCGCCTGCGCGTCCGTCCTACTCATAGCAATAGCTTCTATCCATTTCGAGTTTGCATCCACCATTATTAAATAACGTTTTCCCCCGCAATCCCCGAAGTCTGCATGAACTCGCTGCCACGGATGTAGCGGGAACTCCCAAGGGTGCAGTGGCGCGTGAGGCGGCGCGTCGCGGACAGCGCGACACGCTGAGCACGCGCGACATACCTCCTCTATATCCCTATCTAGACTGGGCCAATATACATAATTCCTTGACAAATTCTTCATTTTATTCATTCCTAAGTGCCCGTCGTGAATTTCATCTAATATTAGTTTTCGTAATGCGTTCGGTATAACGATCCTATATTTATAGATAAGGTAACCCAATTCTATAACTAAATCCTGTTTCCTTGCAAAATACGGCTTCTCAGTATCCGACACTGTCAACGGCCAGCCAAATTTGACATAACCTTTAATCTTGCACAACAATGTATCTTTCTCCGTTTCCTTAGCTATATCCTTAAAGCTAATTGGAATTGTTTCCTCTATTAAATTTATGTAAGTAACTGCGTCCACTAAGCGACCCTCCTGAGGTAGCGGTAGCCTCGACAAAGCATCAGCCGGCCCATTGTCAGCCGAGCGGACAAATTCTACAGTGAAGTCGTATGCGGCCAAGCGCGCCGCCCACCGCTGTAGCCGGCTGGCAGCGGTCTGTGGAATGCCACCCTTAGCACCAAAAATGTGCGTTAACGGCTGATGGTCCGTGCGTAATATAAAACTTCTACCGAATAAGTATTGGTGGTGCTTAGTTATACCAAACAATATCGCGAGTGCCTCCTTATCGAGTTGACTGCAATTCCGCTCGGCCGCGTTAAGTGTACGGGACACACAGCTAACCGGGCGCTCGCTGCCATCGGAATAGCGGTGTGCCAACACTGCGCCTAGCCCATACGCACCACTGTCTACCGCGAGCACGAGCAGCCGTCCTTCCTCGTAATGTGCTAAAACTCGCTCGCCCAGGAGAACTCGCTTAGCTTCTTTAAACGCATGCTCACAACTAGCATCCCATTTCCAGCGCACATCTTTTTTAAGTAAATTATGTAAAGGATACAACAATGTGCTCAAATTACTAATGAATTTGCCGTAATAATTCAACATTCCCAAAAAACTTTTCAGTTGAGTTATATTCTCTGGTCTGGGTGCGCTAGAAATTGCATCTAATTTAGCAGTGTCTGGCCGTAGACCCATTTTGTCAATAACAAAACCTAAATACTTTACGGTGTCCTGTAAAAAACTACACTTACTTAACTTAACTGTTAAACCCGCCTCGCGCAACCTTTCGAGTACAGCACGTAAATTACTAATGTGTTCTTTATCATTAACCCCCGTTGTGCAAATGTCATCCAGGAAAACCACACAACCCGGAATACCACGTAGGGTTTCCTCCATTAATTTCTGGAACTTCTCGGGTATGCACGCTAGTCCGTACGGCGTACGACGGTAGGCATATGTCCCGAGGTGCGTTGTAATTGCTGTATAGGGTTGTGACTCCTCTGTTAATAAACACTGTTCGTAAGCGTGAGTGAGATCAATTTTCGTGAATTTTTCTCCTCCGCTTAAGTTCGCGAACAATTCATCAATGCGGGGCAAGGGATAATAATCACGTTTGAGTTTTGGGTTAATTGTAATTTTGTAATCCCCACAAATGCGTATATCCCCTTTTTTTTTACAACCGGCACGATGGGCGTTCCGTAGTCGGAATAGTCAATGCGGTATATGGAGCCGTCGGACTCCAGCCGCGTCAGCTCGCGCTCCACGCGAGCGCGCAACGCCAGCGGTACAGGCCGCGCACGTACGTACACAGGTTCATCGTTAGTCAGCTGTAGTCGAATGGCTCGCTTACAAGTACCTAACTTATCCGTAAACACTTCTGGAAATTCAGCGCATAAGCGGTTCACGAATCCATCTTCGGCTATCTTATACAGATTTATTTGTGTTACTTTCAGGGCACGCAACCAATCTCGTCCCAGTAATGGGCACGCTCCGTTTTTAATTACGTAAAGTGGCAAGGATTTTACTTCTATGTCTCGTAACCTAACCCGGACTTCTATAAAACCAAGCGATTCGATGCATGAACAATAACTACGTAACATCAAATTATCAGTCTTAATTGTCTTATGTGAAAATTTGCGGGTATACATGTCTTCATTAATTGCCGAAATACGACTACCGGTGTCGATTTCACACTTGGTCTCAAAGTTATCTATGATGACGTTTATAAAGTACGGTTTGTTATCCTTACCTCCTGCCACAATCTTAAACATATCGTCTGAATTTTCCTCACCACTCATATAATTTTGCCGACTGTCTGCCCGGTTGCCACTACCTTTCACTGATTTGCACATCACTCGTAAATGACCTCTTTGTTTACACTCGTCACAATTATAATTCACGTAACGGCACCTGTCCGCGCGATGCGCCTTGCCGCAACGCCAGCATGCTGGCGCAGCCGCCGCGCCACTCAGCGCTGTCTCCACCGTGCGCTCCATGCCCGCCGCGCCTGTCGCGCCGGCTGGGCCAGGCGCACCGCCCGCGCCAGCCGATTTGCGCGAGCCGCGGGTGCGTGCTCGCCCCCCGCGTGTGTAGTGCAGGTCTTCACCTGCCTCGCCACCGGCACCTGAGGTCGTCGTCGGCACTGTGCTGCCGCTCACCTCCGCGTGCTTCTCTGCAGCCTCCAGTGCTAGTGCTAACTCCACGGCCTCCTTGTATTCTATTTTCCTTTCGGCAAATATTCTAGAACGCATTGCGTCATTTGTCAAACCCGAAACAAACTGATCTCTCAGATTTTCCTCGAGCGTAGAACACTTCTTACATTTGCCAAAATTACAAGTTGTTGCGAGGTGTTTTAGTGCCTGTAAATATTCCATCAAGGGTTCGCCGGTCCGTTGTCGCCGCAGCCGGAACACGTGCCGCTCGGCGATTTCAGATCGCTGCGGTTCCAAATGATCGGTAACTAGCTTCACCAGTTCCTCGTAAGGTTTGTTCTCGGGAAAGTCAGGGGAACACAGATCACACATCAACGAATAGGTGGCTTCGCCTACGATTGTAATTAACATCGGCACTTTTAGGTTATCTTTTACGTCGTTTAATAAAATGTACTGATTAACCCGGCGTATATAAGCAGGCCATTGTTTTGAACTGATGTTGAACGGTTCTAACTTTCCGATTGGCATCTTAATAACAGTAATGTCGATACTGTACGTCTGAGTGAGTCACAAAATTATTTTATAATCCCGTACTCGTCGCCAATGCAGCGCCAATGAAAGGCGAGGGTTAGCGATACACTGATTTATTGAATAAGTAATCAACCTACCCACCACCATACAAATATCATACCCACAATCATGCTTACATCGGTACAAGTAGGTATAAAGATTATTGCGCGTCGCTATAGTTTGTTTACCATTCGTTAAACTATGAGATTGTGGTGGCGTGTTTTTTACCAAAAAACATTTCTAAATGATGGAAAGATGAGAAAATTTGTAGATCGAGGAGACAGACTCTTAATAATAACTGGGTTCAACATCGTCATTTTTTTAGCCGTAAGACGTCCACTACTGGATACATCATTCTGCGGCAATCCCATCTGCATTTTTAACCCCCGACGGAAAAAGAGGGGTGTTATAAGTTTAACGTGTGTATCTGTGTATCTGTGTGTCTGTGTATCTGTGTATCTGTGTATCTGTGTGTCTGTCTGCGCCATCGTAGCTGCCAAACGGCTGAACCGATTTTGATTTTTTTGGTTTTGTTTGAAAGGTGACTTAATCGAGAGTGTTCTTAGCTATGATTCAAGAAAATCGGTTCAGCCGTTTGAAAATTATGAGCTCTTTTCTAGTTGATGAATGGATGTGAGCATCTTCCACAGGTCTAATCGATTGGAAATTTAGAATTCTCTTATTTCAATTATATGAAAAGAATATATGTAGTAACCTTGAGCTGATGCTGCAGCATCGCCTGGAATTTGCAGGATACCCAACTCCCTCACGAACTTACAGCAGAGGTATCGCGTTTGGACTCATTGGAAAGGTCTCAACACATAGGTTACAGATAGATGGTGATCAAAGTCTGATGATGGAGTAGGAAAGATAAATGAGAGTGAATTAGTAGGTAACAAGCTTCACTGTGGCAAAAAACGTACAGCTACGCAGATTTCGGCGAGCTGCGTCTTGATCGTAGCGTTTCTACTAGTAATATAATATAAAATTTAAAAAGCTGGAAATAAAAATTAAATTAAAAATTTAAAAAACCCCCGACAAAAACAAAGCGTCTAAAAAGTAAAAAAATAATATCATAAAAGTTGTAGGTAATATTTTGATCCAAGCGTCGTCGTGTCGGGGGCCGGCTAATGAAAATAGGAAGTTAACAGCAGCTATCCTTTCTACAACAGCATACATTCATTATGCCTAGTGTGTGTTGGCGTTTGCATTAGCCGTCCCCCGACACGACGACGCTTGGATCAAAATATTACCTACAACTTTTATGATATTATTTTTTTACTTTTTAGACGCTTTGTTTTTGTCGGGGGTTTTTTAAATTTTTAATTTAATTTTTATTTCCAGCTTTTTATCACAGAATCTATTGTTACAAATCATCTAATACTTTAGATTGTATTAATTTACTACAAATGACCTAGGATTCAGTTAGGTAGCCTATTAGCATCGATACTGTAGCCAGGACAAAGCTTATTGTTGTGAAATACCAGCCGTGGTCTAGCATACTAACTACCTAGTTAGGTCGCAGACAGTACTCTAGGAGCTATTGAGTTTAAGCAAGTCTTGGAGTGCGTTTCTACTGAAGCGGAGACGTGCAGCAATCGACCAATCACAGACAAGAGGATAGCAATGTGAATTTCAACCAAATTGATTGTTCGATTGATGGACGTTTCTGCTCCGCTCCGCTCGCTTCTGCTTCAGTGGAAACGAGCTTTCTACCAGCAAGTTTAAAATATGGGCATCCTAATTTCATTATAAGGAAATTACTTTTTTAGATAATTAAGCCATATTTATTATAGCTTTTGTTTTTCATAACTAATATTAGGAATACAAGTGTTGTAATACAAGATCTTTCACAGATCCACTTAGATCCAACGATCAACAATATAGCGATTCTGGTATATTATCTGTCAATATTGTTAAGGAAACAACGCTTCGACGATGGGATCGGATGGATCGTTTGTTCAAGGAAGCTATGTTTAATATTAATGCTGACAGCCCACAGATCTGATATTATAACGTTATGATTCCAAGTGATTCAGGTATGTCCTAAAACCTGAAGACATGTGACATCTACCAACCCGCACGGGTGGATTACGGCCCACTCCCTCTCTCTGAGATGAGGCCTGTATCCCACCAGTGGGAACATTATAGGCTAATTTTATTATTCCAAGTGAGTCCTCATTGATTTATATATCCCCGCTCTGGAACGAGCTACTATCTACCTACACCAAGCAAAAAATACTTCAACATCTCCTGCTTCCCATCCACACGTGCGCTGGCAGCGGTGGGTCGCGCTCGCTCACGCAGCGTCAGGCCATCACTTCCCCATAGTTCCACATGTATACTCCATGCACATTGGCTGTTCGTATTCGTTGGTCTAGTGGTCGCAACTGTTGACTAGGGGTCCTGGCATAGAGATATAATTATAGTATACGTAGAGTGCGCGCAACAAACTATGAACAGTAGACACGGGTTTGAACAACACGACGTTCCTCAACACTCACTTGTCAGTTTGAGACGTAGTATTATAATATCTGTGGTTCGAGATTCATTCATTTGCGTGTCACAGTGAAGCAGTACAAAATGTTATTTTGAGGTTATGGGACATTCAATTATTTTGTATGGGACATTTGAAGTGCCTCTTGTATGTCCTACCTAACACTAATCTATAGCTCACTTGTTTACGATGCGCACTAAGCAATTAGTGCAATACGCGCTCTCTATGTAATATTATATTTCTATGGGTCCTGGGTTGAATTCTCATTTATTGGAATTTATTGGATTTATCAGCAGCAGGCTGGCAACACACTGCAGTGTGTAGATTTGTGCCCGAGACAGTACCATACTCTTTCCTTCTTGCCAATGGGTATCCTGTTAACTATGTTGTGGAGGTCAGAGAGGCAGTGACTCCATTTAAAATACTGGTATTCAGCTGCATCCGGTGGTTAGACTGATAGCCGACCCATACATGGTTGGGAAAAGGAGAGGCAGACGATGTCGACATAAAACTATATAGTTTTATGTCGACATCGTCTGCCTCTCCTTTTACCTATATTGTTAATCAGCTCAGAATCTATTTTATTTTATTGTTGAAAAGGTAAAATCGCTACCTGGTCCTGTAGGGACGTTTTATTTCTCCTTATTTACCGGCACCTGCAGGTGTTTGCCGTAATTTTCCGATAACTCAATTCACTTAGTAGTGTGGATGACAAAGCGTTATCGTATACCTACAGACTATGCTACAGAGTGTACCCCACGGATATCTATGGTGTACCCCGTACGTGCGCCTGATGCTTGATATACCTACATGCTGTGCATTTGCATCTTTACAAGGCCGTTTGTTTTGACTAAGAATTACGTCCGCCATTGTCACGATCAATCCATTTCGTGACAAAAGACGCAACTTTTGTTGCGTAAATGTAGTCCGTCCCATTATTGTGGTTACTACCTACCTCCACACGTTAAATAAATGGCTGTTCTTAATAAAATGGGCTACTAAACGAAGACATTGCTCCATACATATATTAAAATTCAAAGTCAAAGTATTTAAATAATTTGTTTCAAGTAGGCACGAACGTCAAATACAAAGAAATGGAACTGCTTCTAGTTGCCCCTTCTAAAAGATAGTTTTCGTAAAAGAATGTATACTTATAAATACATCTTGATTGAATTCATATTTACAGGCGGGGATTAAGGATGAGAAAGTGTTGATTGAAAACCTTAAAGACCGTAGACCGTAATAACTGTAATATTCCAGAAGCTGTAACATTTTACGAAGGAATATAATCCTCAAACAAACCGTTTTCCTTCGTATACAGTGCTAAAGTAATGTTGTACTAAATTGTTATGTACGATCTCGTGTTACAATGCAGTGTATTTGGTTGAAATAACAATTTATTACTTGATAACAGTTTAAAAGGTTTTTAAGCACAGAGAGGTTTATTGTTAGGTAATCAGCATTTTAATTCACATTTGTACGTATGTTATCTAACGAAGGGCGTTCCTACAGCGTCTATACATGCTATGTATATTATAAAATATATTATGAATAATATGTATATTATAAAAGAGCGCGACAATCGCTATCGGTTAGAATGCGGCCTTGTGTCGGGGCAGTGGTAACGGCCGCTAAAGAGTAGTAGTTCGTGGGTTCGAACCCAGCTAGGCACTATACCTACCTACGTTGTATAGTTTATCACCACTGCGCTCAAATGGTGAAGGAATACATCGTGAGGAAACCGGCGTGTCCTAGAACAAGAAATTCGAAGACATGTGACATCTACCAACCCGCACGGGGTTCGCGTGGTGGATTACGGCCCGCTCCCTCTCACAGAGAGGAACCCTGGACGCTGTGTCTCAGCACTAGGAACGATATAGGTTGATTATGCAATTAGTACAGTACGACTCAACTGAGATGTAGCATCGGCAAAATTCGTAAAACCGATCACCATACGAACTGAATGCGCCTTCAACATCTCCAATCTTTACTACTGCTTTACGTGAAAATGATCTTTATGCAAACGCATTAACTTGTAAAGTTAAATAACCAAATATGTTCGTATAATTGAAATGAATGATGCAAATTTTCAAAATGCTACATCTAAGTTGTGTCCTTATCCTAAAAAAAAACACCAAATACTCAATCAGAAGAACTTTATTACAAACTAAATACTCTCAAACAGCTTCCTGATAGACTTGAGATAGAAGCTGGCATTCCTGCCCAGCTCGGCGAGGTCTGGATCGTTCCTCCTCACGCCGTGGTGCCGGTTGTTACGTATGTCGTTGAACTCCCCTGAACTTCCACTCGAAGAATCCGACATGTTTGCGTTCAGTTCTTTATTTAATGCTGAAGAAAAAACTGTTTGTTTCATACCTGGATAGTATGCATTACCTATTTAGTTTAATCATTTTAAATAAATGGACCTCGTTCTTAGCCTCGACCAACACACTTACATTTGCAGTAGCAAAAACATGTTCTCAACAAGTTTTTCAACTATAATGTTAAGTGTACTTTCCGATAAATTCATCCCAACTACGGAACCCTTTATTGTGCGTGATTCGACACGCACTTCGCCTATTTACTCTAGTTTCTGTTCAACATTACCTTTTTGGTCAGGAATCCAGGCTTCTACTTTATGTTTATCACTTGCAGGTGCCGCATCTAAAGTAAATATTGACAATCTATTTAGATAAAAAATGTAGTAATAAAAACTAAAACCCAACTACGACTTAAAAGGTATAAACAAGACACCACAGACAAATTAAAAATCCGGAGTCACACGTGTTAGGGCATAAATCGAACAGAGTACGTGTGACTCCGGATTGTTAATTTGTCTGTCTGTGGTGTCTTGTTTATACCTTTTAAGTCGTAGTTGGGTTTCAGTTTTTATTACTTGATTTTTTTTTAAATTCTTTTGGGGTTATAATATATATATATATATTTGAAATGTGCTCATTAAGGCCTTTCATTTGATACCCAACATGGTACGATTAAACCAATTTTTTTTTAAGTTCCTCACTTTATGTCCTCTAGAGGGCGCCATTTTTAATTTAATGTGACTTCACATAGCCTATAACCAGCGGACAATCACGACGCTTCTAACGATACCTCATTTGTCAAATTATGATTAGTGGTTTGGAAGATAGGAGGGAACAGATGAACATACATACATACATACATACCGGTCAAAATCATAACCCTCCTTTTTTCTTCGCCGTAGTCGGGTAAAAATGAAATACTGTTCGTTGGTAAGCGCATCACTTAAGAATGGCTGGACCGCTTTGGCTATTTAATTTTTTTGAATGTTCTTAATAGTCCAAATTAGGTTTTTATGAAATTAAATATTGGAAAAATTTTCTGATTCGGGAAAAATTTACGTAATTTTTCTATGGGATTATTGTATGAAATATTGAAAGTTGGGAAGGACAACGTAATAACAGCCGCACGGGTCGATCGATCAGGTTAAGCTATGCTTGCCGGGGTTGATCCGTGGATAGGATGGCCTTCTTGCTAGTCAAGGACTGTGTTACGGCAAGGTAAGATTCTCGCTACTATTCCATGAGCGAGAATCTTACCTTGCCGTAACACAGTCCTTGACTAGCACGGGAGGTAAAGAACATTTTTTCTGTATACCGTCATTGGGCATTTATATAATTTATCAAGTATGTGAACCATTGCTTTACTTGTGATAGCATTATTATAATTTTATTGTTTACTGTTTACTGTTCTTTACATACCGAGACTCCGCCGTGCCTCGGAAAACACGTTAAGCCGGCTCCGGTCCCGGCTGTCATTCGTGGATCTTCGACAGTCGTTACGGGTCGTCAGAAGCCCGAAAGTCTGAGAACCAGTCTTACCAAGGGGTATCGTATTACCCAGCTACTGGTTTGTGGAGGTCAGATAGGCAGTCGCTCCATGTAAAATACTGGTATTCAGCTTCATCCGGTTAAATTGGAAGCCGACCCCAAGATATTTGGGAAAAGGTTAGGCAGATTGATAGAAAAGGACAATAGAGTAGGTCAGTTCAGTTATTTAGGTTTAGGTAAAACCTGTTCATAATGCAAAAGATCATGCCCAGTAGGTACTCCAAAACGTAGCTCAGTCATGAATCTTGATTTAAAACTGTCAGATTTGACTCTAATTATATAGTGGAAGTCGACAAACGGGAGATCGTCAAACGCAATGAAGAACAACTTGTAAGTATGGCTATGGACCGGCGCGGTGATCTTCGCAGTTGGCTGGTGTTATATAGACTAGAGTTAGGGAAGATCTCGGCGATATGTGACAGTACTGGGATGTGAGGCCTACTTTGGGTAGAATCCTGATGGTCTCTTGAACAGGATCTCACAATGTGTCTTACGAGATCTAGAAAGAATTTCTGCTTAATCCTGAGATGAGTAATCTCGATTAACATTGAAGAGTTCTTCGATGTTAATCGAGAATATAACCGGAAGATAGAACTCAGCGGGGTGCAGTTGAAGACGTGATGTCGAGCAGTGCTGTTACTGACTGATGGTAATTAAATAAATCGAGATTATAGACGTCGAGTAACGATGGGACGCTTAATATCGTGGCTGGCGTGTCTTCTGTGTGCTGTTGTCTGTACGCTACATGGAAGTAATGAACGCTATAGATGGCGTCTAACTCGCAGCCGATTGCTGGCCCAACTCTATTATCGCCAGCGAGTTATGAAGAACAAAGCCGTCGTTCGAGCCATATACATACTATACATACAACCCGTGCGCATTAACATGGCACCTGCCTCGGAACTCAGTATTCCCCCCGCTACCCGCGCCGCGCCCCGCCGTCGCCGTGCGGGGAAGCGGGTGCCATGCTAATGCGCACGGGTTGAACCATAAACTATACATACCAGTTTTTTTCGTCTGTTGTTGTGCCTCCTTTGGATTCGGCTGACTTTTTTCAGATGATTTTAGCTTTTCTAGTCTCCCACTTGTTTGAGGCTGTTTCTCATCCAATTCGTGGTCAGCTCGCATTAGCGCCTTTTCCCCCGAGTTCTGCTTCTCCTGGTGCTCGTTAAAGATGGAGGAGGCCCGGCGGATGATGTCGTTTAGCTGGTTGGCCACCGGGGAGGAAGCTAGCTGCTTGGCTAAGGAGTGCACATCGTCCAGGTTCGCAGTCAGCAGGATGTAGGAATTCGCTGTGTGAAGCGACAGCAGCACAGCTGCGGGAGGTGAAGGAGATTTTTGCTAAGTATTTCTAGAATCCATTTTGTTTTTTTTTTTAAAGTAGTCGTAGAAATATGGAGGTTTATATAGATCAGAGGGAGTTTTTGAAAATAATCCCGATAGCTTCACTTTGTATTTCCTGTTAGGTTCCTAGTCCCAGTAGTTTCGGCTGTGCATTGATAGATCTCACTCAGTCACGGTTTCTAATTTACTTAAATAAAAAAAAATATAGAAGATACATAGATAAGTAAGGATAATTACGTGTTTTTTTAACCAAACTCAAATTATTTATAGTGGGACCAACGGGAATTAAAAATAACCTCCTTTTAGAAGTCGGTTTATAAAATTACACAATTATACCCGTTCGTCCTGCTAACAAAATAAGTGGGACGAACGGGAATTTTAATATTATTCATTAAATTCCCTTTTGTTTGGAAGGGAATTTACTGCATAATTTCGAGTATCATTATTATGATATTATTATGTATCATTTATTATGATACACGAAATTATGCAGTAGTCAATGGCGATTTGATCTAGGAAGGTACCTTCTACATGAAAAAAATATTTTCTAATCAAATTAAGTATTAGAAAAGTTGGTACCTATCGGAGACAGAGTGATATCGTGAGTAATAAGATTATACTCTGAATTCGTAAAATATTTTTATGAAAGAAACCCATATCGCTCCAATTTTGTACCGTAAGTAATAAATGGATATCTGAGCACATTCCTTTGACCCGTGACAATTCTTAAAACGATTACTTTGCGACTTCTCCGGAAAAAGGCGAGAGGGACGGTGACTGAACTGAAATCAAATATCATTTAATTTGACACCTCCGCGAGACATCTAACGTTTTTAATATTGTCGTATTTAATCGCAAAATTATTTTAACAAAATCTTTAAAACAGACTAGGTACCTAATATTGATAGGTTAATATTTATTATATTTTTAAGGAACACTGGGTTGAGAATTACGCGGGTGAAACCGCGAGGCGCAGCTAGTAAATAAAATAAAATTTTACAAAACATTATGCCATAATAACGCTCGGTTACTGGTAGCTGGGGTATTAGTTAATGTCGCCAAACATGAGAACACGCATCATGGTGAAGATGACGGTGTTACCTAAGTAGGTGCATCAATAGTAATTAATTAAACACTATTCCAATGTTTGCCCATTACCGTCTCCTAATCATTAATCACTCCGTTCTTAGTTAGATACAACATGTTTGCTATTCATTCTGTGGCGGTATCTATGTACATCGCCACGTGCGAACTACGCATCAAAGACCTGACGTCACACAAAAATCCTGACGTCACATAAATCCTGCATCGCGCAATTAAAGTTTACCGTGCAGTGGACATAATGAATACAAGAACCCAACATCAATCGTTGGGCAGTTGCCCGCCTGACACAACACCCGTCTGGTCGGAGGATCCTCCCTTTTCTATGGTGGATGAGTGAACTTTACACCCTGTTCCTCATACCCCTAAAAGTAGGTATTATGACAATTTCATCCGAGGTCCGCTTGCGCGACTAATCGAAATTAAAACGTCGTTCTGTTTTTATTAAACGTTTGAAGATGACAAGACAGAATGATGATTTAAATATTTTTTGCACTAAACGTACCGCTCAACTGTCGATTGGCCTTCTAATGACCGATAACAATTAAAATTCTATTGTGTCTCGTTAATGACAGTTGGAGGTAGTGATTTGTGGTGGAAGTGGGCCTAAGGGCCCGATTACACGCACCACAACCAGACCACAGACACAACCACACCACAACGACAACACGTGAACGGGCGGTAATTTGTATGAAAATGAATATTTTATTACCACGGACCACATTTGACCGTCAATATATGAACCATGTGATGTGGGCAATACCGACCACATCAAGGCCACATCGCAGCCACAACGCAACCACCAGCGAGACCGCGCAACGGCCGGCCACATAATCGCAAACACAGCGTTGCGTCGAAGCGACGACGTCACTGTGCGCACAAACCGCCTGCGCCTTCCCCTCATCGATTCTCTGTAAACACAACAACGCCACAACATAACCACATCGCAACTACTAGCGACAACGCAACAACATCGAATTTTTGTAATTACCGCAAGAAGCTACAGCGACACTGTTATCACGTAACCACTGTTTGCCCACATTTTGTGGCTGCGATGTGGTGTTGTTGTGGTAAGTGTGGTCGGGCCCTTAGACTACTAGACTTAGGAGATTTTCACACCGCCTTTCTAAATGTGAAAGGATCAATGCGTGGGCGACAAATGCGTGCGGAACGCCGAATCTTATTTATTTTATTTACCTATTTATTTATTTAATTACAACGACCACAGGAAGAAGGAAGCAATAAAAACAAATTAATATGTTGTCTTGCTATGCAGGCTCTTGACGTTAGCGTGACGGGCGTGACAACTGGCGAGCCCGAATTAAAATACCCTACAAGCCCAACATTGATGGTTTACCTACACCATTGACTTATTAGTCATTGACCTACACGAACTCGTCACAAAAGATGGTTTGTCTTTTGCTGATGCGATGTCTAACGGACGTGTGGTCGACTTGATCCACGCTATGGCGATCCGGACAATTATTTAGCATTTCAACAGTGGCCATATATCGTCGCAAAGGGTTCAACGAGACCAAAATCTTCACATAGGTAAACCCCGAAGCAAAACTAGCCATTAGCCTCATTCTAACCAAGAGCTACAATTTAGATTTAGCAAGCTAGAACTTTTCCAGTAGCAGGTAAGTCAACCTATTGGTCATGCGTTTCCAAAATGATTACCTACAAGCTGCCGTGCATGAGGGGTGAGGACCTCGGAATTCAACACTTAAAAAATAGGCAGATGCTTAAAAGGTACTTTAAGCATCTGCCTATTTTCCCTAGCTCTCCTAGGCCTGGTCTACGACCTTGACATGATAGGTATATAACTAGGTATGATTTCTTAAAAACTTACTTGCTAAACAGATCTTGCTTGGAAACATGATTGCACTGAAACTGTTATTTTATTGCTTTAGGAAATTAATATTACTCTAGTAGGTAGTAACATTGAATTATCGAGTTTTATTGAGTGTGGTATAAACAGTAAAGTGCGGAAATTGGCAGTAAATTATGAATATTTTATATCAGCACCTAAATATCTACCATCTTATGTACCTACAACTTCTATACATACATAATAATAGTCCAGACCGAATCTCAGCGGAGACTAGCCTTCGGGAGAGTGCAAAAGTGTGTGCGCATACACAGGTGCACTCATTCTTACCCTCTCTGTCATAGTCCGCTAGGACTGCAATCCGACACGACCGAAGAGAGATCTAGGAACAACGGCTTATCATGCTTTCCGAGGCACGTAGGTATCACACCGCCAACTTCCAAACTCGGGGCTGTAACTAAGAAATTCCTATTAAAAAACCCAATATGGCCGATCTGGGAATTGAACCCAGGACCCCAGGCACAGTAGTCGCGCTTGCGATCATGACAGATCATGAGACCAACGGAGCAGTCAGGCAGAAAAATGCGCAATGAGCAAAAGTTAGTAGACTATGTAGAGTCTGACCAACGAAAGCTGTCCACGAATTATTATCTGTTGATTATTTTACTTCACTTCTAAGTAACATTATTACATGTCTAATTATTATATAAATAATGAAATACTGATGTAAGTATCGCATAATATGTCTTGAATAATAAATAGTATCGAGGTGGATGCCTAGACAGTCCTCGCCATACATTTTTCAGGGGTTGTAATCTCCGTAAATAAACGGTTTCTGCAGAATAAAAGCAAGTATAATGAGACTTTATAATGTATTATGTTCGCCTAACGCCAAAATTTTATAAAAAAAAACAGTATTTCTAGGAGAATTAGACCCAATAAAAAACGAAAAATCTTTACATGTATGAGTGACCTGAATCGCGCCATCTAACAGAAATTTAAAGAACCACCGAGAAAGAGTTATTTGCTGTTGTGTTACGAGTTTACGTTCGGTAAACATTTATAATAGATGGCGCTGTTCGTACAAGCGCCAAGGCATATTATTATTATACTCTTTGCGCCAAGGTTACACGTCGAGTGACGCGGCGATGCAGCGCGCGACGTTGCCATTCAAGACGCACCCCGCGTTGTTGCCAAATTGCTCCAGTCAGTCCATGAGTCCATGCGTGATTGTCTTGACAACTTGCGAATCGTTTCCAAAATTGTGTTTCTAGAAAGTTAGCGCCGGCGCGCGGGTTTGCCCGCGGGTTTTACATTTTATGATTGATAAAATGTTTTTTATTAGGGAATGAGAAAGAATGCTAGAAAGTGAAAAAAAACATCTGCGATCTGCATTTGGTTCACACAGATACAATACTAATGTAATTATTGTAATATCTACTTTAAATATAAAGTACCTAAAGATTTAAAAATCTTTCTACTGTATGTAAGTAGGTACATATAATACATTTTCTGACACGGTTAGGTACTAATTCATTGGTTTGGGTTGAATAAAATCAGCGAATAGAAGTTCATGTAAACTTAGGGTATACCTAAATCAGGCGATCAGCGTAGGCAAATTTACCTATTTTTTTTCTAATTACCTACCTACGCAATGGTGACACGTAGGTACTACTTACTTCTATTGATTGAATCATATTTAATTTATGTGAAACCATCAAGATAAGTGAATACACAGACAAACCACATTGATTTTTCATAACAATTGCACATTTTAGTATTATTAGCACACGTCAAAGTGCGTCGAGATAAATTGGTCTTGCCATCTAAGAAGTTTACCAAGAAAAAGGGGAAATAAAACATAGGGCAGTATTTTAGTAGTAAGTTGTAGGATGTTCTGATATTTAAAACGATGAATGATATAGGTACAGCAGTGGTGGCTCTGACTTACAAGTCAGAGCCACCACTGCTGTACATCATTCATTTATGGTTTCGGAGTTTTTAACTGTCAGCGAAATGACGTTCTCAAAATGGTAGCCGTAGTTCCAATTTCGCTCGTCTGAACAGCTAAGTAAGTAGTAAGCACCATTCAGGTTTAGAATTGGTGACTGGGGCTACTACTGAGAACCATTCATACGAGTGCCATCCTTGAAAGAGTTTTTATTTAAAAGTGAAGTGTTTTTATGTTTTATTGACGGTAAGTGTTATTTTTATATACAAAGGATGCTTTTCTGCTTGAAGGTGATACAGAGTTATATTATAATAGTAATTACCCTTAAAACTTAAAAAAGTGTAAGATTTAGAAGAGGAAATACAAAATCAAACGTTAGCAACACTTGTTGATTGTCATCACATCACATACCTACCTACTCTAAATTTCAAATATTTCCCCCTAATAGGGACGTCAATTCTCTCTAAAAACTCACTTTGCCTGTCCCAGAGGGACGAAAGGAACCAAAAAAAAACTCTCTGAAAAAGATCCGTTACTGAATTGATTCGAAAGGAAATATGAAAAATCGATTCACAAAATAAAGAAATGATTTTCCAAAAATCAATCATTCGTTTTCGATCAAATTCGCAATGTAGGGGTTTACGGGGTGCGTGTGCGGATGCGGGGTGAGTCGGTGGTGGACATCTCGTTCGCCAGCCCCGCTCTGTCACCGCGTGTCACTGACTGGCGCGTCATGGAGGGGGTGGAGACGTATTCCGACCACCGGTATATCCGGTTTGACGTCTCCGCCCAGTCCTCGAGCGCGCCGGTCCGACAGGCCCCGAGTGGTCCGCGGTGGGCGCTGAAGCAGCTGGACCGGGAGCTCCTCCTGGAAGCCTCGATCGTGCAGGCCTGGGTGTCATCACCGGACAGGCCTGCCGACATCAACGACGAGGCGGAGTGGTTCCGGGAGGCCATGTCCAATATTTGTGACGTGGCAATGCCCCGGGCCCAGCCCGGACGTACTTCGCGCAAGGTGAGCTGGTGGTCGCAGCAGCTGACGGCTTTGCGCCATGCGTGTGTTGCTGCGCGACACCAGTACACCAGGCACCGCAGGCTCCGTATCCGCCCTCCGGATACGGAAGCCATTGAGGCGGAGCTGTATGAGGGGTACAGAGCGGCGAAGACCGCCCTCCAGGCGGAGATCCTGCGGGCCAGGGCAGTGGACCGCGAGGAGATGCTGGAGACCCTGAACAGAGATCCGTGGGGACGCCCATACAAGATGGTGCGGGAGAAACTCCGCCCATGGGCTCCCCCGCTGACGCAGAGTCTCCGGCCTCAGCTTGTGGAGGACGTGGTGAGCGCTCTGTTCCCTTCGAGAGGGGAACATACCTCCCCGCTCATGGCTCCGCCTACTGCGGTGCTTGATGCGGACCACAACACCGACGAAGACGACGATGCTCCGGAGGTGACCGAGGTAGAAATGAGAGTGGCGGTGCGAAGGCTGAATGCCAAAAACACCGCCCCAGGACCTGACGGCCTACCTGGGAAGGCCTGGGTCCTGGCCATGGAGGCTCTCGGGCCTCGACTAAGGGGTCTCCTAAGCGCATGCATGGAGAGGGGCCAGTTTCCACTTCGTTGGAAGACGGGGAAACTGGTCCTCATAAAGAAGCCGGGGCGCCCTGCGGACTCTCCGTCCGCTTATCGGCCCATCGTGCTGCTCGACGAGGTGGGCAAGCTCTTTGAAAGAGTAATTGCAAACCGCCTCGTCGGGCGGCTGGTGCGGGTGGGGCCGGACTTGGCGGAGAGCCAGTTTGGTTTCCGCAGAGGGCGCTCTACGGTGGACGCCATCATGCGCGTACGGGCCCTCACGACGGGGGATGCTGTGGCCCGGGGTGGGGTCGTCTTGGCGGTGTCTCTCGACATCGCCAACGCCTTCAACACCCTGCCCTGGAGTTGCATAAGGGAGGCACTCCGGTACCACCGGATGCCGACCTACCTCTGTCGTGTGGTCGAGGCCCATCTGACGGACAGGGCCATCATCTACCCCGGTCACCAGGGAGTGTGGAACCGGCGAGAGAAGTCGTGCGGTGTCCCACAGGGATCGGTCCTGGGGCCGCATCTGTGGGACATCGGTTACGACTGGGTGCTGCGCGCCGACCTCCCCAGTGGCGTCAGTGTAGTTTGCTACGCTGACGACACGCTGGTCCTGGCACAGGGGAGGTCGCACCAGGCGGCGGCCGAACTAGCGACACGCGGGGTTGCGACAATCGTCGATAGAATCCGGCAGCTGGGACTCGAGGTGGCCTTGCTTACTGGGACAAGTCCGAGGTCATGTGTTTTCATGGCCCTCGGAACGCGCCACCGTCGGGTTCCCAAATTACGGTAGGAGGGGTTCACATCGGCGTCGAGTCGACGATGAAGTACCTAGGACTCGTCCTCGACAGCCGGTGGAACTTCGTTCAGCATTTCCGACGCTTGGCTCCCAGGCTAGACCGGGCTGGAGCTGCCTTGGGGCGTCTCCTGCCCAATCTGGGGGGTCCAAACGCCTCCTGCCGGAGGCTCTACGCGGGGTCGTGCGGTCCATGGCCCTTTACGGGGCACCGGTGTGGGCGCGTTCCCTTAGGCTGCGGCCAGCCCGCCGGTTGAACGCGTCCCAAAGGGTCATGGCCATTCGGCTGGCCCGGGGATACCGCACGGTCTCCCGTGAGGCGGCGAGCCTCCTTGCCGGATTACCGCCATGGGATCTGGAGGCGAAAGTCCTCGCGCACATATGGGAGTGGCGCGAGGAGACGAAGTGCCGGGGCATAACTCCGCTGCCGCGAGAAGTCGCGGCACAGCGGACAGAGCTCCGGCAGGATCTCTTGGCGGCTTGGAGAGTGCGATTGTCGCAACCCAGTGCTGGGCACGCCACAATTGCGGCGATAAGTCCCCTCTTTGAGGAGTGGCTAGAGAGGCGCCACGGCGTCCTCACCTTCCGCCTGACACAGGTCCTCACCGGACACGGTTGCTTCGGGAGGTTCCTGTTTCGTATAAGGCGGGAGGAAACGCCCGGGTGTCACCACAGTGTGGATCGCCCGGAGGACACGATGGAGCATACGGTGGAGGTCTGCCCCGCTTTGGCGGAGCCCCGCCGTGTCCTCTTGGAGGCGATTGGCGGCGGTGACCTCTCGCGTCCGGCTCTGGTCCAGGCCATGGTACGGAGCGAGAGGGCATGGGAAGCAGTCACCTCCTTCTGCGAAGCAGTAATGCTCGCGAAGGAGGAGGCGGAACGCGTGAGGAAGAGGCAAAGTTTGCGCCCTCACGCCCCTAACCGCCGCCGCCGCTGGAGACGACCTGGGCGTCGGGAATCCCAGGCGGATTCCCGGCCACCATAGGCGCGGGCTTGCGGACGGCGAGCAATGGGTAGCTCGCCGTCCGATCAGGACCAGGCCCGGGTCGATGGCGCGTCGTGTTCCACGCGCGCCTCAAAGAGATGTCAGCACAATTGGCGGGGTCCGCTAGGACCGATGCCTGCCAGGGTTGCGGGTTAGTCCGAAAGGGATACCGGGACCTTGGCAACAGGCAACTGAAGGAACACGGGTGGGTTTTAGTCAGTAAAAGTGTACGATTTAAGGCCTTTCTGATGTAGGGAAACGTTTTATGATGTTAAATAAAAGATATTTTCGGACACACAAAATGGAGACATATCTATTTTCTTCTTAGACAATTTTTCCATTGATTGTGGCGACACTAGTGGACAAACTGTACAACAATGAACCACAGATAAAATATACTTAATATTTGTTGCATTATTTTTAACACCCCCGCTCAACAAATATCCTATCCTAAAACATCATTTCAAATACACTTTTACAGTTTCCTTTTACAATTTAAAACACGACAGAATTTTAACTTTTATACTTAATTCTATTCTATTATTACTATGACAACAATGTTATAAGTAGCTTCTTTTAATTTTACTCTAATGACAAAAAAATGACTCAAAATAGTATTTAAAAAATTAAGTATTGAAAATTGAATTTTTTTATTTATTAAACAAAATCTTTCCCAAAGGTTTTGCCAGTATGTCTGCTATGTTATCCTAGAAATACAATCATTGTTAACTTTATCAATTATAAAATGGTATCTTATATCCAAATGTTTTAACCATTTATTGTTTTCATTGTTATATGCTAATTTAATAACAGATTGATTATCTTCAAAAATCTCAATTTCTCTATTACAATTCAGTGTATGAAAATCTTTAAGTATATTTTTTAACCAACAAGCTTCAGATATTGCTACACTCAAAGCTATATACTCTGATTCTGTAGATGATAGAGATACACTTAGCTGTTTCTTGCTGCACCATGACACAGTATAATTAAACAATTTAAAAAGAAAACCTGTTGTAGATTTCCTGTCCTTAGTGTCACCGGCCCAGTCTGCATCAACATAACCTTGTACAGCCGAATCTGTACTCTCATACACTAAAGACAAGTTCAAAGTACCTTTCACATAACGCAATACTCTTTTCAAAGCCTTGTATAACATCTCACTTGCACAATGTTGAAATCTGCTGAGAAAAGTCACAGCCACACATAAGTCTGGTCTAGTACCATATACTGCGTACATTAGACTACCTATCAACTGCCTACATTTTCTCTCTATTTCAGAATTTTCCGACATTTCTCTGTGAAGAACATCAAAGTTAAAATTATTATCAAGTGGTGTATCAATAGGTTTACAGTTTGACATTTTATAAGAATTTAAAACTTTAGATAAATATTTTTCCTGACTCAAAATTGTTTTCTCTCCATTCTGATTTATAGAAATACCTAAGTAATTTGAAGCTATACCCAAATCTTTCATCTTAAAGTTTTTATTTAACTGTATTTTAAACTCTTCTATAGCCATGTTTTCATTACTGAAATAAATAATGTCATCTACGAATAATAAGACATACATAAAGGTTTTCCCTTGTTTCCTAAAATATAAGCAAAAGTCATTCTTTGACTTAGAAAAATTTTGTTTTATCATAAAATCATCAAATTTTTTGTTCCAATATTTGGGTGACTTTTTCAACCCGTATAAAGATTTATTTAATAAACACACTTCACCACTAGGAAGTTGTAGATACACTGTTTCATTAATGTCGCCATGTAGAAACGCACCAACAACATCCATTTGATGAACAAGCAATTTTAATTTGTTTGCAACGGCCATAAATATTCCGAATGTAGGTATTTTTGCAACTGGAGAATAGACCTCAAAGTCACAATCAGTCTGTTCAAATCCTCTAGCTACTAGACGGGCTTTGTAAATCTTTTCTTCTTTATCTGTTTCTTTAACTTTGAAAACCCATTTGCTTGACACTACTTCTATGCCTTCTGGAATCTCAGTTATTTATGTCCATGTATTATTCTGTTTTAATGTATTTAATTCTGTTGCAATAGCTTCTTGCCACTTCTCTTTCTCATTACTGTTCATCACATCCTCATATGTAATAGGAACATTATCAACAGAAAGAAAACTAGTATCATAATCTGCATGCCATTTTGGTTTTCTTCTTTCTCTTCTGGTCATACTTGGTACTCTTTCCTCACTGGTTTCCTTATCTAGTTCTTGGTTATCACAATCTTGAGTAACTCTTGTTCTAATTTCTTGTGTAACAATCTGTTCTTCTTCTTCATTTATAGTTGTCATTTCTTCTTCATTTATAGGTATCCCTTCTTCTCTTTGTTCTTTCTCTAGTACTTCTATTTTAGTGTCTTCTATTAACATAGAGTTTTGGGGATTTTCACTCTTATCATTATTTGAATTTTCTTTTATAAAAACTACTTCTCTCTTTACTAGTACATTATTTGTATCGGGAAAATAAATTCTGTAGCCTTTAGTTGTTTCACCGTAGCCAAGAAAATAACCAAATTCGGATTTAGAATCAAACTTAAGACGCTTTTGATCTGGCACATGTACAGCTACCGGTGAACCAAAAACTTTTAATAGATTTATATCATAGACTGATTTTTTAAACCATATTTCATATGGAGTTACATTAGGAACACGACTCTTACCCGTTCTATTAAGGACAAATACTGCTGTGTTCACAGCCTCTGCCCACAGATTTTTATTTAAATTTGTTGCCAACAGCAAAGTCCTGGCTGCTTCTGTGATAGTACGAATTTCCCTTTCTGCACAGCCATTTTGTTCTATACTACACTTGTTTGATGAATAATACCAGAGTTATCAAATAATGATTTTACTGTTTTATTTATAAATTCGGTTCCATTATCAGACCTTACTATTTTTATCCTATGACCTATATTATTTGTTATATGTAGAAAGCTTTTAATTTTATCTGGCACTTCATTTTTGTTTTTAAAAAAATACACTATTTTAAACCTTGAATAGTCATCTTTAATTAGGAAATAATATCTGGCTCCCCCTAATGACACTGTCTCCATTGGACCACAGAGATCCATATGTATTAATTCCCCTGGATTTTGAGCCCTAACTTCACAATTTGAAAAGGGTTGTTTGTGTAACTTACCCTTAAGACATGATATGCAAGTAGATTCCTCACAATCTAGTGTATATTTCTCATTACATCTTTTAAGAATGCATTTTATCTGTTCTATATCTTGATGTGCCATTTTTTTATGCCACTCTGACAAATCATTATTCAAACGACCAACATATGCATTTTTTATATTATCGAGTCTTAAGTTCATGATATATAATTTATTTTTTCGAAAAGCCATAGCACTTACCTTGATATTACTTTGCTTTATAAACTGACACATCTCATTATCCATATTCGGGCTGTAACCCTTATCAGTAGATGTACTAACTGAAAATAGATTTAGTTTTAAGTCTGGAACATACAAAACTTTATAAGTGTGCTATTTATCCATTCATTACCATTAAATGCTTCCAAGTTTATATCGCCTGTAGGTACCTAAAGCTGGTATCATTGTACCATTACCAATTAAGATCTGTTTAGGAGATTGAAAAGAAATATAATTACTAAAACTATCCTTATTATGTGACATGTGCTCGGATGCACCACTGTCCATCACCCATTCATCACTCACATACTCAGAATTCAGAGCAGAAAGTACAGAAACATGAAATGCATTACTGCTATCATTATTGCTATTTTCATTTTTGTTGCTAAACCAACAGACATTAGGCAGGTGACCTTGCTTCTTACATATTTTGCAATACTTACGAGCGGAATTAGGATTAGTATTGAAACTTGTATTAGGACTATTGTTACATGAAGTGTTAACAGATTTACACTGTTGTTTGTAGTGTCCTGTTTTACCACACTTAAAACATTTTCTCGGTTTTTTGAACGCTGGAAATGCAGTAGCTTCCTTGTTTTCAGTCTTTGCCTCGTAACGTTGTTCCTCTAGCATAAGACGGTTAGACAACTCATCCATAGTACGCTGTGCCTTGGGCACCGACTCCCATGCTGATATGAAGTGTTGATACTGCTCCGGCAAACTCGTAATGATTTTTGTAATTTTGTCATACTCTCACTGATTTCACCATTTAATGCCTTTAGATTATTGATTATTTCTTCAATACGCGCCAGTCTCTTTTTGATTATATTGTAGTGCAAAAAACTTCTGTTGCACGAGATGCAACGACAGTTCACCTTTTTGCTCGAATATAATATGAAGTTTGTTCCAAATTTCTGCAGCTGTCTCGCAACAACTAATTTGAGCAGTTACCTTATCTGACAATCTTGTAACGATCAGGCCCTGCGCCTTCGCATCCCACAGTAGCCACTTTTCTGCGTCCTCGACCGGACGGGGGCATGTTCCATCGACAACTTTGAAGACATCTGCCGCCTTCAGGATCACCTTAACTTTGAACTTCCAGGTGCTCCAATTTGACGCCCCTTCTAACTTGGTAAATCGTGTCGAATCCATGTTCTCCATATCCATGCTGTCTTCTTTATGTGATTACTGATACCGCAATCAATGAGTGACGCCTAACCGACGCCCTTTTTTTCCAACGACTTTACCGCCGATGTATATTTGTATGAATAAACAATTAAACAACTTTCCCTGTTGAATGGACCTTCAGCGTGTCTGGGCCCGTACCCTGTACGATTTAAGGCCTTTCTGATGTAGGGAAACGTTTTATGTTTATTTATTTATTTATTTATTTAATTATTTGATTTACACGGCTTTAACAACCAATTACATAAATCAGAATATATATGGTAAGTACAAACATAACACATAAAGGAATCACAACAATTAAATACAATTATTTTCACAAAAAATTAGGCAATGTTGTTAAAAATAAAAGATATTTTCGGACACACAAAATGGAGACATAGGTATCTATTTTCTTCTTAGACAATTTTTGCATGTGGCGACACTAGTGGAAGTGGACAAACTGTGACTTTTTGGCGGGAAGTCAAACGAGGCGGTAATTTTGATTTCGCAAAAAGTTTAATAATTATAAAATTGTACGGAAATACCACATAAATAACATCTGCTAGGACCTCGTACAACCATGAGTGTCACCAGTGGCGGTGAGGAGCCGCCAGATGTGGGAGAAAAGAAGAAAAGAAAGTACAGTAATACCAGAAGAACAACTGACTCAATTAATAAGTATAACATTTTTACTAAACAAAATTACAAAAGACTATTCATAGAAAACACAAATTCTGAGTATGTAGTATACGTCGAGTCAACAGAACAGGAGAAGGTGGGGAATAAAAATCCTATCATGCTCACCAACTTAATATCTGATAATGTTCAAGGAGTCTTAGGAGTACATAGATTAAATGCGCATAAAATAGGAATAACATTCAGAAAGGCGGCTGCAGCCGTCATTGGCTGCAGCCAACAATTTTCTAAAGATGGAAGACTTCTTATGGAAAAATAAGTTTAAAGCCTTTATACCATCGTACTTAACAGAAAGGATTGGTGTACTGAGGTTTGTGCCCAAAGAACTCTCCAATGAGGAAATATATAAAAATATAGTGTGTGACTCTGAAGTGATTTCAATTAAAAGATTCATGCGTAAAGTAGAGGGAAACTTAGTGCCTCTCAATACAGTTGCCGTCACCTTTGCATCAACATCTTTACCGCAGTATGCATATATAAAACTATTTAGATACGAGGTGAAAACATACATACCACCATTATTGCAATGTTATAAGTGTCTTAAATTTAATCATTCTGCTAAGACTTGCAGAGGCGAGCAACACTGCTCTTCCTGTGCTGGTCGTCACTCCTACAAAGAATGCGATGTCGAAGAGATCACATGCATCAACTGCGCAGGTAATCATCTTGCCATTTCACGAGACTGTCCCATAAAAAAACAAAAAATGGAAGAGAAAAAGGCCAAATTTCAGCAGCAATCGTATGCCACTGTTGTGAAACAACCTACATTTAATGAGAAATCTTTCCCTGGTTTACCCAAGGTTACTGATAAGACTAAAACAAATGATATTTTAGATATAAAACAAGTAGCAAATAATGATATTATAATTAACGTAATAGTTAAATCGTTGGTTGCATTAGGAAACAAGAGTGACTCTGATGGACCACTCACACATAAGAAAATAAAAGAAATATTTTTATCAAATTTAATTTAATGGATACTTATCTAAATATTTTACAGTATAATATACAGAGTTTACAGAGTAAAAAGAGCCTATTACAAAATCTATTAATGGAAAAAAATATAGATGTCTGTCTTCTTAATGAGACTTGGTTCAAATCTAATTCTATAATCCCACACTTTCCCACATATAATTTAATTCACAAAAATTCCATAAATTCTCATAATGGAGTAGCCATCTTGGTGAACCATCGTTTAAAGTACAAAATAGTTAATACACACTTCTCAGAATCAATTCAAAACTTATGTATCACTATAGATACACAATTTGGAGCAATGTCAATACTTTGTGTATACAGCCCTCCAAGTATCAGGTTTGACTCAGCAAAGTTAAAGGACTTAATCAATAACATACCGAAACCTTGTATAGTTATGGGCGATTTTAACGCTCATAACATAGCCTTTGGATGTCATAGTGATAATAATAGAGGTAGATGTTTAAAATATAATTGATGAATTTGACTTATGTATTTTGAATGATGGATCACCAACAACTGTTCCTTATCCTAATAGACAAGCTTCAGCGATAGATCTTGCCCTTGTTAGCTCCTCAATGGTGCCGATTCTCTTGTCACAAATTCTCTAAACTAAACTAAAAATAACTAAAATTTAGTTTATTCCTGTCAAACGACGATTTCCTATTCTGAAAATAGACTAAAGTGACACAACTTAACTATAATTTAGTTTGACAGCACTAAGATGGCACTGAGTTTTAATTTAGTGAAAATGCTATTCTGAATTTGACGTTTTAACCAAAATTTTTGTTCTATATCTAAAATCTTCTAACTAACTCTGACTATTTTTAATCACGATTAAAAATGTGTGGAATAAAATTAGATGTCATGAACTAAAATTCAAACCAACACCTCGAATTCAGTTGCAAAACGGTACTGTATCTTTTTTTTATTTTCTTTTGCTTATATCTCGAAAACGGTGTGTCCTATCGCAAAAATAATGAAAATTTTGACCCCCTTTGCAACCCGCAAACCCGTAATACTTAACATGTTGGTAATTTAATTTTTTTGTTTTCTTCCAAAAAACGAAAAATTCCATATAAAAAAACAAGTAATAAAAACTAAAACCCAACTACGACTTAAAAGGTATAAACAAGACACCACAGACAAACAAATTAAAAATCCGGAGTCACACATCGAGATATAAGTACTAACGTACGTTAGTACTTATATCTCGATGGAGTCACACGTGTTAGGGCATAAATCGAACAGATTACGTGTGACTCCGGATTTTTAATTTGTTTGTCTGTGGTGTCTTGTTTATACCTTTTAAGTCGTAGTTGGGTTTTAGTTTTTATTACTTGTTTTTTTTTTAAATCTTTTGGGGTTATAATATATATATTTTTGAAATGTGCTCATTAAGCCCTTTCATTTGATACCCAACATGGTACGATTAAACCATTTTTTTTTTTAAGTTCCTCACTATATGTCCTTTAGAGGGCGCCATTTTTAATTTAATGTGACTTCACATAGCCTATAACCAGCGGACAATCACAACGCTTCTAACGATACCTCATTTGTCAAATTGTGATAAGTGGTTTGGAAGATAGGAGGGAACAGATGAACATACATACATACATACATACATACATACATACATACATACCGATCAAAATCATAACCCTCCTTTTTTCTTCGCCGTAGTCGGGTAAAAATACGTCGAGACGGCCACATTGCGCGCCTCTCCGGCTCAAAAAAAATCACGTGGTAGGCAAACAAGTAGGTACCAAGAGGAGTCGCGATTGTCAAATTCGATTTTAGTTCTGTCAAAATAATTTTTAAATTTAGAGATTTTTGTTGGCAGAATAGCTCTAAGATTCTCATAGTAAAAAGTAAGGAATTTTAGTGATAGTTTAGTTAGTTTAGTTCGGTGTACAAGAGAATCGGCACCAATAGCTCATTTATGTAACTGGTATGTTCATGACGATCCCATGGGTAGTTATCATCTTCCAACCTTACTTGAGATCAACATTCAACCATCTGTGTATGACACGTCACCTATGGATCAAGAAAAATATATTTATAGTAAGGCAGATTGGGACGAATATTATAGCCTATCAGAAACTTGTTTTTCCTACTTAGACTCAACAAATGATTCCCCTATCAATGCATATAATGATTTTATAGAAACGTTAAATGATTTAAGGAATAAAACAATTCCAAAACGAAAATTAAGTGCAAACACAGCTATGAAAAAACCAGTACCATGGTGGAATACAAAATGTAGTGATGCTGTTGAAAAATCAAAAGATGCATTAAAGTATTATTTTTCTCAACCCAACATTGAAAACTGGATAAATTATAAAAAACTAGATGCAAAAAAGAAAAGAATTCTGAAGGAAGAAAATTCTTCTTCTTGGAAAAATTTATGTAGTAGCTTCAATAGGTCAGTTTCTAGGATATGGGGATACATTAAAAAATTTAAAAGAATTGGAACTAATCGAAACAAAAATATCAATGATGAGTGGGTTCCAAGTTTTTTAGACAACTTAGCAGATTCTACTAAAATAGACGACAATAGGCTTGAGTATTTGTTCGAAAATGCTACAGAAAATGAAGTAAATGTATTTCTCAAGAATAATTTCACTATAGAGGAGTTGAAAACATCTTTAGAGAGTAGGAAAGATACTACACCGGGATTGGATGACATACCTTACATGTTAATAAAAAATTTACATTTAAATGCAAAAACAACATGACTTAGTATTTATAATAAACTATGGGATGAATTAGTAATACCTGAGTCTTGGAAAACACAGTGTGTTATTCCAATTTTAAAACCTAATAAACCTGTAAACAATGCTTCTTCTTATAGACCTATTTCCTTATCATCCTGTTTGGGTAAACTCTTTGAAAATATGTTGAAGTTAAGATTAGATTATTTTGTTGAATCACAAAGCTTAAGAACACGGTGACCGATGAATTCTCCATACAAACGTAATACCAAAATCATTTGCAATTTGAGAATATTTCCACCATATTGTGTTGTTATTCGGATTGAGACAGTATTTATATAGGCTTCTAAATCCTTTTTTTTTTCAAAAGCCTACCTAAAGTAAAGTTATAGCGAATTGAATTTCGAACATTTTTACAGCGTAAATGACATGTTTTCATACTGTTTTTTCTGTATTATAAACAACAATATTTGTAATATTAATTCAGCAGCAGCACAGCCTATATTATCAAGTTAGGTACAAATTATCGATAAAGAATTGGAAAAAAATTAGGTTTTCATTAATCATTTTTGGTATTACGGAACACATCCAAATTTCTCATAAAAAATCAATAGAATTTTATTCGCTTCACGCGTGTCAATGTTTGCGTGGTCGTGGTAGCTGTCTGTATCGCTCCGACAGGCACATTAGCGTAACGTGCCTCTACTACACGCGGGGTTTGTGTGGGATTCTTTCGGGGTGTTTGTTATCTTATCAGTGAAGTTTTGTTTTGTTTACGGACTTGGAATATTTCTTACGATTTTGATTTGGTTGAAGACCATGTCTTCTCTCTTGACGTTGGGATTTGGGATGTACTTACTTATCTCACAGTAAGTATTACCCAATGATATAGGTACCTATTATAACGTTATAGGTACCTCTTTAGCTACTAATTGTTTACTTATAAACTCAGCCTAAGAAAATAAAGACATTTTTGAAGTGAAAACTTCTTTAGGCGCGTTGAGCACTTTTTGGGTGAACAAAAATCATGGAACTCGCGTCATCGTCACCGCCAGTGCCCGTCCACACGACGCCACGACAGCACCGCCGCCGCGCCTCTAAACTGTTGACACGGCACCACAGCCACGCCGCGACCGCGCCGCACCATTCCACTTGATCGCCGGCTGCTTGCAAAAGTGCAAGCTACCGGCAGCGGCGCGGCGACGGTGCGGCGGCAGTGCGCCACCGCCGCACGGCATAATTATATCAAGAACTCAACACTTGAAAGTGATGTTTGTCCAGCGTACCCGGGGTAGGGTGATTTATTTGGACAAGTGCGGCTTTATGGCCTCGGCGTCGGTACGGTTTTTGATCGAACTTTTTTGTGAAATTCCTATTACATAGTATACATACATTACATTGATAAAACTAAAATGAAAAGTTCAAAGTCGTTGAAGTTTATATACACTTTTAGTGCCAAGCACCCGGCTCGCAGGTAGAACATAAGGTAACAAGCCAAATCCTATAAATCTGCGTGTTTTGTGTGGATCTTTGAGACTACATTATGTATTCTGATAATTGTATTTTTTGTAAGTAATTCGTTCAGTTGATAATTAACCCTACACGACTTCATCACGATTCGACTTATATTTTTTAAATTATGGATTATCATTATCTCTGAAGTAAGAACCTAAACAAAAGTTTTGTCTTTTACTAATAGGTACTTTGCTAATGTACACTTTTATTATTTGACTTGTATTCAGTTTTTCCTAATCACAATATTTAAAGTTTAGTAGGTAAAAGAAATAAGTAAGTACCTACTTACTGAAATAACAAAGAAAAGCCTTAGTTTTTTAAAGTCACCACCCTAAAGAAAATAAATAAACTTGTACAGGCTTTAAATAAAGACAATAATAATAAATATATCCTAATCCTAATAATTTATAATAACGCGCCGTGGGTGGTCAACTTTAGCGCCGCCCGTTCGTCTGTCGATTTCCAAGGCCACTCTCGATAACGATGCATAGGTACACACGGCTACACATCCAGCTATACATTTCCAGTATAAGCTGACCTCGCATTGTACGGAAATCCTATACAATGCGAGATCAGCATAAACTGGAAATGTATAGCTTGATGTGTAGCCGTGTGTACTAGGTAGGTACCTTATTTGAATGAAGTAAGTACCTATCTACTTACTAGATTTTCTCTACGAGGCGTAGATCTTGAGATCCTAACTTTATATCCATACTATAAATATTATAAACTTGAAATTAACTCTGTCTGTCTGTCTGTCTGTATGTTACCTTTTCGCGCCCAAACCACTGAACGGATTACGATAAAATTTGGCAAGGAGATAGATGGCCGCCCGGGGAAGGACATAGGTTACTTTTTATCACGCGGGTGACGCCGCGGGCGGATGCTAGTATAAACATTTATAATATTAGTAGGATTAGTGATATGTATATATATACATAATATCACTAATCCTACTAATATTATAAATGTGAAAGTTTGTGTGTTTGTTACTCAATCACGTAAAAACGGCTGAATGGATTTGGATGAAAGGCAAACAGATAGTTTATAACCTGGATTAACACATAGGATAGTTTTTATCCCGATATTCCCACGGGATCGAGACTTACGCGGGTGAAACCGCGGGGTGCAGCTAGTAGATATATAAAACTCGTGTCACAGTGTTAGTTGCCATACTCCTCCGAAACGGCTTGACCGATTGTTATGAAATTTTATATGTATATTCGGTGGGTCTAAGAATCGGTCGTAATCTATTTTTCGTACCCCTAAGTGGTAGGTAGGCTAGGTAGGTAGGTAGGGTAGGCAGGTACTTAGTGCTACTCGTGCGAAGCCGGAGCGGGCAGCTAGTAATATTATAAATTCTAAACTATTCGAAAGTGAGGTTGTTTGTTTATTTATTTGTTTGTTACTCTTTCACGCTATAACGGCTGAACGGATTTAGATGAAATTTAGCACATGGGTAGACCATTACTTGGAATAGGACATAGGATACTTTTTATCCCGATATTCTTACGGAATCAGGACTTACGCGGGTGAAATCGAAGGGCGCAGATAGTAATCTAATATCTTGAGATATTGACATGGTAAAGAAATTTCCAAAAAACGCATTACTAGTCTATACATTCAATAACGATTCCCCAAATTAGTCAACAAAAATATAGCAAATAATGAACATACCTAATTATTAATAATAAATATAAAAGCCGATTGAACGACTTGATAAGAATGAATGGCAAATAATAATATCTACTTATCTCTTATCTCACCACGCACACATACACGGCGGCGCACCGAACGAAGTTTGCACGAACTCCAAACTGTAGTTGAGAGCATCATACGGTGGCCCCTTAATTCCTTCTATTCAGTTTGGTTTCAGAAAAGGTAAAAGTTGCTCTGAAAGCCTTGTATCTTTATTATCAGATATAAGACAGGTTAAATTAAGTCACTCTAATGCAATCTGCGTGTTTTTAGATGTAAAAGGTGCTTTTGACAACGTAAATATAGAAGAACTCATTCAAGTATCTCACGATATTGGTATACCTGGTCATATCCTAAAATGGCTTTATTCTTTTTTAAACAATAGAACTGTATTTGTTAAATATAATAATAAATTGCATGGACCTAGGACTGTCAACAAAGGCACAATGCAAGGGGCAACTTTGTCTCCTTTACTTTATAACTTATATACTTCTGAAATATTCAAATATGTAGATGTACCAGATGTAAAGATCCTGCAATTTGCAGATGACTTGCTTTTGTACAGCATAAATCAAAACATAGATATAGCAATGGCTAATATCAATAAGGCTATGTCTCAATTATACAATTATTACCATAGTAAACTTAAATTAGAAATAAGTCCAGAAAAGAGTTCAGTTTTAATTATCAGTAAAAATGTAAATACTCATAGGAATGTTAAAATTTCATACAATAATGTTGAAATTCCTGTGGTTAAGCAACATAAATTCCTTGGAGTCATTATTGATGATAAATTAAAGTTTGATGAACATATTAAACACATAAGTAACAAAGCGCTGAATGGTATTAATCTATTGAGACATTTAGCAGGAAGTTTTTGGGGATCTGACCCCAAAGTTATGAGTATGCTGTACAAAAGTATAGTGAGAAGCGATTTTGATTACAGTAGTTTAGCTTATATGAATGCCAATAGCACCTTATTACGAAAATTAGATGTAATTCAAAATATGGGATTGAGACTTATTTGTGGTGCTATGCGCTCCACACCTATTAATTCATTAGAAATTGAGACTCTTGTAAATAATGTACATAATATTTTAATAGTAACAGACTCCAAAAGCGTTCTGTCTGTGCTACATAATGTAAATATTTCTTTTAAAGTAAATTTTATTATTTATAATATTAGACATAGAATCCAAAAACTACTGGATAAGTTTATTCAAGTAGAATTAGTATGGGTACCTTCACACAGTGGCATACATGGAAACGAAGTAGCTGACACTGCGGCCCGTTCAGATCATGTCGAAGATCGATCCGACTTGCTGAAGGTGCCCTTCACCGATTACTACAGCCTTTTTAAACAGCGTAATACACAGTTGTGGAAAGAGCATTGGGACATAACGCTAGAATCGAAAGGCAGATGGTATGCTGCAATTCAAAACAAAATACAGATTAAACCTTGGTATCACTACAACAAATACTACACTAGAAAATTTATAACTATTATAACACGCATGAGATTGGGACATTGCCTAACACCAGCTCACCTGAATAGGATTCATATATTAAACAATAGCAGATGTCAATATTGCGGAGCAGAGGATGCTGATTTGGATCATATTATCATAAAGTGTTCAAGTTTTAATATTCAACGTTTAATTTTGGTTACTGTGAATGAAATAAATGACAATGAGAATGACATAGAAATCGAAAATGAACGTCAACAAAGTGTTCCCCGCAGTGTTCAGGAATTATTAAAAAATAATAAATATTTTAGTGTCTTGTATAAATTTATTTGTAATACGGTAGAAAAAATTTAATTTATTTTGTAATTAGAAATGTATATTAGTTAATTAATTGTAATAGTTAGTATGTTATAAGAAAACGATGTTCCTATCACTCACTGAGATGTATCACATAACCCGAAAGGGTAAGTTGATAATGAAAATATTGATGTAAACATGATTTGTATCATAGTTTAGTTTACACCTAAGTTACAACCATAGAGTAAAGTAATATATAGGGTATAGAGAGCCCCCTCGCAGAATTTATTGAAGACCGCTAATGTCAATTGATCGGATAAATAGCGTTTGGTTACAACCATCTATGTATACGACTGAAAGACTTGTATCTATGGTCATGAATAAAAAATTATTAAAAAAAAAAAAAAAATTGACAAACTGTACAACAATGAACCACAGATAAAATATACTTAATATTTGTTGCATTATTTTTAACAAAAAGTCTGACACGCCCTTCCGCCCCACCCAGAGCGGGAGAAGTCATTGGATGATTTCCCAATCTCAAAAAAAAAAAAAGAAAGGGGTTTACGGGGTGTATGTACGTTACCCTAGCAAGAAAGTGTCGCCTATAGTTATATGAGTGGAACGTATAGTTGGTGCCTAATCTGCTGTAAATGTGCCCCTACATACAAAATTGGTGCCCCTTGTCGTGTGCAAATCGCACTGGATATGCTTCGTAATTTTCCCGCCACCACAATTCTTAACAATTCAAACAAACAAAAAACTGATGTTATAGGGTGAAATATCGATCGATTCCCTGTATCGATTCAGTACTAGATATCGATTTGAAAAAAACGTTTTTATTTGTTCCAAAAAATCGATTCTATGCTCAATCGATCTCAGATTGACATCTCTATTTGGTCTGTTCTCATGTTCTGTCCGTTATTTTGAAAATTTTCACACACACACAGCTTGACAGCTTGATTGATTGATGCCATGGTGACAAATGGTGGTGTTATTTCTGAAATACAAATTTCTTTTCTTGAAGCATTTCATAATTACGATACTTTTGCTGTTGTGTTTAATTATTCTTTTTAATTACAGATTGAATTGCAACTCTGCCTAAGATGAATCCGACTAATAAACTTGCCTATAAACGACATATGTATTCAGGGCCGCGAAAATCACGGAAAAAAGTGCAAGCAACATTGAAAAGACATCATGGAAATTCTTCTAATGATTTTTAGTGAGTAAATCAGATTCAGAATCAGATTTACGTGAATGTACATAAGAGTGTATTTGATACTCGTTGGCCCGTGATGTAATGTCTTCGTTTGCCGTTGGTTTGCCGCCATTTCTTCTGTAGACCTTTGTCTGTTACGTTACGATACCTCCAGGAGATTTATGACAATTGTTTATCTATTGTGTCTCGTCGATAACAGTAGGAAAAAAAGAAACGGCTAGCTCGATAAGGTTAGTTTCAAGTAGTGTATTGAGCAAGTTTTATCAAATTGCAGCCGGCTGGAAGCATGGCGTAACAAGAAAAAAAAAGTAGTGGAAGAAACCGCGGACTGCCCTGTTGTGTTTAGGTAGGTACAGACATATCAATATTTTTCTGTCTCTCAACATTGTTTTTAATAACTGTACCTATTTTATTTATTTATTTTTTATTTCAGTCCAAATACAACTCAAGATCATGATCAGCTATCCAACCCTTCCACAGCTCAAGATACGCCCAAAACGTATTCACGTGGTATACCACAAATACGTTACGAAGCCATAGCCTGCAGCTCTAGCTCTAATAGAGTTGAATCTGTTACAGAGCAAGTAGAGACTGTTGATTTTGATTGGCCGCAACCCGATCCACAGACTGAAGCTTATCAACTAACTGTGGAAAGAACATCAAGTGACAACTTATCAGGTTTGGTAGGGTACCGTATTGTTGACTTGAAACATGTGATCCAATGGGCATTTCAAATGGAAAAACATCGTCAGTCTTGTGAGTCATCTCAAATTGAGTATATTAGTGAACACCGGAAAGGATTTCACAGTTTGTTAACATTTAAATGTAGCATGTGTAATAAAATATGGCAGCAAAGCACAGAGAAGAAGCAGAAAATTAACACTGCATTTGTATGGGCAACTGTGACTGCTGGAAGTTACTACACGCAAGCAGCACACATCACTAGTCTAATGGATATACCAACAATGACCGGACAAACGTTCCGTTCAATTGAAAAACAATTGGGCAATGTATGGCATGAACATTTGACCGAAGAAATAAAGAAAGCTGGTGAGCAAGAAAGGTCTATTGCTATTGATAAAGGAAATGTTTCTACAGATGGTATTCCATACATTACTGTATATGTAGATGGCGGATGGTTGAAAAGGTCATATGGTCACAACTTTGATTCTTCATCTGGAATGGTAAGTCCCAACTTGATACCATATTTTTGTGTTCATTTCATTAGTACTCTTTTGCTTGTCAACATATTTTACACACTGTTCAATGTATTGATTTATGATTTCTTACAATATTTGAACTAAGAACTTTTATTTTAGGCCTGCATTATTGGAAAGGAAACCAAGAAATGTCTTTTTCTTGGTGTCAGGAACAAATATTGTTATACATGCCAGTATTATGAGCGAACAGGTTCAGACACTAAAAGTCATGGTTGCTGCAAAAATTTTACAGGGCCATCTACTGCGATGGAATCTGATATAATTGTTGAAGGATTTCAACAGAGTGAGAATATGCATAATCTTCGGTACCTAAGTTTTGTAGGAGATGGGGATTCTTCAGTGTTTGCTAATTTGAAAGAAAAGGTGTCTTATGGAAACCAAATAAAGAAAATTGAATGCAAGAATCATGTTATAAAAAACTACACGAGTGCACTTTACAAGGTATACAACCACTTCTTAGTGTTATAATAATTATTTTACACTAGCTTTTACCTTACCTTGTTTACCTTGATAAAAAGTATAGTAATTCCTATGTCGCGGTTATAAAATATCTGTGTGCCTAATTTCATCCATCTCAGTTCAGTAATTTTTCAGTGCTTGGTATACATTTAAAAACAAAAATTTCACATAAAGTAGGATTTAGCTACTATAAAATAAATGTTCCTCTCTTTTTCAACCAACTTCCAAAAAGTAGGAGGTTATCAATTCGACTGTTTGTCCATCGATTTCTCAGCCAATTGTCGACCGATTTTCAAAATTCTGTGTCAAAGTTTTTTGTCACAAATGAGGACCGCATAATGGGATCCCAGGGAAATTGAGGGTAAACCTCAAATTTTATTGGCATTTTCAATGTTTTTTGTTGTTTTTAGAAGTTGGTTGTATTTTTTTTCTAAAAAGATTTTTTCTCTTCCTATGTTTTAATATTTTTTATTTTATTTAAGATTTTAGGTAATACGAAACTCCCTCTGTATGGACGAAATATTTTGAGGCCTAAATTGATGAAATTGACACTAGTAGCGCGAAAGATTATTGTTCACAATAGCAGTCAGCCAGGTTCAATGGCTGATGATTTAAGGAATAGTCCACTTCATGTATTTGGACAGCATGAAAAATGTAAGGAATATTACTGTTCAGCAAAGCAATTACCACCTGACGAGAATAAACAGCAAGACAACCAAGTAGAAATCCTAAGAAATACAGCACCAGAGGTCTGGGCTCTTATTTATGCTGCAAATGAAAGAATTGCTTTGAAAGCTGGACGGTTGTCTAACGAGACAACAAATGTTGCAGAGAATTTTATGAGTGTCGTTAATAAATTTAACTGTGGAAAACGACTCAGTCTTGGAAAAGGAGGCTCTTATCAGCGGCGTGTTCATGTAGCAGGTAAATAAGTTTTTTTATAGATATTTTATAACAATATATGAAATCTCTAGCAACCCCCATGATCTATGACTTCTTCTCTTCATAATATAAGAGGTTTTTCTCAACTTATAGAACTTTCAATGGTCATCAATGAAAGCTTAGGTTGCAAACAGACATGTATGTGACTATGATTTGGTTTTTCAGGATTGTCTCATTCTGTAGGACATGAATGGCATCAAACTGCATGGAAAAAGAAGACAACACAGAGCCCTGGACAATATTTTAAAAAATATATCCATCAAAAACAGAGAAGTAGATTGCGCCAACAGAAAATGACTCGAAAACGGCTTTTTACTGAAAAGACTAAAACTCAACCTGATAAGGACTATGGCCCAGAAGCAAGTGACCCTGTCGACATTAATGAGGTAGAATTAAAACGGCTCTGTGAATTGAGATTGCTTAAATTCCAAGAAGATACACAAAAAATAGTACTAATTGAAAACCAGACTGTGGGTCAACATGATAATGAAAAGTATCTCTCATACAGATCTGACCGTCTCACAGCAAGTCAGTTTGGAATGGTAAGATATCAGCCATCCTCTTATTGTTTCTTACTTTCTAAGAAGCCAGTACAAGAATTATGATTGTCACTTTGTTCATTTTAGGTTTGCAAACGTCGTAATGCCACACCATGTCACAATCATGTGAAATGCATTCTCTACAAAAATAATATTTGTACTAAAGATATGATGTATGGACAACAAAATGAACATGTTGCAAAGAGCATGTTTATGCAACAATATGGCAAAATTGTCAGGCCATCAGGTCTATTTATTGATGAAGACTTTGGATTCTTAGCAGCTAGCCCTGATGGTAAGATTATTCAATAATAAAAATATACAAATAACTAGCTTTTGTCTCTGGTTCCGCCCTCATGGATCTTGTGTGTCGCGTGGATTTTTTAATTTGGTTCAGTGGCGTAGGCCTAAAAACTGTTCTTTTTTACAGGTATTATAGAAGCAGAAAATACTATTGTAAAAATAAAATACTTTCCCTCCAAATCTCAAAATATTAGAGAAGCATCAGAAAATAGAAATTTTCCTATTCATTTGGAAAATGATGTTTTAGTTATGAACAAAAAGCATAATTATTATTATCAAGTAAGTAACAAAGATCATTATTTCTTGGTTCATGTATTTCGTAAGGATATTGTGAGCCTCTCTGTTGAGCGAGTTATTGAAATAGCTTGCATTGAGCTTGAGCAGTTCATTGTAATAAGCGTGTACAGGCCCCCATGTGCTTCATATGATATTTTTGAGAAATCTATGGAAGAAGTATTATTAAAGACTTGTAGCAGTAATAAAACAGTTGTTGTCTGTGGAGACTTCAACATCAATATATTAGAAAAATCTGCTACAGTAAATAAATTTTTAACTCTATTAAAGTCGTATAACTTGTACAATACATTCTATGAGCCGACTAGAATAACTGCCACTAGTGCTACCTGTATTGACAATATTTTTACAAACTTAAGACCTTCTAGCCATTTAATTATAAATGAGTTGGACTCTGATCACTGTGGCCAGTTAGTCACTTTCCCTCTGAAAATAGTCAGAGCTCAAAGAAAACTTGTGAGTTTTGTTCCTGTAAATAAAAGTCGCTTAGAACAATTTAAAAATAATTTAATGGAAAAACTACCCGGTTTGCCTTATCACAATGACCCGGATCAAGATTATACCGCACTATTTAACCTCATCAATTATGAGTTTGGGAAGGTTTTCACCTCAAAAACATTGCCTGTTTGTGACCGCGTTATATTTAGTGATTGGGCAACACCAGGAATTTACAAAAGTAGGCAAAGGTTATTTGAATTATATCATGAAAAAATATATAACCATGATGAAACTTTTAAAGAATTTGTTAAGAAATATTCTAAAACTTTTAAAAGAGCCTGTTCCTCAGCAAAAGCCATGCACATTAAAAATAAAATAAAATCTCCTGGAAATAAAATCAAAACAACCTGGAATATTATTAATTCTGAAACGGGAAGAACGACGACAGTACGGAATCGTGACTTCCATCTAAAAATCAATGATGTAGATATTAAGGCAGACGTGGAGGTGGCAACTGAGTTTGAAAATTTCTTCACTAATATTCCAATTTTAACAACCAAAACTCTGTCATCGTCGTCCTCGACTTCTGCTTATTCAATAATAAAAGAATGTGTACCAGAATGTGACAAACTTTTTGAATTCACAATTGCTACTGCTAAAGACATAATAGAATCTTTTAAAGAACTCGATGTAAAAAAAACTGCTGACCTTTGGGGATTATCAGTACATACCATGTCTTCAATAATTGATGTTATTTCACCCTTTTTGGCAATTGTTTTTAACTCTTGTATTGCATCTGGTGTATTTCCTGATCTGATGAAACTTAGCAAAATGATTCCACTGTTCAAGTCTGGCAGCACAACTGATCCCACGAATTTTCGGCCTATTTCGATTTTACCTACGTTGAGCAAAATCTTTGAAAAATTAATTTTTAAACAGATGTTAGGACATTTCAATGCACATAATTTACTCCATCTAAAACAGTTTGGTTTTACAAAGGGTCGTTCAACTACAGATGCGGGCGTGGAATTACTGAAGAGCATTTTCGAGGCCTGGGAGGAGTCGCAGGATGCTCTTGGCATTTTCTGCGACTTGTCCAAGGCTTTCGATTGCGTACATCATGATACTCTCATCAGGAAACTGTACCACTATGGTATGAGGGACAAGGCTCTCGACCTTCTATCTTCTTATCTGAACAACAGAATTCAAAGGGTCGATGTAAATGGCAAGAGATCTGCAGGATCTTCGGTCACCATGGGCGTTCCGCAGGGTTCAATTCTAGGTCCTTTCTTATTTCTCATTTATATTAATGACTTGCCTTTAAAGATAAGATAAAGATAAATTTATTTGCTCAAACATGTGTACACATACAGAAATAAAAAACGTGCATGCAGGATAACATTTAAAAAATACAGGTTCAGACATGTTTGCCACATATTATGGCGTGCAAATATGAATAATTGTGATTGTTTATAATAAAATTTCGGTAGTCAAGTCATTATGTTAATTTAGCAAACTTAAGTAAATTATAAATGTCAACAGTAAATAAAAATAATTCATAAAATCTATGTCAAAATAAATGGTTCTGTCAAAAACCACATAAGGGATAATCATAAGATCGTATTATTCGCAGATGACACATCCCTCATTTTTAAAATCAAACGTCAGTTAGTCAACTTTGAACAAGTTAACGATGCACTCTCTAAAGTTGTGCATTGGTTTAATGTAAATAATCTTCTCTTGAATGAAAAAAAAGACTAAACTCATTAAATTTTCAACGCCAAATGTCAGGCAGCTATCTACCAATGTTAAAGTTAATGGAATAGAGTTGGACCCCGTTGAATCGACAGTTTTTCTTGGAATAACCATTGACGGTAAATTACAATGGGGCCCACACATAGAAAAATTGTCAGGTAGGCTTAGTTCGGCCGCCTATGCCGTTAAAAAAATTAGACAGATAACTGACGTAGATACAGCCAGAATTGTTTATTTTAGTTATTTTCATAGTCTTCTGTCTTATGGGATACTTCTCTGGGGAGCCTGTGCGGACATTAATGCTATCTTTGTTTTACAGAAAAGGGCTGTTCGAGCCATTTACAACCTAGGTCCAAGAGATTCCCTTCGAGAAAAATTCAAAGAAATAGATATTCTGACTGTAACCTCACAATATATATTTGAAAACCTATTGTATGTACACAAAAACATATCACAGTTTAAGAAAATGTCCGATATTCATAGTTTAAATACCAGGAATAAACACAATCTTGCTGTACATCGCACTCGTCTCCACAGAGTAGGCAACTCGTTTATGGGTCAATGTATACGCTTTTATAACAAACTTCCCATTGACATTCGAAACTTACCCATTAAACGATTTAAAAGCTGTATTAAAACCAAACTTTGTAAAAAAGGGTACTATAAAATCACAGATTATTTAGAAGACAAAAATGCATGGGATTGAGCTGCTCGCTCTGCTAAGCATTGTGACATTTTGAATATTATGGAAAGCCATAAAAATATACCTACCAGTTTTATATACAAATTGACATTATTGAATATTATATACAAAATGACATGATGATTACTTGTAAAGTATTGTTTTATTGTGAATGTGAGGACTATGTGGATATTTATTTTTCGTTCTGTTAGTTTTAGCGAAGGTCTGGCAATTTGAGAACTTTATGCGACCTACCCAAATGTCCTTTCTTTGGTATTGTTCGTCGAGTCGTTGAGCTCCTTAAGTTCTGAGTTGAGCTCCACTATTACTGACAAATGCTTGCACTGACTGGACAGGTCCACTCAAATCTGTGTGGTTCTTTCCTCAAAAGACCATTTCAGACTCTTATCTACATGGTCCTCATATGGCCTGACCAAGATTATGTCTGGACTTTAAAGGAGACGGTGACCTCTGAGTTTGTTTCGGCCTTTCTTCTCAGAGTAGTCAGATAGGAAACGCCGACCTCATCTAGCTTATTTTTACAACTTTTTAATATGACGTGTAAAAGTGATTCCAATATCCTATTTACAGAATAAACAATTTCATTTCATTTCATTATAAATATAATGAATTTCTTGGATTGTTTCTCAGCTATTATTATTTTGATTCTAGGTCCAGGGTCAATTGCGAATTACCAAAATGAGTAAATGTTACTTCATTTGCTTTATATCTGTCACCCAACCATTGACTGTCATAGAAGTTAACCGGGATGAGGAATTTATCAACGCTATGATGCCGAAGTTGGTAACATTTTTCAAAACATGTGTACTGCCGGAAATTATTTTGAGACGAGTTGGGAAAAATGCTAAATGTCTAGACATCAAGGAATTAAAAGGTATGAAAAATATAAGTCTTACTCATTTCCTAACTTATTCCTCGGGTTTCTGAGGTGTGGGTTCAGTAAGAATAGTCTAACAAAACTGTGTAAATTCATTTGTTGCAGCGAAAACTGTGTCTCCCAGCAATTGATTTAGATCGCACGGAAATGATATAAATGGAAGTAAAAAGTGACAAGCAGAAGATTGATACTGCGCGGCGACGGCGGCGCAGCAAAAAGTAGCGTGTAGAAGAGAAGATATTTTATTATAGTATTTTTTATGTATCTTTGTATGGTGGTACGAGTCGATGGCCGATGGTTCGAATCCAAGCCGACACTTTGCTTTGTGTAAATTATTTCATCACCAGTTCAGAGGAGGCCTGAGTCTCAGCAGTGGGAACATTATAGACTAATTATTATGCTACTCGTATTTTTGTACGTAGCGATGTATAGTTTATGTTATTTGTTAGTTTATAAGATTTTTCTGTGTACATATGTTTCACTCATGTATTTAGGTACCAGGGTAAATATTTCAGAGACCCAAAATTTATGTCTCGCTACAATACTCATCAATACTAAAGAATTTCAAAGTCAAACATTTTTATTCCATTACTTAAATAAATGATAAAGATGCTATCGGAGCCATTTTGAGCTTTAAATCACACAAAATAAAGATATTCAAGTATTACTTTAAAAATCGGCAATATATGGCGTGTCGCCTGGGTATAGTTTCCAACATTTCGTGACATAAAAAATTCAGTGTATTGAATGTGATACATTGTGTGAATAAATATTAAACTTAGATAAATAAAGAACGTTTTTCATTACAATAATGTTAGAAAATTTTATTAAAAGTTACTCTAAAATGTAATCAAACAATGTTCAAAAAAGAAGCGTCATTATCGGCAACAATGTTGTATGTAATTTTTTTACTTATAACGAAACGCGACCGAAGAGTCAAATGATGTTTAAGCGACGCTTCACCCCGCGCCTCAGTCGGCCGACACACTTTGGAGTGTAAGGACGTCGCGCGAATTGAGCAGTAAGTAATTCATTTTGATTCTCCAAAATTTGTCATCACAATCGTCATTATTATTTTTGACTTTATCTCAATTATTTCTTTATAATGAAGTGTTTTTATGTAACAAAGTTGAAGTACGCGTGAAACTAATACACATGTGGCACTCTCTCCGACGAATATACCTAATTATTTTGTAAAATGGTGAACTTTCCAGAATTCGTCATTATTGGTAACATCATTTTCAGCAACGTCGCATGAGACGACAATGACACGTGTTGCTAACAATGATATTGTCTTGAGTGAGCAATGACGGTTGTTACCGATAATGATTTTAGTATTCGACCTAATAGTTAGATATATCGTGTTTTTGTTGGTTTCCGTTAATTTCGGCATAAAGCTTGGTACAATAACATTTTTTTGGCAAATTCGGCAAATACACTTTTTCTTTTATTTTTTAACAAATTTATATTGAATGTATGGTTAATTGCGTTATTTTATTTATTTTATCTGTCTGCATGGTGCTATTGTTCGTTTCGATGTTTTTGTAAAAAAAATATTTTATTAGAAATTTATTGTCATTTTAGCCGAAAAATGAAGCTGACATATTATGTCTTAGTAATAGACACCAATAGATATAATGTGAACGTTAATCAGTTCACCAATATTTTAGAAGATTTCGCATTTATAATTGCAACATATCAAGGTGGTCTGTGTAAGGCACTCTGTGAAGACCATCAAAATTTGAAATTATATCGTAGCTACAATATAAGCAATGAGTTTAGATACGAAAGTGTTCAAATTGAACTAGTCCGGAGCAGATACAAAATATGTACCAGTACGTAAAGGATAGTGGGACAATAATAGTTGATAAATGGAATGACAGAAATTTATAAGTAGGTACTGCTGACTCAGTAAGTTTTAAATATGAAAGGAAGTACCGAATAGTAGTTAGTTTAATCGTAGATTTAGTAGTGTAGTTTGCAAGTAGAACTGTTATCGTTTCATTATGTTCCTTTTCCAAAATGTTCCCCGGTCCTCGTGGAAATCTTTGGTCAGGCAGTGGACGTCTTTCGGCTGAGATTATCATTCGTCCACTGCGATGATTATGACATAATTAGGTAGGTACTGTCAGCAGCAGAAGTAGACGAGCAGTCGAAGAGGTCAAATTATCTACACCCGTTCTAATTATCTTGACAATAGAATCGTGTGTTGATCGATTTGAGCTTTTCGACTGTCTAACTGTATCTATATTGCTGATCAATAAAAATTGCCAAAAATTTCAACAAATGCGTAACATTTTTACATATACCTCAAAACGAATTTAATGAGTGTTATTGTCTTTACAGATCCTTATGTTAAAATAAATTAAGCCCTACAACCGAAAATGCCCCCTAAATCAAAAAAAAAAGAAGAAGAAGCTCTATCTAGAAGAAGGCTGGCTCAAAAAATGTGCAAAAGACGGCGGTATATTGAAATAAAAAACGACCCAGAATTACTAGAAATAGAAAGAAAAAAGCGAAGAGAACGATACCTAAAACAAAAAGAAAACCGAAATCTCCACCGAAAGATAAGACGTCCACAAAAACAAAAACAATAACAAAATCAGAAAATAACCCAAAAAAAAAATTAAAATAACAATGAAGAAAAAGTAACTATTCTTGTAATTGTTATCATAATCCATAATAGTGTAAGTTTTGATGATTGAATTGTCAGGACATTGTAGGAGAGGGACATTTCTGAGCCTAATTGGTTTAAATTAAAGGCTTTTGTTAATCATCGTCTTCTTCTAAAACTGTTATTAGAATATCGTTTTTAAGATTCAATTGTTTTGTCGTTATTGTTGTTAATTATGGAGCTTATTATATAAAATAATTTTAGTTACCTTTTGCTTTAGAAGCTGTTTTTGCCAAATGTTAATTTAAATGTTTTGTCAAAAAATATTATTGTTAAGACTCTAATAAGGGTTTATCAGAAGATAAAAGTCTTGATTAGTTTAGAGACCGTTGAGGATTTTTGTAACTGTTAGGAGAGTAAATAGCATTTTTAAGATACAATCAGGGTTTAGTTTAGTGGCTTAAAAACGTATTTAAGTATAATTTATGGTCTCTCTAAGTCTGTTATTTTTTTTTAAAGTGTATGTATAGCGTAAGTCGAGCGTTTTTTATTTCATTAAACTCTGTTATCGTCAGGATATCCAATCAGGAGACCAAAGAATCAATATATTAGGAAGATTAATTTTTTTTTATTATATTATTGCATTTTATTTTCCTTGTCCATATCACAATATCATAACAAAATACTACCCAGAATAGTATTTAAGTCACATGTAAATTCATCTCCATATTTATAATACTTATTCAACTCATTGTCGGCAACACTGCGTCATTATTTTTTACAATAACGTCATTATTCTCACATTATCAGCAACAACGTTTTTTAATGATTTTGAAAAATATCCAAAATTAATGGACTGCTTGGGGTGCCTTCATTACAACATACTATATATTTGATATATCTATACATCTGGCCTTAAATGGAAGCTCTACCGCGAGGTTTAGAAAATCTTAATTATTTTTGTCAAGAATATTGTTTTGAGGAGATCCGCCCACCAGCCAAACAATTCAATTGTAAAAGAATATTTATTGTTCAAAGTTGTATAATAAGTGGGTATTCTTGAAACATAAATGTTATGGTTAGCTAGCAACCACTTGTGTGTTGTTGTGTAAGATACACTTACGTGTGATGTTACATAAATTGTAATATACGTACATAATTCTTTCTAATACTAAATTCAGAATCATAATTGTAAATATCAAAATATTGAAAAAAGTATATTATCTTTGTGTGGTGGTACGAGTCGATGGTTCGAATCCAACCAGAAAATATTTAGGTAAATGCAGTGATGCAGTGAGAGTAAATAAAACGATATTTGTATGAAAATATTAACCATAGATAAATATTATTAATTTATAGTAAGATACAATAAAACGCTTTACGATTGAATACATAGGTAATCTTTTATTTATTTAGTACAGGTCACAATTTATTTACACGTTAGGTACTATTTAGGTTCAGTCACATTACAACAACCTATATAGGTACAATATACCTTTATTACCCAAAATAATTTATCTGAATAATTTGTTATGGTTAAAAGGTATTTGATATCGAGCCTAGAAACAAAAGTATGCATATCCCATCGAGATATAAGTACTAACGTACTAGAGAAGCTACGTCAAATAACTGAATTGTCCTATTCTTCGTATTGAATCTTTAGTTCGCTGCAGCGCTAAAATAATAACAATTCGTCTAAACCGTACCTAATTTACCACAGTGCTAGATTTGCTGCGGAAGTGTATTTATTCTCGGCAAACGGGTCTTAAGCGCCATGTAAATCACGGCACTTACGCGTTTTCTTCGACAAACTGCGGCGCGATCGCCGCAGTTGAACGAGACAAAGTAGGAATTTACGGTGTCTTCTCTAGTACGTTAGTACTTATATCTCGATGGCATATCCCAATAATTATATTATTAAGAAATAGATTGGAACATAACAATCCTCTAGTAATTTAATGTATGCTTAATTAGTAAATTAATATTTGTTTTCAGTTTTTAAAAATAATTTGGTCCTCTTTCTTTAAATTAACGCCATCTGGACATTTTAATTTCCAACCATGTTTGAATAAAACGACATCTAGTGAAGTCGGAAGTTACTACTATTTTCTTTGCATGTGTGTGTAAAGAGTAAATTCATGCGGCTAAATCATTATTTTGTTCTAATCTTTGTATGATACCAGTTAACAAGCACAGTGATGATCTAAAAAAATCAAGTTATAATAAAACAGGACGAGTAGCTTTCATAGACTAACTTTTATTCATATAGAATGACACATAACAACATATTGTCTATTATTATTTTAATATAAGGAAGGATACATATCAATACCACCACTTATTAAAATAATCCAATAACAGCAATACAATAAAACTAGCTACTTCAAATTAACAATGCCTATTTTTTTCATAAAATTATTATGTTTCACTTTACATAAACTCTTTGTAAAAATATCAGCTGGCATTTCAGAAGTATTTAAATATTTAATTTTAACTAATTGTTTTTCAACAGCTTCTCTAATGAAATGAAACTTTACATCAAACAGTGTTATTTATAAACACTACTTAAATTTTAATCAATTGCTAAGCAATTGATTAGCGAAATCTTTATTTATAAACGCTATTTAGCGCTAAGAGGTCGCTAAGCAAATGATTACCTAGTAGCTGTCAAAATTAAACACCACCGGTCCACTGTTAAGAGGATGCTAAGTGGCAAGATGGCGGATTTTATTTGAATCAGCTGATCGATCCCATAGGTACCTATATTGTGTGCTTCGAGGTAATTTTGATCGTAATAACGAGTTGTGCCTTAGTGAATATGGATTTCAGAACGACATAGAAAGATTTCGTAATTTTGATGAAGATTACATAATTTTGAAACGCCGCGCCGCCCGGCGCGAACTACACCTACAAATCTCATTTAAATCCACTATGAGGATGATTACCTAATAAATAATATTCTTCATTCGAATTACACAATCATGATGAAAGGATTTCTGGAAACTTCAGTTAGGAGAAAGCAGTAGGTGTTTAGGAGATTTGAAGAGAATCGAGTTCGTGAGGAACAAGGAACATATACTCACCTACGGCGAAGTGAGGAAGCTCATCGGAAGTTATTATCCAATGTGTTATCCCATGTGCCCCTCATCTTATTGAGCCAGCTCTAAGGCCCAGAACTAAAGAAAAGCTATGTTGTGGCAGTCACACAAATAACAAGAGACATTTTATAGAAAATAATTTATTTTGATACATAATAAAACAATTTTTTTGTTATGAATTAATTATTATTGATTTCCAAAACTCTTCCTCCAAAGACATGGGTGCCATTCTTTTCTCATGCCACTCGTATTCCTCATCTTTTTCACGTAGCATGGTCTCCTCCCTCATCTTTACGAGGTTGAATAGTATTTGTGCTAGGTGCTAGGGGCTTTCATAGCAGCAGTCAAACTTGTACCTGTAAATAAGTAGGTACATGAACTGTTAATAAAAGATACTGAAACCCTGAAAAGCAATAGGAAGTCATATAAAACAGACACAAGTATCTGCATACATTTCCAAAATAGTAATATTCGTTTTAACAGGCTTGTAGCATGAAAATACATAGCTACTGCTTTCACATTCATTTGGTCAGATTACATTGGTTTACATAAGTAAGTAGATATATTCAGAGATAAATACCTTTTCCAGATAACTCCAATTTATTGACGCTTATTATTTTCATTGATATACCATCGCAAACACAATTATATAAACTTATTATACGATTTTATTCAAATTCTTATTTTCGTAATTTTCCGATGAAATTGTTGAATTTTGTCTGTCAAAGTCACGACAGATACAAAAAGGGTGGTTTTGACAACTTTTTTCTTAAAATTCTGTTTTATAGTCGACTATTTTGATTATTATCTGTGCCGAACGCATATTGTTACCTCTATTTCGTTTCGCAACTAATCATTTGCTAAGTAGTGTTTATAAATAAAGAAAAGATAATCATTGATTAAGAGCTAATCATATGCTTAGCTAAACAGTCGCTAATGAGTGATTAGCGAGTTTTTTATAAATAACACTGAATATGTTTAGTTCTTCTATGATGTATTGAGTTTTCTGTAAGTTTTTGTGCACTCTGGTTATCATTATACAATACAATTGGTATGTCATTACCTCTACTTACAAGTTTCAAATTAACCTCCATAGGAGTTTCAACATTTTTACAATCGTCCATGTTGAATATATTCAATAAATTTCTCTTGGCTAACACAAACTTTATCCTTCTTAATTATAATGTCCATGCCTAAACACTGCCTTAATTAACCTAAGTCTTTCAACTTAAACCTGGTACTTAACTGGCCTTTTAGATAATTCACTTCTTCATTACAAATTAGAATAGCTCTTGTACACAACTATCAACCTTTTTATACCATGCCTTAGCTGACTGTAAAGTAATTGAGAATCCCTACATTAGCCACACACGCATTCCAGCCATACCTTTCTGGTGGTTTTCTAATACGCTTTTGTAAATAGTCAACTGGTTCTGGCTGTGTTCTCAATTCTTGATCTGACACACTGTCACAGAACTTTTCTGAATTAGATGAATTCAACCCTTCCTCATCACTTGGAACATTTGTGCTGTCCAGCAAATCTTCTGCAGACTTATCTTGTTCTGCAACACCAGGAACTTCTTCCTCTTTCTCCTCCACAACAGCTTGTATCGTGTCTGAGACTTGATCGGTCTCCATGATAACAACATCTCTGCTGATGACAATGCTCTTGGTTACAGGATTGTATAACCTATAACCCTTTCTATTCTCTGCATTACCGAGAAGAATATATTTTTGTGCCTTTTTGTCCCACTTTGTTCTTTTTATTTTAGGAACATGTGTCATTGCAGTACTGCCGAAGACACGGATGTGACTTACATCTGGTTTACTGCCTGTCCATAGCTCGTAAGGCGTTTTCTGTAAACCTGAAGCTATTGTTCTGTTACGTAAATACACTGCAGTATTTACAGCTTCAGCTCAAAAAATCTTATTCATACCAGCATCAAAAAGAAGACACCGTGCTTTCTCTACTACAGTCCTATTCATTCTTTCACACATGCCATTCTGTTCCGGCGTATAGGGGTTTGTTTTTTGATGCACAATTCCATATTTCTTCATGAAATTTTCCATTTCTGAAGAACAGAACTCTCCGCCATTATCTGTCCTCAGAACCTTGATGGACTTTTCTGTCTGTTTTTCGACCATGGCTTTAAACTCTTTAAAGTACATCATCACTTCACTCTTTGACTTCATAAAGTAGACAAATGACATTCTGCTGTAGTCATCGACAAGAAGAAGGAAATACCTTGACTTTCCTAATGAGACTGTCTCCATGGGACCACAAACATCCGCATGAACTATCTTCAACACACTGTCACTTCTGGAACCTCTGTGTGGGAAAGGTAATCTCGCTAGCTTCCCTTCACAACATGTGATACACTGGAACTTGTCAATATCAGCCTTTTCGGGATACGAAATCCCCATCACAGCGCCATTCTTCATACTGTTCATATCTTTACAGTTGACATGACCCAACCTTCTATGCCATAGCATACTGGTTTCTTGCATTGCTGCACTGGCCAAAAAACATTCTTGTTTTATGTCTAACTTGTACACTCCATTCACTAATCGAGCTTTTCCAACAAGTATATTCTTCTGATTGTGTATTAAGCAAACACCTTCTTCAAAAGTTACTTTGTTTTTGTTTCGAATCAACTCACTAACTGAGAGAAGATTAGTAGTGAGGTTAGGAATGAGAAGAACATTTTTCACTGTAATGTCAAACTCTGAACCATCTACTGTTGTTGTCAACTTGGTACTTCCTGAGCATAATACTGGTACTGTCTTTTCATTAGCTACTATAATCTGTTTCACGGTTGGATTGTATGAAATATCTAGCAAACGTTCTTTGTCGGCAACCATATGAGTACTTGCTCCAGAATCAATGTACCAATCTGCTTTCTTGTATGTCGAGTTCAAGAAAAAACCACTGAATACTGTACTTTCTTTGTCTGTCTTGTTGCACTGGTTTTTGTAATGACCAACTTGTTTACATTTATAACATCGAATCGTTTTGACAGGTTTGTCAAGCTCATCAGACTGATTTCGAAGTTGACGTTTTATACTTTGACATGTCTATGCCTTGCTTCTTTTTCCGGTGCCAACCTTTAGACATAAACGCACTTTCTCGTTGCCATTACTACCAACCTCAGCACTCATATCCAACAATTTTGTCAGAATGTTCTATCGCCATGATAAATGGCTCAAATTTTTCAGTTAATCCTGCTAGTAGTAAACATCCAACCCACTCATCTGTTATATTAAATCCTGTTCCTCGTAATTTATGCGCTGTATCCACAATCTGAGTCACATATGTAGTCATAGATTCACTGTCTTCCAATCTTATTGAAATCAAATGCCGTAGCAAACTGATTTTCCTTTGAAAACCTGAATCGTCGAAGAGAGATTTCAGACGCTGCCATACTGCCTGAACCGTTTTTTCATTCCTGATGTGAACATACAGCGACGAATCTATTGTCATCACCAATTTTGCTTTCGCTTTTAGTGCATCGCAGTCTGGATCTGCGGCTTCTTGCTTTTTATCGATGTCCACACCTTCTAGTACTTATAAGAAAGTTCTGTGCAGCAAAGGCCCATTCGTCATAATTTTCTCGACCTTTTAGTTTTGGTACGTTGACAATGTAACTGCCGGCCATTGTTCAAAAACTCGTTGATGCGACAAACTGTAATCTGCACTCCAATGTATTTAATCTGAACAAATCTAGTCCGAACTTTAACGTACATACATATTGACTTCGTGTACTTTAGTTTTTTTATGGTTTTGCAATGAAATTACATTATTTAAATGCGAAATACGAGTCTGCGCCCATAACCTAATAAAACAGGACGAGTAGCTTTCATAGACTAACTTTTATTCATATAGAATGACACATAACAACATATTGTCTATTATTATTTTAATATAAGGATACATATCAATAGGTATCATGTGTTTTACAATTTTACTTGATCAACACAACATACCATTTTCCTAAGTATTTTTTATTTTGTCTGACCTTTATCCTCGTCGCCACTTGTAGAATCCTGTTGATCCCGTATTTAAGCTGATTATATTACTACACTGGCTCATCACCACGACCCAGCCTCTCGTGCAGGTAGGTACGCTAGGTACCTATATCTTCCACCATTTCCCGCCATTCGTAGTGAACTGACAGTTGACATTAGTGACAGCGACCTCACTGCTGGCGTGCATGAGATAGTGTTTACATAGGTATCTAAAATAGATACACTACAGTGTCGAATCCATGTTCTCCATATCCATGCTGTCTTCTTTATGTGATTACTGACACCGCAATCAATGAGTGACGCCTTTAAGCCCAAAACACACACAGAGCGGGTGCGGGGCGGGAGCGGGTCGGGCGCGGGAGTACGGCGGGTATAATAATTTGTAATTCAAGGAATTATATGGATGTCAACACACAGAACGCGGGCGCGGGTCGGGCGCGGAGCGGGACCCGCGCCCGCCACCTGCCGACACAACAGCGCGGGGCGGGAGCGGGTCGGGCGCGGGAGTCATAAATTGTAATTCAAGGAATTATATGGATGTCAACACACAGAACGCGGGCGCGGAGCGGGAGCCGCGCCCGTTGACACAACAGCGCGGGACGGGAGCGGGTCGGGAGCGGTTGTGCTATTCTGTAAAAATATCTCCGTGAAAACGTAAGTGTAGTAAAATATCAAAGTGAGCTTGGAGTGAACTGTCACTGCCTTAGCATCAGTAGGTATCGATGACAATGACTCACTCCACTGTCACTTCACCTAAGTTTTCAAGGTAAGATGGTTACAGAATAGCAATGTGGGTTTAGCGGCGTTACATTCGTTGCAATACACGTATCGATGATATTCTCCATATTGATGTTTTTTTTTATTAATGTCAAGAACCTACAACTTTTTCCATTTTCGCATACTTCTCTATAAAATGAGTAAAAAATAATAATTCGTCCATGTCAGAATCACCCAACATTTTCACACTGCAACCGCTGCCACCTGTCAAAGTACAACCGCGCCCGACCCGCTGCCGGCCCGCGCCCGACCCACTGCCGCCCCGCGCCCGCGCTCTGTGTGAACACGATGAACCGCGGGACTCACGCGATGAAAATGACCCGACCCGCTCCCGCCCCGCACCCGCTTTGTGTGTGTTTTGGGCTTAAAACCGACGCCCTTTTTTTCCAACGACTTTACCGCCGATGTATATTTGTATGAATAAACAACTTTCCCTGTTGAATGGACCTTCAGCGTGTCTGGGCCCGTAACCTGTACGATTTAAGGCCTTTCTGATGTAGGGAAACGTTTTATGTTGTTAAAAATAAAAGATATTTTCGGACACATAAAATGGAGACATATCTATTTTCTTCTTAGACAATTTTTGCATGTGGCGACACTAGTGGAAGTGGACAAACTGTACAACAATGAACCACAGATAAAATATACTTAATATTTGTTGCATTATTTTTAACAAAAAGTCTGACACGCCCTTCCGCCCCACCCAGAGCGGGAGAAGTCATTGGATGATTTCCCAAACTCAAAAAAAAAAAAAAAAAGGGGTTTACGGGGTGTACATACGTTACCCTAGCAAGAAAGTGTCTCCTATAGTTATATGAGTGGAACGTATAGTTGGTGCCTAATCTGCTGTAAATGTGCCCCTACATAAAAAATTGGTGCCCCTTGTCGTGTGCAAATCGCACTGGATATGCTTCGTAATTTCCCCGCCACCACAATTCTTAGCAATTCAAACAAACAAAAAACTGATGTTCTAGGGTGAAATATCGATTCCCTGTATCGATTCAGTACTAGATATCGATTTGAAAAAAACGTTTTTATTTGTTCCAAAAAATCGATTCTTTGCTCAATCGATCTCAGATTGACATCTCTATTTGGGCTGTTCTCTTACTACCTACCTACATAAAACCTACCCTACATAAAAAATTGGTGCCCCTTGTCGTTTTGAAAAAAAAAACGAAAAAACGATTCCTGCTAGGGTAACGTACACGTTTACGAGGGCGAAAAAACGATCGATGAGCGAAAAGAATTTAACTAGTCTCATATCTGGGAAAAATCCGTATTTTTACGCAAAAGGATTTGCACTGGATATGCTTCGTAATTTTCCCGCCACCACAATTCTTAACAATTCAAACAAACAAAAAACTGATGTTCTAGGGTGAAATATCGATTCAGTACTAGATATCGATTTGAAAAAAACGTTTTTATTTGTTCCAAAAAATAGATTCTATGCTCAATCGATCTCAGATTGACATCTCTATTTGGTCTGTTCTCATGTTCTGTCCGTTATTTTGAAAGTTTTCATACACCACACTTCACCACAGCTTCTTGACAGCTTGTTTGATGGTGACAAATGGTGGTGTTATTTCTGAAATACAAATTTCTTTTCTTGAAGCATTTCATAATTACGATACTTTTGCTGTTGTGTTTAATTATTCTTTTTAATTACAGATTGAATTGCAACTGATGAATGTGACTAATAAACTTGCCTATAAACGACATATGTATTCAGGGCCGCGAAAATCACGGAAAAAAGTGCAAGCAACATTGAAAAGACATCATGGAAATTCTTCTAATGATTTTTAGTGAGTAAATCAGATTCAGAATCAGATTTACGTGAATGTACATAAGAGTGTATTTGATACTCGTTGGCCCGTGATGTAATGTCTTCGTTTGCCGTTGGTTTGCCGCCATTTCTTCTGTAGACCTTTGTCTGTTACGTTACGATACCTCCAGGAGATTTATGACAATTGTTTATCTATTGTGTCTCGTCGATAACAGTAGGAAAAAAAGAAACGGCTAGCTCGATAAGGTTAGTTTCAAGTAGTGTATTGAGCAAGTTTTATCAAATTGCAGCCGGCTGGAAGCATGGCGTAACAAGAAAAAAAAAGTAGTGGAAGAAACCGCGGACTGCCCTGTTGTGTTTAGGTAGGTACAGACATATCAATATTTTTCTGTCTCTCAACATTGTTTTTAATAACTGTACCTATTTCATTTATTTATTTTTTATTTCAGTCCAAATACAACTCAGGATCATGATCAGCTATCCAACCCTTCCACAGCTCAAGATACGCCCAAAACGTATTCACGTGGTATACCACAAATACGTTACGAAGCCATAGCCTGCAGCTCTAGCTCTAATAGAGTTGAATCTGTTACAGAGCAAGTAGAGACTGTTGATTTTGATTGGCCGCAACCCGATCCACAGACTGAAGCTTATCAACTAACTGTGGAAAGAACATCAAGTGACAACTTATCAGGTTTGGTAGGGTACCGTATTGTTGACTTGAAACATGTGATCCAATGGGCATTTCAAATGGAAAAACATCGTCAGTCTTGTGAGTCATCTCAAATTGAGTATATTAGTGAACACCGGAAAGGATTTCACAGTTTGTTAACATTTAAATGTAGCATGTGTAATAAAATATGGCAGCAAAGCACAGAGAAGAAGCAGAAAATTAACACTGCATTTGTATGGGCAACTGTGACTGCTGGAAGTTACTACACGCAAGCAGCACACATCACTAGTCTAATGGATATACCAACAATGACCGGACAAACGTTCCGTTCAATTGAAAAACAATTGGGCAATGTATGGCATGAACATTTGACCGAAGAAATAAAGAAAGCTGGTGAGCAAGAAAGGTCTATTGCTATTGATAAAGGAAATGTTTCTACAGATGGTATTCCATACATTACTGTATATGTAGATGGCGGATGGTTGAAAAGGTCATATGGTCACAACTTTGATTCTTCATCTGGAATGGTATGTCCCAACTTGATACCATATTTTTGTGTTCATTTCATTAGTACTCTTTTGCTTGTCAACATATTTTACACACTGTTCAATGTTTTGATTTATGATTTCTTACAATATTTGAACTAAGAACTTTTATTTTAGGCCTGCATTATTGGAAAGGAAACCAAGAAATGTCTTTTTCTTGGTGTCAGGAACAAATATTGTTATACATGCCAGTATTATGAGCGAACAGGTTCAGACACTAAAAGTCATGGTTGCTGCAAAAACTTTACAGGGCCATCTACTGCGATGGAATCTGATATAATTGTTGAAGGATTTCAACAGAGTGAGAATATGCATAATCTTCGGTACCTAAGTTTTGTAGGAGATGGGGATTCTTCAGTGTTTGCTAATTTGAAAGAAAAGGTGTCTTATGGAAACCAAATAAAGAAAATTGAATGCAAGAATCATGTTATAAAAAACTACACGAGTGCACTTTACAAGGTATACAACCACTTCTTAGTGTTATAATAATTATTTTACACTAGCTTTTACTTGCGGCTCTGCCCGCGTTAAAATGTTTACCTGGATAAAAAGTATAGTAATTCCTATGTCGCGGTTATAAAATATCTGTGTGCCTAATTTCATCCATCTCAGTTCATTAATTTTTCAGTGCTTGGTATACATTTAAAAACAAAAATTTCACATAAAGTAGGATTTAGCTACTATAAAATAAATGTTCCTCTCTTTTTCAACCAACTTCCAAAAAGTAGGAGGTTATCAATTCGACTGTTTGTCCATCGATTTCTCAGCCAATTGTCGACCGATTTTCAAAATTCTTTGTCAAAGTTTTTTGTCACAAATGAGGACCGCATAATGGGATCCCAGGGAAATTGAGGGTAAACCTCAAATTTTATTGGCATTTTCAATGTTTTTTGTTATTTTTAGAAGTTGGTTGTATTTTTTTCTAAAAACATTTTTTCTCTTCCTATGTTTTAATATTTTTTATTTTATTTAAGATTTTAGGTAATACGAAACTCCCTCTGTATGGACGAAATATTTTGAGGCCTAAATTGATGAAATTGACACAAGTAGCGCGAAAGATTATTGTTCACAATAGCAGTCAGCCAGGTTCAATGGCTGATGATTTAAGGAATAGTCCACTTCATGTATTTGGACAGCATGAAAAATGTAAGGAATATTACTGTTCAGCAAAGCAATTACCACCTGACGAGAATAAACAGCAAGACAACCAAGTAGAAATCCTAAGAAATACAGCACCAGAGGTCTGGGCTCTTATTTATGCTGCAAATGAAAGAATTGCTTTGAAAGCTGGACGGTTGTCTAACGAGACAACAAACGTTGCAGAGAATTTTATGAGTGTCGTTAATAAATTTAACTGTGGAAAACGACTCAGTCTTGGAAAAGGAGGCTCTTATCAGCGGCGTGTTCATGTAGCAGGTAAATAAGTTTTTTTATAGATATTTTATAACAATATATGAAATCTCTAGCAACCCCCATGATCTATGACTTCTTCTCTTCATAATATAAGAGGTTTTTCTCAACTTATAGAACTTTCAATGGTCATCAATGAAAGCTTAGGTTGCAAACAGACATGTATGTGACTATGATTTGGTTTTTCAGGATTGTCTCATTCTGTAGGACATGAATGGCATCAAACTGCATGGAAAAAGAAGACAACACAGAGCCCTGGACAATATTTTAAAAAATATATCCATCAAAAACAGAGAAGTAGATTGCGCCAACAGAAAATGACTCGAAAACGGCTTTTTACTGAAAAGACTAAAACTCAACCTGATAAGGACTATGGCCCAGAAGCAAGTGACCCTGTCGACATTAATGAGGTAGAATTAAAACGGCTCTGTGAATTGAGATTGCTTAAATTCCAAGAAGATACACAAAAAATAGTACTAATTGAAAACCAGACTGTGGGTCAACATGATAATGAAAAGTATCTCTCATACAGATCTGACCGTCTCACAGCAAGTCAGTTTGGAATGGTAAGATATCAGCCATCCTCTTATTGTTTCTTACTTTCTAAGAAGCCAGTACAAGAATTATGATTGTCACTTTGTTCATTTTAGGTTTGCAAACGTCGTAATGCCACACCATGTCACAATCATGTGAAATGCATTCTCTACAAAAATAATATTTGTACTAAAGATATGATGTATGGACAACAAAATGAACATGTTGCAAAGAGCATGTTTATGCAACAATATGGCAAAATTGTCAGGCCATCAGGTCTATTTATTGATGAAGACTTTGGATTCTTAGCAGCTAGCCCTGATGGTAAGATTATTCAATAATAAAAATATACAAATAACTAGCTTTTGCCTGTGGTTCCGCCCTCATGGATCTTGTGTGTCGCGTGGATTTTTTAATTTGGTTCAGTGGCGTAGGCCTAAAAACTGTTCTTTTTTACAGGTATTATAGAAGCAGAAAATACTATTGTAAAAATAAAATACTTTCCCTCCAAATCTCAAAATATTAGAGAAGCATCAGAAAATAGAAATTTTCCTATTCAATTGGAAAATGATGTTTTAGTTATGAACAAAAAGCATAATTATTATTATCAAGTAAGTAACAAAGATCATTATTTCTTGGTTCATGTATGTATAAATATAATGTATTTCTTGGATTGTTTCTCAGCTATTATTATTTTGATTCTAGGTCCAGGGTCAATTGCGAATTACCAAAATGAGTAAATGTTACTTCATTTGCTTTATATCTGTCACCCAACCATTGACTGTCATAGAAGTTAACCGGGATGAGGAATTTATCAACGCTATGATGCCGAAGTTGGTAACATTTTTCAAAACATGTGTACTGCCGGAAATTATTTTGAGACGAGTTGGGAAAAATGCTAAATGTCTAGACATCAAGGAATTAAAAAGTATGAAAAATATAAGTCTTACTCATTTCCTAACTTATTCCTCGGGTTTCTGAGGTGTGGGTTCAGTAAGAATAGTCTAACAAAACTGTGTAAATTCATTTGTTGCAGCGAAAACTGTGTCTCCCAGCAATTGATTTAGATCGCAAGGAAATGATATAAATGGAAGTAAAAAGTGACAAGCAGAAGATTGATACTGCGCGGCGACGGCGGCGCAGCAAAAAGTAGCGTGTAGAAGAGAAGATATTTTATTATAGTATTTTTTATGTATCTTTGTATGGTGGTACGAGTCGATGGTTCGAATCCAAGCCGACACTTTGCTTTGTGTAAATTATTTCATCACCAGTTCAGAGGAGGCCTGAGTCTCAGCAGTGGGAACATTATAGACTAATTATTATGCTATTTTTGTACGTAGCGATGTATAGTTTATGTTATTTGTTAGTTTATAAGATTTTTCTGTGTACATATGTTTCACTCATGTATTTAGGTACCAGCCAAACAATTCAATTGTAAAAGAATATTTATTGTTCAAAGTTGTATAATAAGTGGGTATTCTTGAAACATAAATGTTATGGTTAGCTAGCAACCACTTGTGTGTTGTTGTGTAAGATACTTACACTTACGTGTGATGTTACATAAATTGTAATATACGTACATAATTCTTTCTAATACTAAATTCAGAATCATAATTGTAAATATCAAAATATTGAAAAAAGTATGTTATCTTTGTGTGGTGGTACGAGTCGATGGTTCGAATCCAACCAGAAAATATTTAGGTAAATGCAGTGAGAGTAAATAAAACGATATTTGTATGAAAATATCTGAAAGATAGAAAAGTTAAAGTTCAAGTAAACGGCGTAAACTCATTGGGGTCTGAAATGGCAATGGGCGTTCCTCAAGGTTCGATATTGGGTCCATTCCTCTTTTTAGTTTACATTAATGATTTACCCCAATTACTACTAAATCAACCGAAGATGGTGTTATTTGCAGATGACACATCATTGATTTTTAAAATAAACCGACGGTCGCAAAATCTTGACGACGTGAATAGCGCTATTCTTCAGGTCCAAGATTGGTTTACGGTAAATAATTTGGTACTAAATAAAAAAAAAACCAAATGCATTCGATTTAAATTACCTAATGTTAGAAGTAGCGAATGTGACATCATATTGAATGGAGAAAAACTGGAATTTATTAATCAAACAGTTTTCCTGGGAATCACGCTAGACGAGAAATTACAATGAGGACCCCATATAACATCTCTTGCGGGGCGGCTAAGCTCGGCCGCTTATGCTGTTAGAAAGATAAGACAGTTAACAGATGTAGAAACCGCTCGTTTGGTCTATATCAGTTACTTCCACAGCATTATGTCATATGGCATTTTACTGTGGGGTCGGGCGGCTGACATTGAATCCATCTTTGTTTTGCAAAAGAGAGCTGTCAGAGCCATTTATAATCTACTAGCTTTTGCCCGCGACTTCGTTCGCGTGGAATAGTGACTTCCGACAGATTTTTGGTTTTACCCGCATGGCGCATAGTTGCCGATCACGCGGGATCTCTTCAAAAATGAACGGAACCAATTTTAAATTTACGAAACGATCAATCCTCAATTCTACGACAGTACCGAAGCGCTCGGCCGATACCCAACCAAATGCGTGTAACGAAACCATAGCGCGATCTATTTCGATCCCAACGCCATCTATCGAGCATAGTGACAACTCGGATTATTTATCTATACTCCGTTCGGGCATTTTCTTTGTACTAAAAGTTTTATTATATTGATATTATTTTTTTCATACCTTTTTACTATTTATTTACTTTTTTCCGTGAATTAAAACAATAACATGAACCGAACTCGTGTAACGATCGACACCATTGCGCGATCACCAACTCGACATATAGTACTAATAGAATTATCTATACTCCGTTAGAGATCCGTTAGATTATCTATGTACTAAAAGTTGTATTATATTATATTTTTCATACCTTTTTACTATTTATTTACATTTTTCCGATGAATTTTCAGTACTGAATTGATGCCGACTCTTGACCAATAGATGGCGCTGTATCTCCGGAATAAATTTTATTTTTTATTTTATTTTTTGTAATAAAAACTATCCTATGTCCTTTCTCAAGTTCCAAACTATGACTGTACCAAATTTCACACAAATCGGTTCAGTAGTTTAGGCGTGAAGCAAAGACAGACAGACAGACAGACAGAAAGACAGACAGACAGACAGAGTTACTTTCGCATTTATAATATTAGTTTGGATGTCGCCGCGAATCTCAGGGAACTATTTAAAAGGATTAATATTATGACGGTACCTTGCCAATTCATTTATGAGAATATTATGTATGTAAGAAAAAATCTAAATCTTTTTAATAAAATAAGTGATAGACATAATTTTAACACTAGAAATAAAGATAAAATAGATCAACCATTTTTCAGACTAGCTAAAGTACAAACATCTTTTATGGGGTACTGCGTTAAATGCTATAATAAAATACCTAGTGATATATTGCAATTAAATGAAAGAAAATTTAAAACTCATATTAAAAGTACACTTTGTAAACAAGCATATTACAAATTAGAGGATTATATCCAAGATAAGAATGCTTGGAAACATGCTGGTCTTGCTCCATAGGACAAATTCGAGGCTGGACAAAATCAAACTGGTTGCTAATCTAGTTGTAAAATTTATTATTTTTATATCATCGATTTTTTTTACATTTTATGATAATTAATCTCACACACTGTCCTTGCAAGTTACATTATACATTAGTATTACTTGCAAGTTTGTAGAAATATTGTGTTATCGTACGTATACTTTAATGTTTGTAAATATGTGAGCACCATGTACCTATCACTTGTCATTGCTCCATTTTTAATTTTTAATTCTTTTTACCTATTGTAATTGTATTCTCGGTGCATCGTCTTCACATGTAATTATATAATTGATGTACCTATACCAAATATTGTATAACATTTTTTTTTAAAAGAGTAACGGTGGAGTTTCTTGCCCATTCTTCTCCATACGAAAACTACCTTTTGGAAGGGGCAACTAGAATCAGTTCTATTTCTATGTATTTGACGTTCAAAAGTGCCTTTAATGTGCCTACTTGAAATAAATTATTTGACTTTGACTTTGACTTTGAATATTAACCATAGACACAGATATTATAATACTACGTACAGATACCCAATCCCATACAAAGAAATGACACCACCCTAAGTCTGGCTATTCAGCTGGCTATTTTTCGTTCTCCATTTTTTAACAGATGGCAGCATCAGCGACTCACTAATTGCCAGAGACTGTAGTTTTTTTAACGCCATCTAGGAGTCTTGCCTAGATACTACGCAAGACTCCTAGATGTTTTTCTTCCTTTTTTACGTTTTTTCTTCCTAGGTGTTCAATTTTTATATTTCTACGTAAAGTACTAGATTTAAAAAAATATATTGTTACATAAACGCAAGTTTAAAGTGACCCTGTCATCACTTGAGTAAAACGCCATCTATTGCAAAGAGCTCTCAACAAAATGATTTATAGATTGCTACTTTATCATTCTAAGGGTTCGAATTAAAGTAAACGGCTTAATTTAAGTTTTTTGTTGAAAATCCGAGATTTATGAGTGTAAATACATAAATCAGCATTAAACAAAGATGTTTTGATTTTTACTAATATTACCTCAGCCAAAATTTGTCGAATAACGCTTTTTAGTGATTGTTAATTTCATAAATTGTTACTTATGCTGCCATCTATGATTTTTTTTCAAGACTAATTATAATTTGTTCGAGTTGAGACCCCATGCCATAGATAAATATTATTAATTTATAGTAAGATACAATAAAACGCTTTACAATTGAATACATAATCTTTTATTTATTTAGTACAGGTCACAATTTATTTACACGTTAGGTACTATTTAGGTTCAGTCACATTACAACAACCTATATAAGTACAATATACCTTTATTACCCAAAATAATTTATCTGAATAATTTGTTATGGTTAAAAGGTATTTGATATCGAGCCTAGAAACAAAAGTATGCATATCCCAATAATTATATTATTAAGAAATAGATTGGAACATAACAATCCTCTAGTAATTTAAAGTATGCTTAATTAGTAAATTAATATTTGTTTTCAGTTTTTATAAATAATTTGGTCCTCTTTCTTTAAATTAACGCCATCTGGACATTTTAATTTCCAACCATGTTTGAATAAAACGACATCTAGTGAAGTCGGAAGTTATTGCTATTTACTTTGCATGTGTGTGTAAAGAGTAAATTCATGCGGCTAAATCATTATTTTGTTCTAATCTTTGTATGATACCAGTTAACAAGCACAGTGATGATCTAAAAAAATCAAGTTAATGCTCTAGGTTTCGCTAAGAATAAAGTTGTTTATTAAAAATTTCTATGTTAGGTGTAAAAATTGAAAATGTTCGAAATTGTGGATGTGTCGCCATCTAGCGACAAAATGGCAGTGAGATAATTAGGCTTTCGCCTCTAGGTTTCGCTAAGAATAAAGTTGTTTATTAAAAATTTCTATGTTAGGTGTAAAAATTGAAAATGTTCGAAATTGTGGATGTGTCGCCATCTAGCGACAAAATGGCAGTGAGATAATTAGGCTTTCGCCGGGTATACCAAGCTCTAGATTTTTAAAATTGCCGCCTTTTTTCTTGGACAGCTTTCGTTGGTCACACTGTAGTAGATTCATAATAATAAATTCCATTAAAAATAATTATAATTTTTAGCAAAGTCTGCTTGAATTGGACAACCCCGATTTTTATCTGTCCCACCCAGGCCCAGCTGCGCAGCTGTCAATGACAACTGTCACAGAACCGAATTTCGTGAAAAATAGTTTGTGTCACTTTGTTGTGTTTTTGCGAATCATTCTGTTTAATTCTTTGTGTCTTTAAAAAATGGAGAATAATCTCCAACACGAAGATTTGTTGATAAAACTGCGTGCTAAATTGAACGAGGAAAAGGTGAAATTATGGGAAGCGCCGTATATCACACCGGATAATGAAGTTACCCAAAATTTCAAGGTACATAAGTAAATAATACGACGCTATTTCTATGTTGATGTCGGCTTTTGAGTTATTTTATGCCCGGTTTACTGAGGAGAACACGAATAGTGTGTATATATAAACTATAATTCGAACCAGCCTAATGTTAACATTTAGGTGAGCCTCGTTCAAGGAAAGTAAATACTTACCTGTTTATTATTACCCAATGATTTCATCGTAGGTAGGTATGTAGTTACCATCCTGCCTATATTATGTAGGTATGTTTTTGTGTTGAATTTGAATTCGATTGTACAGACACAAACCATGATTCATCACTTTTTTGAAGATTGTTGACCTGCTGACCCAATTTAAAAACATTCAGAGCTGTTTGTATAACTTATGAAAAAGACTTTAAAAAATCTGCTGTATTGTAACCCCTCCAATCACTGCCATCTTACTTCTTTATTGAATGCATAGCATCACACCTGTTTTACCAAGTCAGGCAGCCGTGAACGCACACATTTTTCGCCTCTTATGTTTTAGTCCTTTGTTATACGGAGCAAGCCTATTGCTGGATGAAATTCCAGACTCCGGGCTGCTTTATTGAATGTAGGAATACCAACAATTCCATAGCTTGAGTTCCAGTTTTCATAGCTGTAGTAATTATGCAAATAGTTTGCTAAAACAAGTTTATTGCTCTCACAGGATGTTGTTGCAAAGTACGCAACAGAACTCTCTCTAGACGATGAAGTCATCCTTCAAGCGTTGCAAGAACTTCAGCTCCACTCCATAGAGAGATCAAAGGACAATGCAGAGTTCCAGGTGACCGGGTTTGCCACCTTCAGGGTCAAGGCAACAATACCAGGGGAGAAGCCCAAGATGGTGAAAATGCAGAAGAAGTTGGAGGCCATGGGAGACGAGCTGATCGCTGCTGTCGCTGCAGAGATTGGGGTAGCTGAGAATAGGTAAGAAAGAAAATAAAGTTAATTAGTTCAGGCACAACAAATATAACATTATACCTGTAGCACCTGAAGGGCTGAGCAGAAACATAGTATTTATATCTGCTTAAAGGTTTAAAAGTAATCAATAATGCTATTGATTAATCTTTATTGTTACATACAAGTTTAAAACGCAATGTCTGCTGCAAATCCATTTATTCAATTCTCTTCATGATTGCTTAGAATCCCTAATATGACGCCATTCTATAGTTTGACCAATACTGCTGTACCGCGCCTTAGGAATGCATGGTGACGTGGGGGCGGGACGCCGTGAGTGTTGACGAATGAGCGGCGGGACGCCGTGAGTGTGGACGAATGAGCGGCCTGCACTGCCCCTCGTCTCGCCGCGCACATACCTAACACGTGGTACAGTGGTATCGGTCAATCTAGAAAGAATTTCTTTTCTTTCAGGGTGAAATTAATATTCAATGGCAAAGTTATAAAACCTAACCCAACTTTAGAGGAGCAGGGATTGAAGAATGGTGCCACACTGATGGCACTTGTCATGGCAGGTTTGTATTTCATACTTAAAAGGACCATTCTAAAGTAATTTCTTTATGATAAGTAGTGTTTTTAAAACCAATTTATGTGTAAGTATTCAATAATATCAATATTCTCAATAGAAACCCCTGAGGAGGTGAAGAAAGAGGACACAATGTACATGGAGATGAAGACTGTGCGTGATGATGCCATGCTGTTGTCCGAGTATGTGGACGAGCTGGCGGATGACGATGAGTATATGAAGGTAGGTTATTGATTAGTTAATTAATTCTTGAAGGCTGAACATTCCAATTGAATATAATAGCTGTTTATAACAGCTGGGAGAAGACACTGATTCCTGTAAGACAGGTTACAACTTAGCGCAGGAGTCAGGGTTATATATTATATATTATATAAACTAGCTGATGCCCGCGGCTTCGCCCGCGTGACAAATTATATACTTAAACCTTCCTCGGGAACCACTCTATCCATTGGTGAAAACAGCATGAAAATCGGTGCAGTAGTTTTTGAGTTTATCGCGAACAGACAGACAGACGCGGCGGAGGACTTTGTTTTATAATATGTAAGGATAAATGTAACATTTTTATGTCAATAAAATGCTATACTTATTATTATTCTTTATTTCATTTTCGATACTTAATTATAAATAATATTTTTAAATATTAGAATAAAAAAATATATAAAAACATTTAAAAATATAAAAAACAGTAGCCCACCGGTATCGGGAACAGTGTCCAAGCTACCGGCGGTCAGGACTCCAGAGAGAGGAACCTCCTAACAATGCGGGAATACCGCTTTCCAAATCAAACCATTATTATATTATAATTATTTGTAGAGGCATTTGCGATTTTATGGCTTATCAACCTCTTTTTATTATTTACACATTTTCGACTGCCAATCAATAACAAAAATTGATCACTGTAGACTCCATACCCCACAGCTAGAAGACCAGTCGGGGAAGGCGGTCGAGCTGCCGGCGGCAGAGCGTCGCTCGCTGCTGGTGGGGCTGGCGCTGCACGAGCGCGGGCGGGCCGCGGCCAAGCAGCACGACTACCCGCTGGCGCTGGTGCTGCTACTTGAAGCTGATAGACAGCTCAGGTGAGCTGCAAGCTATTATGCGACACTGTCAACCCGCCTGCTTCGGAGGAATTTTACGACTTGACAAAACATGGAGATAACTTTCCTAGAATGTAAGTTTATTATTAATGTTCTATACACATGACCTTCCGGAATAACTTCTCTAACTGATAGTGAAAACCGCATCAAAATCCGTTAATTAGTTTACAGAACAACGCAGTCACGAAAAGCGACTTTAATTTATAATTTATCTATAAATACATCGAGACGCTGAAAACGCTACTATGTCAGTCCGACTCCAGGAGCAGACATCGAAATCTATCCTTCTGCAGAGAGGTGTGAGACGGTGACGTTATCTCTCTGGAACTGTTCACCGCTGCACTGGAGGATGTCTTCAAGGTTCTGACCGACACGGCTGAGTAGATTTAAGCTACGCAATATCTTGTCGTCCCACATACCGCGGTTTCTCATAACAAAGTCTTTGAACAGTGCGTGTTCCCAGTGATGATCTATGGTACTGTAACGTGGTCGCTCACAATAGGCCTCATTAGAACGCTGAAAGTCACCCAAAGTGCAATGGAGAGCTCAAAGGAGCACTCCGGGTGCATACGTGCGACAGACGTGGCTCTAAAATATTAATTATTCCAAAATCATTTACAATATTAAGTTGAGTTATAAATTATAATAGACATAAATCATTAGCTCAGAACCATTTTAAAAATGTTTTTTTTTAAGATTTAGCCTAGTTCATACAAACATGTCACACTACACATGTGACAGGAAATGCATTACTACATACCAAGGCATACATTATTCATAGCATAAAAGAATTAGTCTATAATGATCCCACTGCTGTGACACAGGCCTCCTCTCTGTGAGAGGGAGTGGGCCGTAGTTCACCACGCGGGCCCAGTGCGGATGTCACGCTTTCGAATGTTTGGTTCTAGAACATGCCGATTTCCTCACGATGTTTTCCTTCACCGTTTTGTGAGTGGTGGTGATGAAATAATGTACACAAAGTAAAGTGCCTAATTGGGTTAGAATCCACGACCTACAACTCGGTGAGTCGCGGTGTTACAACTGGGCCACCACAAACAAAAAATCTGCGACGTAAATATCATCAAATGTGTTTCGGTCATAATACATTATTTTTAATTTAACATCACTTTCGACATTTCTCCCCTCCGCAGTGAATGCAGGTCCTCAATCCTGAAGACAGTGGACAACTGGGCAGTGCTCCAGCTGGACGTGTCGTGGTGCTACCTGTGCCTGCGCAGCCTGCCGCACGCGGGCGACGCGCGCGCGCGCCTGGCCGCGGCCGAGAGCGCGCTCAAGCTCACGTACGGCGACGACCATCAGAGGCTCATCGCGCTCAAGGGCAGTGCGGGTGAGTGGCTATACAGGGCCGAATTAAAATAGCTAGCGAAACTTCAGATGTGGTGAGTATTAATATCTAATGACGATAAAAAAGGTAAATTCCAAACTCTTTAATTTGAAGTTACTGCAGCTAACAGCGAGAATTTAAGTAGGGTTTATAAAATATTTTCTTTTTGTTATTTCGTCATTAGATATGATACCCATCACATATAAGGAGTTTTTCTACCTAATTTCAGTTGACCCTGTTATTAATTTGACATTGTTTTGCAGTAGATCTTTTGCCTTATCAAATGGCGCGCCCCACTACCGCATTACCGTGGTAAGGGCAAACTATACTAACTGTCTCACATTTTAGCAGCATATTACTTTTGGCCTTACAGAAGCCTGGACCTTATTTGTTTTTCTGCTTTCTTAGATTTTATAATTCAATTCAAATGTTTATTTTCAAAATAGGATTGCAAAGTTTACAAATGTAGCATATTCTGTAATTTTTTGGTACAACTATATAATAAAGACGGGTTAAGTACTGTTCTCCTAGATAGGCTAGAATTTAGCCTGTGTTTAAGGAGAGATTTTATGTTTCTTGCTTACTTACTTACTTACTGTACGTTCCCGTGAGACGATATCCGACATCACGCGGGCGAAGCGCCGGGCAAAAGCTCCTTCTAACTAATATTATAAACGCGAAAGTTTGTAAGTATGAGATGGATGATGATGTAAATACAGTATGCCAGGGTAAACACCGTTGTCACTCAAACCATGGGTAGTTGACTTAAATATAAAAATAAATGACCGAGTAACACCAAAAAAAAAAACCTTATTTTCATTAAAAGATTTTAAAAAGTAAATATCCGTCAGTGTCCCGATACTCATGGATACGCGTTCGAGAGAGCTGCGAAACAGCTGACGGCCGGTCATGTAACGTCCCGCGCGCCCCGCCCGCCCCCGCCAACCGCCGGTCGCGGCCGGTCGTTGCCCTTGCGTGTAGGGTGAAATATTCTTGTGGAAAAATGTAGATATTCTTTAAAAAAAAAGTTGTATTTTTCCATTGATTTTACGTTCTATAAATGAAACCAAACCACTGGTTTCAAGGATAACGGTGTTTACACTAACACCCTGTAAAGATGGATGGATGTTTGTTACTCTTTCACGTCAAAACGGCGGAATGGATTTGGATAAAATTTGGCAAACAGATAGTTTATAACCTGGATTAACACATATCGAGACTTACGCGGGTGAAACCGCGGGGCGCAGCTAGTGTATAATATTTTCTTCATGTGTGCCATAACACTTAACAGAAAATGAACTCGTTTCCTAAAACAAGACTTTTCTTCCAGCGAACGAGCAGACCCTTTTCATGCGTCTATACTTGCTGCAAGGCATCGTGGCGTACCATCAGAACAAGCGGAATGAAGCCAAGGCGCTGCTCATGAAGGCTGAGATAGAACTCAACGCGTTGAGGGTGAGTTTAGTTCCTTACTGTTTAGTAGAAAAGATATATTGTATTTTACTCTAAGACATTATTTATTTATGATCTCCAACAAAGACATAACACAATATAATGGGCAACTAGGTGAACTCCTTCACCTATAGGAGACCACAGCATACCCAATAAAATTAACAACTATGATAACAATGTTAAAATATTAATAAAAGTTAAAAATGTTTGAGGCGAAATTTAGTAATTAAAGAACAGTTTTGGAAAAGTAAAGAAATTTTTGCGATTTATAAGAAAATATAACATTTAGAGATACTTAAATTAAATTAAATCTATCAAAAATCGACTCGGAGATGTCTAAATTCGTAGGAGGTAGTGACATGAATATTATATTAGGGTGCTGCAGTAGTAGACTAAAGTCTTACTTTTAAGGGGCCGGCGGAGCATCGATCGCAACTACGAATCGAGTGCTACAAATGTTGCGCTAGTGTGCCTGTCGGAGCGATACACACAGCTACCGTGAACTGTACGACCACGCACACATTTTCATTGACATGACATTTGCTTGACGCGATAGCACTACTAGCTATTAAAAATTTATGATAAATTTGGATGTGTTCCGTAATACCAAAAATGATGAATGAAAACTTAATGTTTTTCCACTTTTTTTACTATATAGGCTATGTTTCTGCTGAAACAATATCACAAGTATTGTTGTTTATAATACAGAAAAAAACAATATGAAAATATGTCATTTACGCTGTAAAAATGTGCGAAATTAAATTCGCTACAACTTCATTAATTAGTAAAAAGAAGATGTAGGAACCTTGATAAATACTGTCTCAATCCGAAAACCAACACATTATTTTAAAGGATATTGCTAATCATAATATAAAAATATCACAATGATGAGGAGTACAAGTGACTCTCGGCTTTTACACGTTTAGCGTCTAGCTTTTGTCTGGCTTTTGTGTTTAGCGTCTGTTTACACTTGTCGTGTATGTTTTCGTGCAGGTGGACGAGAACTCAGTGCTCACGCTGATGGAGCTGGGCTGGTCGCGCGCGGCGGCGCGCTCGGGGCTGCGCGCGCGCGCGGGGCGCCCGGACGCGGCGCAGCACTACCTGGCCGAGCGGCGCGCACAGCGCGAGCGCGCGCGCGAGGCGCACCGGGCCGACAGGTGCGACACTCATTTCAACACTAACAAAAAAATTACTGTAACCATCATTTATGCTAACACATTTTGGATAAAGATAAAGATAAAGATAATTTATTTGTCAAACATGCGTTTACATACAAATCTAGCATGCAAGATCTTAAATATACATAGGTAAACAGTCCGTACATGTTTTGCCTGACGAGGCGTACAAATTTTTATATTATTTTAGCAAACAAAATATAATTAATTCAATAGAAATAACATTAATTATTAAAAAAAAATATGAGAATAATAATACTATAGAAATAATAACAATTTAAGGTTCAAGCATGTCAAAAAGAATCTGTCAAAAAGTTATTTATACTATAATAGCACTTGTCTGTTAATAGATTTCGAATCTTGTTTTTAAATTGATTTGTTGTCATATCTCTATATGATTGTGGTATTTTGTTGTATATTTTCGGGGCCATACAAAAAAAGCTTTTCCCCATGAGGGCAGTTTTTGCCGAGTGCAAGCAAATTTGGCTATTGTCACGTCTGTTACGCGGAAAAATGTCAGATTGTCGTGGAAAGAGTTGGGGGTTAGACTTTACAAACGATGCAACTTCAAAAATATATAAAGACGGTAAAGTTAATAGTTTGTATTTTTTAAACAATGGTCTGCAGCTTTCCGTCGATTGTAAGTTAAACATAGCCCGAATACACCTCTTTTGGGCTTTAAACGCTACTTCCTTGTCCGTAGAGTTACCCCAAAATATGATACCATAGCGCAGACTACCTTTTGGAAGGGGCAACTAGAATCAGTTCTATTTCTTTGTTTTTGTCGTTTAAAAGTACCTTTAATGTGCCTATTTGTAATAAATTATTTGACTTTGAGAAGACTTATGGACAAGGAGGTAGATCGTTTAATGCTGATTTCAGCACCCGTATTATATTCGTATTCATCTTTGTCAAAAACTAAGATTAGATGTCGTCTGATTTAGCCCCTAATCGTTACATTTTCGAACTAAACAAACCTTCAAACCCAAGTTTGGTAAGACAGTATCAAAGTCTCATAACGGCCATCAAAAAGAGTGCGTTTTTGACAGTTAAGTCAATTTTCCGGGTTAAAATATTCGAAATGAAATGAAATTGTTTATTCTGTAAATAGGATATTGGAATCACTTTTACACGTCATATTAAAAAGTTGTAAAAATAAGCTAGATGAGGTCGGCGTTTCCTATCTGACTACTCTGAGAAGAAAGGCCGAAACAAACTCAGAGGTCACCGTGTCCTTTAAAGTCCAGACATAATCTTGGTCAGGCCATATGAAGACCATGTAGATAAGAGTCTGAAATGGTCTTTTGAGGAAAGAACCACACAGATTTGAGTGGACCTGTCCAGTCAGTGCAAGCATTTGTCAGTAATAGTGGAGCTCAACTCAGAACTTTAGGAGCTCAACGACTCGACGAACAATACCAAAGAAAGACAGCTGCCATTCATTACTGATGTTTTTTTTTGTTAATCTTTATTTAAAGAACTTGATCAACCAGACTATCCACTATTTTGACCATTGCATTGCGTCATAAAAAGACGAAGTTTTATAATGATTTTAAAGTGAAAATTCACAAGCTAATTTATTTCTCTGTTATTCCAGACAACGTCGAGCCTTAGGCGTGTGCATGGACGGCTCGGTCGTCAGTCAGCAGCTGATAGACGCGCTGGTGAGCATGGGCTACCCGCGCCGCCTCGCCGCGGTGGCGCTGAGGAACTCCAACAACCACGTCGCGGAGGCCGTCCGGCTCATACAGGAGCAGCCGGAGCTGGTGAGCTATAGCCTGTTCCGAAACTCATGATCAAATGAATGAATGAATGATACATTTATTTGCAAGAATATAGGTAGGTAGTACATAAGTTCTTAATTTAAATAGGTTTCACTATATTCGGCATCAAAATATTTTATTTCACATAAGCCTACATGGACACTTATGAAACGTCAGAAGCTAGGTGCACGGTTCCAATTGGTCGTTTCCTATGGAGAAGAGCCGGCAAGAAACTCCACGGTTACTCTCTTAAATATAATTTGTTTTGATTTTATCTTTTTGTAGTTTATTTTATGCGTCACATTAGGCGCAAATATTATTTCGTCCTGTAACAAAGCTCACGAAGTTTGGTTGACATACATCTAAGTGTTGCCAACATCTTAAAAATATCAAATTAAAATCAAAAGTCATTTATTCAAACTAGGCTGAGAATTAGCACTTTTCGAACATCAAAATTACATTAGACAGTCCCCCAAAACGCCTACCCTTCACCACTTCCTAGTGCTTTAGCTGTGAAGAAGAAGTGGCGCAACAAACTCCCCAGCAGCACAGCTGTCTGTTCAGTTAGAAAAATTTGATTCTATACAAAAGTTTGCAAAATCATTTACATTACGCAACATAAAAACATAAATCTAATTATTAGCCATATGTCAGCTAGCACGTATCTACATCTATACATTGTTGTTCCAGCTAGCGGACAGCGACCAGTCGTCAGACGACGCATCGACGCTCAGTTCTGACGACTCAGCGGTCATACCAGACAACAAGTTAGTCGGCGAGGTAAGATTTCATTTTTACCCTCTTCGTTAACTTTGGTTTAACCATACATTTTGCGAGATTTAGTTTGACATGTGCATCTTTTTAATAATTATAATATGTTTTAGTTGGAAGCGATGGGATATGACCCCGAGGAGGCGAAGGCAGCGCTGCGCCTGTCCCGCAACCACATCAGCGGGGCCGTGGACCGGCTGGTGGCGGGCGGCGGGAAGATTGTACTGAGTCAGTGTACCATTCTAGTACCAATTAGTTTAGTATCGTCTGGAATAGTAAAGTCAAGTCTTTTATACCCTCGTCAGTTTTAAAATTCAGCCCTTTATCGCAGGATGCCTTTTGTAGGTACGGCACTGAACAGTCTATTGCATACAACACTATACAGTATGCAAGGGTAAACACCGTTGTCACTCAAACCATGGGTAGTTGACTTAAATATAAAAATATATGACCTAGTAACAACAAAAAAAAACATTATTTTCATTAAAATATTTTAAAAAGTTTCCATCGACACCGTCCGCAAATTCATAGATATGCGCTCGAGGTCACCGCCCCTCCTACCTACCTACACAACACATGAATAAATACACAATAAGGGTCGCGCTCGCGGCCGGTCAGGTCACGTCACGCGTCCCCCGCCCGTGTTGAGACGTAAGTTCGTATGGTGAAATACTCTTGCGGTAAAAATAAATGTAGATTTTCTTTAAAAAAAAAAGTTGTAATTGCCGTTCTATAAATGAAACCAAACCCCTGGTTACAAAGATAACAGTGTTTACCCTAACGTCCTGTATAACGTGTATCTTTTCATACACGAAATCTCATAAGGGGTCATTGTACTCATCATTTTGAACAACTTTTACTATGGGACCGACCAAGAAATCGCGAAAAAAATATCAGCTGTTCCCTACATTTTAACTAGCTATTCGAACATAAATGTAGCGAAGAGCAGATTTTTTTTTCTCGCAATTATAAACTAGTTCCAAATGAGCATCAAGTCTAACCATAATAAAAGTGTTCGCCAACATTCGTGACAGCTGCGGTCATGAAACAAGACAGCTAGATGACAGGATCTTTTTAAAATTCCAGTGCTAAATATTCACTATCCTACTCACACGGTTCATGACCGCGACTGCCACCAGTCTTGGCATTTGTGCTCAAATTGAGTGAACCCGCTAACTTTCCTGTAACTTTGTTTCATGCTAGATCTCGCGCGGAAACCGTGTGGTCGTAAGTAGTATAATTATAGTGAAACAGCATGACTGGTCTGAAATGCATGTAAAAGAAGTAAAACGACTGCGAAGGGTACAGTCGACCAAAAAAGTGGTCTTCTGTATTGAAATTCGTTTGCACTTCAGAAAATAGTAAGGACTATTTTCTCATGCGTTCCTAGCTTGCCTTAACGATACTTTCTTTTGGTAGAGAAGTTTCTCTAGAACTAATAAGTAAAGCAAATAAAAATTAGCAACTTAAATTATCCGTTTTTAGGGTTCCCGTCTGTCCGTCCGTCTGTCCCCAGGCTGTATCTCATGAACCGTGATAGTTAGACAGTTCAAATTTTCACAGATGATTGTATTTCTGTTGCCGCTATAACAACAAATACTAAAAAACAGAATCAAATAAATATTTAAGGGGGCTCCCATACAACAGACATGATTTTTTTGCCGTTTTTATAGATAATGGTACGGAACCCTTCGTGTGCGAGTCCGACTCGCACTTGGCCGGTTTTTTTTCAAATCACATCTGTCATTCTTTGACAGTTCTATGAAATGGTTATAACACGGCACATTAGCTTAACAATTTATTTCTCTGCCTGTACAATCAACCAATAGCGGTAAAAATTCGACATTGGCAGCTTTATCTCATAGCAGTTAGTTTTCGTGCTTCAAACGTTACTACTGACGTGCGGTTACCCGTACTACTGCGCATACGCATCTTATTCACAGCAGCATTGGTTTTCGCCTTTGATTTATATATTACTAGCTGATGCCCGGCTTCCCACGCTTGACAAATTATATACTAAAACCTTACTCGAGAACCACTCTATCCATTGGTGAAAACAGCATGAAAATCGGTGCAGTACTTTTTGAGTTTATCGCGAACAGAGACAGACAGACGCGGCGGAGGACTTTGTTTTATAATATATAGTAATAAGAGATACATAAAAGATTGAAATTGATTAACATTTTTTTTTTGTGCTATTTTTTTACTGAATGATTGCCAACAAATATAAAAAACATGCATAAATGCAAAATATGCTAAAATATTACTATTTATAATGCTGTATGCGAATTTTTGTTTTGATAGGCATAATTTTGTGACCATAGCTGTACTTTCAAAATGAATTGAGAGACTTACCCTTATTTCTGTTTGAACAGGTGACGACCCAGAAGATCCATCGACAAGTGCTGGAGTGGCTAACAAGAGGAAGTCCAAGAAACACAAGAAAGAAAAAAGGTATGTTATTATTTACACAACCTTCGTTTTTGTTGATCTTAAACCTGAGAAGTCGTCATCAGCTAATCTGCTCCAGACATTTGTACACATAATCCTAACTAATATTATTTTAGGGGTGTGAGGAACAGGATGCAAAGTTCACTCATCCACCATAGAATGTCCATTGCACGGTAAACTTTAATTGCGCGATGCAGGATACATGTGTCGTCATGATTTTTGTGTGACGTCAGGTCTTTGATGCGTAGTTCGCATGTGGCGATGCAGATACCGCCACATTATAAATGCGAAAGTGAGTTTGTTTGTTTGTTACGCTTTCACCGAAAACGACTCAACGTATATGTATGAAATTTAGCACATGGGTAGGACATGACTTGAAGACGGACAAAGGGTACCTTTTATCTCGATATTCCCACGGGATCGAGACTAACGCGGATGAAACCGTGGAGCGTAGCTAGTTTCACATAATTCACAAAGTACATAAAATGTATGGAACAGCTGGTTTTTTTTTTACGGAATCAAATGCTATCTCGTAGTCCACAAATGCTATACACAGCGGCTGTTTGTACTCCTCGGTCTTCTGTACTATTTTGCGAATAGTATAGATGTGGTCTACGGTACAGAGTGTCATTATGTTCTTATTTATTTATTTATGTACACACAGTAAAATACAAAAAGATACGACATAATTAAAGTATGAGTACAAAGGTACTGCTTATTTCTTAAGAAATTTCTTCCAGCAGACCTGCGAAAGGAGAAATGAGAAAGAAATATAGACAATAGTGTGTGAGAACAAGAAGAGAAAAACATGAATAAGCGAAGTCTTAACTAAAATATTATTTTCAGGCAAAAACAGCGCGAGTTAGCTCTGCGTCGCCTGAACGCGACCATACGGACCGAGGAAGACGATTACCTCGACACGTCACTCGCTGAGGAGGAGGAGTTCCTCGTGCAGTACAAGTCTCTGCTGTAGATTGACATCTACAGCGTGTCAGGGTAAACACCGTTGTTACTCAAACCATGGGTAGTTGATTTAAATATAAAAATAAATGACCCAGTAACAACAAAAAAGACGTTATTTTCATTAAAAGATTTAAAAAAGTTTATGTCCGACACCGTGCCGAAACCGCTGACTGACTGAGGGAGGGGTCGCGCTTGCGGCCGGTCAGGTCACGTCCCGCGCCCCCCACCTGTGTTGAGACTCAAGTTCGTTGCCCTAGCGCATATGTGAAAGGGTGAAATACTCTAGTGGTAAAATGTAATAAAAAAAGTCGTTATTTTACATTGATTTTACGTTCTATAAATGACACCAAACCACTGGTTTCAAGGATAACGGTGTTTACCCTAACACCCTGTATAATCACAGCACACTTGGACCGGTGTTAAGATGGGGCAAGTGTGAAATGTAGCACACGTTGAAACAAGTTCGCCTGGTTGTTGTTAAATTTCATGTTGCATGGCATATACATATTTGGACGGCATGTTTGTCTCAACGTATGTTACATTTCACAGGTGCGTACCCACCATCACAGATCCTAAGGGTAATTTCACACCGAGACGCGATGCGACGCGCAACTTTTTAAGATCCGATACAATATCGAATTTATTTACTACACAATAGGGAATATGCATGTGATTCAAATATGGGTCAAATATTTTTTTCTATAAACTATGTTACTTCAGAATTATGCCTCCATCAATATTTTTGAATAAAATTTATTTTTGAGCGAGAAATTAATTTTTAAAAAGTCCCAAAAAACTGTGGGTAATTCAAATACTTGAAAAGGCTAAGAGCGGATGTGACGTAACAATCCGGAATAACAATCAAAATGTCAATGTCAAGTCAATCAACAAGTGTCAAGTCAATGTCAAACGCTCATAGAAAAAGGAGTTCTTGACGTTGACTTGACAGTTGCTTGTCTGTTTTCACGAACTGTGACGTCACCACACCAAGCGCGCCAAATGGAGGGCGTTTAAATAGCCCGGATCGGTTGGATATTTTTAAACATTTTTTTAACTACTTTAAATTGCTTTTTTGCCGTCGAATTTTTTTTAACTATTATTTGACGATGTAAACTATCGAATAAAAATATTAAAAAAATACATGCATATTCCCTATTAGGTACACACGCTGCGCAGTACCGCGCATCTCAGCGTACTTTGTCACGTGTCAACTCTCGCACTGAAATTATACCTTTTCGTGAAGAAAATAAGTTCGATAATTGATATTGATGATTCGATAAGTGCGCGCGATCTGAATTTACCCTAACTTGAACCCCAAGCATTACTTACAACTTTCATTTCCTCTTCTATTTTCATGAATTCGAGTCGTGTGCCCCACACATACTGATTGCGACAAACATACCGCGCGCGTTAGCGGCACTACATAATGACACTTCAAATTCCAATTATTTTATTTCACATAAACCTACATGGGCACTTATGAAACGTCAGAAGCTAGGTGCACGGTTCCAATTGGTAGTTTCCTATGGAGAAGTGCCGGCAAGAAACTCCATGGTTACACTTTTACAAATAATTGGCTTTCGTTTTTGTGCTTGCTGATTTCTCAATGATACTTGACTGTACATGTTTAATGTAATCTATCGATTTCAATGTTATTTTGTATGTACCAATCATGATTGTATGGAATTGTGTAACTTCGATCGAGCTTGTATCTCGTGATAATTGACTATTAGACTAGTTGTAGTGTCTGTCAGTGTATAAACCATACGCCACTCGGCTTACCGAGTGGCGTATGGTTTAACCTTGCCTATGATTCGACACAGCCGGGGGGGGGGGGGGGGGGGGGAAGCTTTACCAACAAAATTTAAAACACTCGGAGGAAAAAGCCGTCCAGCTATACCGAATCATGCCGACCCGAACAGGCGTGCAGCGTACCTGTGTATGTATGTACAACTTCACACTGAAAGGTCGGCGAAGCGACGTTTTTACATGCTCGTATTATTCGCACATATTATTTGAATTTATTTCATAAAGAACGCGCCTAAACGCGCGTAGTGTTAAGGATCTTTTGGCACCTGAATGACACTGACAGCGGTGCGTTCTTGGATAACGTTATTGTATTGATAAAACAAGATGGCGGCGTTAATGAAGATTTTTGCCACGCGCCAGATGATCCTTGAGTATTTATATTAGATGACTCATTCGTTCAAAAATCAATATTTAGTGTTCACATCACCATAGACTCACATTCTATCAAATAGGATGTATCTCACTTACAATTTTGTAATACCCTCGAATAATAGACAATAGTGATATTTATGTCGTATCACTTTTAATATAATTCAATGTCTGGATGTCTGTATTCAATCACGCCGTAACGGCTGAACTGTTTTTGATGAAATTCACATAATGTAGATAAATATATCCGATAGTTTGTAAGGTCGATTTTCATCCTAGATTACTAAGAACTTTAGAGAATTTATAAACTTACAGCTGTCAAAATTTATACGACTGACTGTAAAGTAGTGCCATTTCAAAATTTTAATTATTAGGTTTAAAATGTATAACTATTATAACAGTTGATGTAATTATTAAACGCGTCCTGGAAATGTTATAATTTTTCAAAAATATTTTTTATTGGTTTATCCATGTGTTCTATGTAATAAGTATAAAATACTTAGATTGTATTAAATAAAAATATGTATAAAGTAAAATATAGTTTTATTTACTTAATTATAATTTAATTGTACAATTTAGAGAGAATTTGTTTAGATAGTCTTATGTTCTTAAGGTGGAAGAGTTCAACACAAACTGTGTATCTGTGAGCGTAAATGCTGTCATGTGATTGGTCAAAATCATGAGCCAATAATTGGTTTTAAGGTTGATGCGCTAGGGTGGCCCGCGAAATTCAAATTTTCTTACGTTTTTTGCAATTTGCAGGTCAGTATCAGGTTGTATGTTGATCTAAATATTATTAGCGCTCGTAACAAATATGGATTTACAGAATTATAAACATTAAAGTCAGTAATACAACTCTCTAAGCTCATGAAAGTGTATTGAATGACTATTTCATGAAATCATGACATTTGGCACTTTCATGAACTTAGAGAGTTGTATTGCTGATTCTAATGTTTATAACTCTGTCCCCCTTAAGGCGAAAGGGCCAGAGTAGCTCGCGAAATTCATATTTTTTACGTTGTCTACAATTTGCAGATCAGTATCTGGTTTTGTCTTGTGTTGATCAAAATATGATTCGTGACGGTAACAAATGTGTACTTATTTACAGAGTTATAATCATCCATACAACTCTCAAATGTCATGATTTCATGAAATAGTACTTCAATAGGGTCATTAATACCAAGGAGTTGAAAAAAAAAATTGCGGGCTACCTTAGCGCATCCCTCTTAATGCCTTCACACATGCGCAAAGGCACGCTCATGTTTTCATGTAGAAAGTTAAAATATTTGGATGAAAAAGCACTTACCTACTAGTGTTACATCTTAGCGTCTAGATTTTTTTATAACAATAATTAATTATAATATAATTATACTACATTTACATACATGGACATGGTATAAACTTACATTCAAATGGTCCCTGTGGAGTGTAGTGTCTTTAAAATTATTTTACAAACGACTTTAACTGACGAAATGTACTAAACACTGCCTAACTCTGTCCTCTAAATATAGGCGTGATGTGTAAGTGAATTTGTAGGTATGCCTTCGTTGTTACAATTCGAATATCTATCGGGCAACATAATAAACATGTAACATTAACTTCGAATACAGGCAAGCCTGCTTAGCCACTTCCAAAAAATATAAAATATTAATTTCAATTTACTTATCTGTCAGAAAATTTATACGAATTCTAATTCCATTTTTAATTTATATGAGGTTGAGTGGCCATTTTGAAACAGTATAACAGGCCTTTCATTTAGGTATTTATACTTTCTGTAACTACCCACCTACCTCACTGATTAACCATAAACTCTACAAACATAACATCATTCTTGACATACTCGAACTTGTCGAGACTTGTATGTGGTATGAAGATGTACTGCCTCTTCAGTTGCGTCACGGACTTGTCCAGGGTTTCAGAGGACTTGTTCTTCTCTTCGTCACCATCGTCATAATCATGGCGTTTCGACGATGACTTGCGCCGGAGTTGGAGGGACTTCACTATGTCCATTGCCTGGGAATTGAGTGTAAGTATTCATTTGTTTTTGATAAATATTGTGGCGGCATCTACATCACCGCGTGCGAACTACGTTAGACACTGACGTCACGTAAAATCCTGCATCGCGCAAGCAGAGTTTACAGTGAACCATCACCGCTATTCAGACGCACCTGGTTCCTATTATTAGGCTGGTCCTTCAGCACGATGTTGATGTTGAGGTCGCAGGGCCACTCCAGCAGCGCGTCGTACGGCCCGGCCACCAGCCGCACCGTGGACGTTATGTGGCGCCCCTTCCACTTGCCTATGCCGTTCAGATTTAGTTCCGCCTGGAAAATATCAAAAGAAGTATATATAAGTAGTATTAGTTACGGGCGGTGGCGTTATTTTGCACAAGATATTTCTTACGGACGGAAAATCATAACAAATATAGTTTTTGTTTTATTTGTTCATTAGGATAGCGATACCCATCACATCTACGAAGTTTCGATAGCTAATTTTACTTGACTTTGTTCTAGGTACAACTTTACAATACCTTCAAAGTGTATCCATATTTGCTAGTCCTGAACATCGGACTGCTGAGCACTGTGTCATTTTCTTTGGCTTCCTTCATTCGCGCCAGGAAGTGGTCTATCCTCCATATGAAGTGTCCTGGAACATTTTCATGAAATTTTATCGTAAAGGAATAATTTAATAAAGGAACGTAGTCAGTTTATCGCATGTCTGTGGTAACACCTACCACCTTGAGCTGGCCTAGGGTAGTACAGAGCTTCAATAGAATACGAGCTTATCCCTACTAGTTTGTTACCACTGACAGGCGGCCTAGTTTTTCCATCCATCTTCATTAAAAGGTTTGAGTAAAATTTGAGTTCTTTTGGCTCTCCGTAAAAACTCCACCGTTACCTACTCTTAATGTTTTACAATATTTTGTTTATGTAGGTACATTAATTATATATTTACGGCTCAAAATCTTCCCAGTTCTTCGTCATTACAGCACATCTTCACTTACCATCATCAGTGCCCATTTCACTCCTATCAAACGTGACCCTGGCCTGGAAGTCAGCGAGCTCGTTCCTCAGCTTGTGATAAGACTTGGTGAGCGCCCTCAGGTCTCGGAGTACGGCGTCCACTTTAGTTGAATGCTCTGATAGTTCAGCTCTGGAATCTGCTGTGGCTACTTCTAGAACTGCTACGCGATCTATCGTCTGAAAATGAGCAGAAATTGGTAAAAGTTGTAGGACTGATCACGTGAGCACGATCACGCAACCTGTTTGAACCGTAAAGACCGTAGACACGAATGAATAGTACAATTAAAATATTGTATTGCATGTTGCATCATCGAAAGTTAAATTTTAATGGCAGTTGCTATTGTTTTTGTCAACCAACCATAACAGAAAGTATGAGTCGTGAACCACTTTACCAGATTATCATTAGAGCAGTGGTGGCTCAGTGGTAACGGCTGCGACTTACGAGTTGTAGGTCGTAGATTCGAACCCTGACAGGCGCTTTACTTTGTGTAAATAATTTCATCACCACTGCTCTCAAAACGGTGAAGGAAAAGGAAACCGGCATGTCCTAGAACCAAAAATTCGAAGACATGTGACATCTACCAACCCACACTGGGCACGCGTGGAGGATTACGGCCAACGCCCTCTCACAGAGAGGAGGCCTGTGTCCCAGCAGTGGGAACATTATAGGCTGATTATGTTACCAGTTTATCAGAGACTTGATCAGAATTTCTGAAACGTAGTGCTAATTTTAGAATTTCAGTCAATTTTTTGCAAAACGTCTCGTACGATTTATTAATGGTAGATATCGCTTACTGGTCTTTCGCTGGACGTGGCTTGTAACTGGACCCTCAATGCTGACAGGTTGGCCAACTGCTCCGAAGACCTCCTAGCTTCCATGAGCTCCGCCTCAAACGCTGCGCGGTTCTCCGCGTTCCTCTCTCGCTCTTCTTCGACTGTTTGCTTTATGTAGCCTATCACGTCCTCTGAAAATTGAAAGATTTTTTTTTCATCATGGTTCATCCCTTAGTTTACTTTTCCCAACACATTTAAAGGAGTCATGTTAATAGGGTCTAGCATATAGATTCGAATGACCGTGTGGCGCGTGGATAGACTGTGATTTCCTGCTCTTTCATTTCTGAATGATAAGTAAAAGAATGAGAAGTTAGAGTAAACTCTAACTTCTCATTCTTTAATACCCAACTCTACTATGCGATGAATCAATATTGCGATCGTATTTTGTTTTTCCCAATAATTGCTATGCGCGATGAAAAATGAAAGAAGCCCGTTGTAACGGTCTACAGGTATAGGTAAGACCTAGATAAAATACAGTAGACGCAGATATATTTAGTAACCTATTCCGCTTGACTATTCTTCAAGAGTCATAAAAACCCTGTAAGAAATCGACGTGTTTCACCTTTTTACCTAACTTATTGACAGCCCTGATCCTGTTGTCATGCTGCGTCAGAGCTTGCTCCAGCAACTCCCTCTCATGTTGCTCGTGTACCAGACTGCTGACCGCACTCTCCAGCCGCATTACAGTTGTCAGCTGCTGGCTTTGAAGTTCCTGGGAAATAATGAGAAGTTCTACGATGCACTCGAGACGCCTAAACCGTGCCCATATCCTCAGAAGGATAACACTTCGTTATGAATAAAAGAATCGGTAGGTACCAATTAGGAATTGGTTAAGGGCTTGTACATAAAACTGCGAATCGACGCGATGCGAATTCAATTCTCAATTCTTTATTGCATTCCATAATGTTGTTAAAACAGTTGGTAGGCTTAAAATTAATGGTACAATTATTGGCCCTGTCGGGCACAGCATAGTAGGAGAGAGGAGGAATTCGCAACGCAGAAGCGTTAAGAAAATCTTAGAGTACCGTCGCAGATTTTTGCGATGCGACGTCGTAACGCAGTTTTGTGTACAAGCCCTAAGTCGGGAATGTTTTCTTATTCATGTGCGTTTTCTAGTATATTTTTCATTGAGTTTTCGTCGAGTAGCGGTACCCGCTTAAACTTGGGCAGCCTTCTAGACAGTCAGCTGCGTTATATCCTCGAATACTGGCTTATGTTTTCATCACGACCCAGGTAATTACCGGTAAAAAGGTTAATAAAAAGAGGACAACTATAAAAATCGAGATTGTAGTAAGTATTCCTAGTTCATAAAACATACCTGTAAAGCCAACTGCACATTGGCCAGGTCATGTTTGAACTGCGCGGCCCAGTTGGCAGACCGTTCGGCCTCGTCATCCACGGCGGCCCTCAAGGAGACCAGTGTCGAGAGGAAGTGCTGGCTGCGCTCCTCCACCAGCACCAGCTTGGAGCGGATAGTTTCTATCTCTGTCGTCTGGACGTCGCGGTGGCCGGACTCTTCGGTTAGCACTAGTCTGGAATTTTAGAAGAGATTGCAAAGAGACAGCACAATAGTGTAGAATAGTCTAATAGATATATCCGTTATCAGTTTCCATAAAGTATACTTTATCTAGCTGTTCCTCAAATCTATGAACTAGTATCTCAAAACCATGAGCTAAAATCTCAAAAAAACTTTGGACAAAAATAGAAAGACGGTAAGAAGTACCCCCTTTGTTAAGAACCCGATATTCACATCATCTGTTGAAACTACATGACTAAACGATGCAATGTATACTGAACCCTCAACCATCGATTAGGTACCTCGTACTCGTAGCATCGTTTTTAAACCTATATCTCCAACTCCGGAAAAGTTCGGTACTTATCCAGTAGTTAATTTCATACAAAATCTGTTTGATGTTTTCATTCTGATAGACAGTGCGTATCTGGACACAGAAATCTGGGCACCACATTTTATACTTCATATTTATGCATATAAAACATATCTTACTTGATAGAAGCAACTTCCTTCTCCAGAAAGGACACGCAGTCGTCCAGGGGGACTCGTTTGGGTGACCACGTGTGGTTGGAGACCGGTACGGGGGGAGGGGGCGGCGCCGGCGCAGGCACACTCACGTGGCTTGAAGATGTGCGAGTCTGTGCTCAAGAGATGATGGGAAAATTCAGAATCCGCACGTCAATAATATTAATGGTTTGACTTTGAAATCGTCTTTGTTTTGTAGGTAGGAAAGGTGTTTTTGAAACGAAGTTCCTTAAGCGCGGCTTGCGGTAGCAGTTGACTGACCTACTACGCTTTGGAATGGGCAACTAGCTTCATATTTCTGACTGACCGACTCCTTGACAATTCAAAAGTGCCTGTAGGAAATGGTTTAATTGAAATAAATGGTTTGAGTTCTGGTAAAAATCGTCACGTAAGGAAAAAGCAATATGCGCATGCGACTTTCTCTCTCTCTCTGTTTCTTTCTATTATATACGATTCTGTATGTGCGTGCGAGTATCGTGTAAGGAACTTCGTTTCTGACAGGGGCCCCTGACCGCCCTCGTTTTTTTTAAGCTACGTACTACTGGTGCGATGTCTTGCACCAACGTTCGGTAAAAGGCTACGTGGACGATGATTTTGTCAACCGCGCACGTCAATGCAGTTACTAACTACTGACGCAATGACGTGCGGTTGATCAGGTGCTAGACTATCGTGGTACAGGTATGTATCAGAGGCCTCTTCTAAGTTGTGGCAAAAATTGATTTGGGTTACGTGTTGTCACAAATTACATTTGATTGCAAAACAATTGGGCTGAATATTTTATAAAACTTTAGCCAGTCTAATTAGGTAGATCATCATCTTCCTAGCCTTTTCCCAACTATGTTGGGGTCGGCTTTCAGTCTAACCGGATGCAGCTGAATACCAGTATTTTACATGGAGCGACTGCCTATCTGACCTCCACAACCCAGTAACTGGGTAATACGATACCCCTTGGTAAGACTGGTTGTCATACTTTCGAGTCTAATTAAGTAGATAATAGCTTTTTAGAATGTTCTGTTACCTTCTCCATCTTAGGGCACTCCTTGACATGTGTCTCCTTGTGTTTCCTCTGAATCCAGGCTCCGCAGCGCAGTGGACACTGTTCGAGTATACTGCCGCATAGTTTCAGGTGGGCCTGGTGATACATTAATCATTTATAGAATCTCTATTTTATGGTCCTTCGAGCCGGATGGATCCAACGTGTGGGAAATCACAAGTCACATAAGTAACAAATGTCATGCATCATTTTTATCGTCACGTAATCATAGCCATTGCCATTTGACATTGTAAAAAGGCTTGCCATGAAGCCAAAATCTACAATTTCTGTGCCTACATCAACCTAAGTAACATTGAGTAAAAATAACTGCTGGGAAACGACTTGAAAAACCACTGAAAACGTAGCGTACACGCGCACGTAAAAAACTGTACTAAAAAGTGCTGCGGTAATAACAGGTCCGGCCAATCGGGGTTTTGAAACTAGGTACTAGGTATTGTAACTAGGTACTAGGAAGAAGGTTTTTTTTTTGACTGACCTTCAATATCTTTATAATCAGTCGGTTCCAACTAAAGGCGCGAAAAATTAAAGGGGGTCATACAAGAAACGTTTTTTTACTAGAGTATATTTTTAAGGGTTCCGTACCAGTGTTTAATTTGTATGTACGGTCCACCTTTCATATGCGATTCCGACGCGCACAAGGCCGCCTTTTTTCATTTTGACCAGCTTTAAAATAAGTCATTTTCTATTTCATTTTATTTTTTAAAGCTCTTTTCAATTTTGGTCCCATTATTACCAAGTCGCGAATCTATTTTGCATCAAAAGCCCTTCGATTAAAATTATAAAATTAAATCAAGACATTCTAACATGGCCGCTCCCAGTGTTACAACATTGACACTTTAATCAACAATAGGTAGGTGATAAGTGATAATAAATACCTCGCTGAGATCTTATCTCTGGAAAATACAACAAACAGCAATGCAATCGGAACTACCACCAAAATAGACGTAGGTATGTATTTATACTGATACAAACTGATCGTGATTTACCACCAATGCTAAAGACAGATCTCCAAATTTACCCTCAAGAATTAACACTTTCGGCAAATAGATTAGTGACACTAAAGCAAGTGGTCTACTCGTACATTACCGTGAACCATATAAACTTAAATGCTTCGACCATTCAACACTTAAATCCTTTAACCATTTAAGACTTAAATGCCTTCGACCCATTTAAAAGACTTAAATGCTTTGACCATTGTTAATAAACATTTAAATGCTACGACGACGAGCTTTGTGTCTCTGCACGTTGCATAAATGGAAAGAAAAATCGAATGTGTCTACTTTTTGATTGTATCTTATGTAGGTACCTACTTATTTACTTTCCCCAGTCGTGTCGGGTTGCCCTCCCATCGGACTATAAGAGTAAAGGAACAAAGAGTGCACCTGTGTTTGCGCACACATTTGTGCACTATACTTAATATATATCACCTGCATTATTGGCTAATCTCCGTTAAGATGGCCGCCGCGCTCGTGGCGGTCAATCGGCGGTCGTTCGGCCGGGAGGATACCTATATTATTATAATTGACTACTGCCTACCTGTAGCTGTCCCATTTCGAACATCTCATTGCAGAAGTAACAAGGACTGTCCTTCGACTTGTTCATCATTGCGTCGAGGTTCTGGCTATAACTGTTCAAACTCATTGTGATGTCGATCTGTATGTTCCTTTAGTCAAAAATGTAATGTGTCATAATTGCTCCATATTTCTGCTTCTGAAATTAAGAATAATAGGAAGTTTTACATCTCGTTTGACGGATGTATAGTTACTTACAGTTTGTTGTTGTTTAGAGGACAAGATAAAACCGATGATCATGTGTTATTTATCACAAAATATTTTAAAAAGGTATATAAAATAAAATTTATTATCTTGGATTTGTACCTACGTCCTAAAAATTATAAATTCACCAGAATAGTAATATTATAAATACCTACGATTTTTTTGAAAACACGAATGGAACCCATTACCCTAAGGACCAAACACGTTGATACCTAATGCACTGTTAATGCACCTCTTTTATGGAACCCACAATCACTATCACCTGTCTACACATAACTGAACCATGGAAGTTCATGTAACACGTCCAAAGTTGTTTCAAATGAATTTTTTATCAAGAAAACTAATCAATCATTACTTAGGTACAACAAAAAAATTAGGTACTTAGTAGCATGTTATGTTTATCCTAACTTCCTAACTTAATATTATAAATACGAAAGTGAGTTTGTAACGGCTGAACGGATCTAGATGAAATTTGGCACATGGGTAGACCATGACCTGAAATAGGACTTAAGATACTTTTTATCCCGATATTCCCATGGGATCGAGACTTACGCGGGTGAAACCGTGGGGCGCAACCAGTTTTACATAGTTTTTCCTTTCCTTAGTATTATGTCCATTTTGTGCGTGTGCTGAGTAGGTACCTACCTAATCAAATGAGCATTAGTAGTACTTAGGTTATGTTACCTACTTAGTGCAAAAGATGTTTATATCTTGACTGCATAACTAACATTTTTTTAATCCGAGTGACATCATTTTCAGCGTTATGTTTGAGATTTTGTTAATAACTAAAAAAAAGACAATGTAAGTACTTTTTGGATCTGGGTTAAATTATAGTGCTTGGTCACTTGTCTATAATAATATTATGACTATCATATTCTAAATATCTATTTCTTATATAAATTATTTGCAATATTATAACTTAATCAATTGCTCATCAAACTGCCTAAGGCTGAAATCCTAACTAAATATTATAAATTCGAAAGTGAGTTTGCTTGTTTGTTACGCTTTCAAGCTAAAACGGGTGAACAGATTTGGATAAAATTTGGCACAGCGGTAGACCATGAGCTGGAATCGGACATAGGATACTTTTAATCTAGATATTCCCACGGGATCGAGACTTACGCGGGTGAAACCGCGGGGCGCAGTACTACATAAGTACTAGGTACTACTTAAATCCATTCTCACCGAATGCCTAATTTGTAGCTTTGTAGGACCCTTTCTAGTTGCCAAGAATGTGACACGTGATACTGTGCTATTTCGCTTTTATTTAATAGACATAGGGTCGGTTTTTGCTTAATAATTATCAATTGGCAATAAAATCTTACCTTAATCGAATGAATCGAGTCCAGTCCTCAATTTGCACAAAAGGACCACTTAAAATATTATTCAGGATACTTTGTCTTAACACGAATTTTACTCACACCAACACTATTATCCGAAACTTAACCAACCCGAAAGATAAAACGTGTGTATTGATAAAACAAATAAGATTAATCAATCACTATTATGTACTAGTGAACCAACTCTAGAGATACATTTATTCGAATTTCAGAAACACTGCATCCAACCCAATATAGTTTTCAACTAATTTTCACATTATTATATTTACTAGTACATAACAAAAAGGTTTCCAAAGTATTGTAGTAATGTTGGTCTCTTTTGTCACTAAAATGAATCATGGTATCTTCAGCGTTATCACTGATACCTGATACGGGGCGTTGTTTGACGCTGATAAGCGCTCGCAAATACTATGTGATCAAATATGTGGTATTGTAGGTCAAGGTGGATCGATCCGTGTCAACATGTATTGGGAAAATATATAAGCACAATAAGTCACTTCCCTTGGGGGTAGGCAGAAACTGCCTATTGGGAAAATGTTTTGGATTATTGAGAAAAATGTATTTAGAATTGCAAGGGCAAATACCGATACCTACCTAATTTTAAACAATATATTACTTACTTATACATATCACATCTAGCTATTAATTAACTTATTAAATCCTAACTAATATTAATGAAAACTAACTAATAAGTATTAATTAAAACTACCTAACTAAGTATATAATATAACTATGCCAAAATGGAAAAAAAAAATAAACAATGAATAATATTTGCGCTAGCTTTTTATATCGCAAACAACATGCCTATCTATAACTTGAAATAGGTAGCTACCTAAATTAAACGTAAGAATTGCGTAACCACATTTCTGTTATTTGTTTTTTAGATCTTGCTAGCCAAGACCACAAGGACCATAACACCACTTTTCTTCCAACTATTGTCAAGTGCAATGTGAAGACTCAAAAACATTAAAAGTTATAATAAAATTGATAAAATCAGAAAAAATAGACATTATTTCAATTATTTACCTCGTGCCTCACAATAATCTTATAATATTCGTAATTTAAATTAAAAGTTATAATAAAAATGATAAAATCAGAATAAATAGACATTATTTTAATTATTTACCTACGTGCCTGACAATAACCTTAATAATATATTTAACTACCGCTAATTTACATAATGTCATGTTTACATAATGACTAAAATTACCCATTGTAGAGGGTTCTGCATTTGTACCAAAGTCAATGAATATGCTTAGAAAAGGATTTCATTTAGTCTTTGGGTATTATGTATAAAATTATAATTAGTGCTTATGTACCCACTGGAATTACTTCCCACTGTCTTTGAATGTAAATAAAATCGTTTACTTGTCTTTTTAACCGACTTCTTCTAAAAGGAGGAGGTTCTATGTACGTCTGTATGTAATTTTTTTTTGTGTATGTTCATCAATATTTTCGCCAATTTTTAACTGATTAAAAAAAATCTTTTGTAGTTCGAAAGGGTATACTCCCGAGGTGCTCCCATAAATTTTTTATTAACTTTGCTTGGGTAGTTTTTCAGTTAGCTTCAATAATTACGTATTTTTCCCACTGAGTCTACGTAGACGATATTATAGTTGACTCCGTCACTGTTATTTACATAGCAGGTAGTGGTATTCGAATTTGTGTGGAGTAGGTACCACAACTAAAAAGTGAAAAATAAACACTGTTTACAAAAAAAATAACCGACTTCCAAAAAAAAAAACAAATAAAGTGAAAAATAACTTTAATTTCGAAAGTCGGTGGCAAAAAACGAAAATTGAAAAGCAAAGACACCGACTTCCGAAATTAAAGTTATTTATTTAGTTGTTTTTTTTAGTGATGAACAGAACATAACATCACACCTGTAATCTCCGAAGTGTTAGCAGAGGTGTATCTACGGTGCATCCACATTTTGCCAGTTGTGTTTAAGTCCCATGTAATAGAGGTAGGGAGTGAGCCTATTGCCATCAACCGGGTACAAATCCAAACTCCGGGCTGCTAGTGAGATATTCCAGAATGAAAAACCGAATAACACTTTGCCCGACCTGGGTATTGAACCCAGGACCTCACGTTCAGCTGCGTAGCGCTTGTGACCACTAGACCAACGAGGGGAACTGCATACTTATTAATTATATTTTGTAAATTAATAATGTGCAGCCAAGGACTAAGTTTTGAACGACCGCGTCGTCGGCTGATTGTGCCATTATCTCACAAATAAAAGTTTTAATGGAGATTTAATGTACCTACCTATTGTGAAAATGCGCTCACATTGATCTTAGTGTTAGAATACAAGGCAAATATTATTATTATGTCGCAAATGTAGTGAAGGCACTCGGATAAAAGGATCAATCCTACAATATTGTAAGAGATTGTGGCGGTATCTACATCGCCACATGCGAACTACGCATCGAACGAAGACCTGACGTCACATAAATCCTGCATCGCGCAATTAGAGTTTACCGTGCAGTGAACATATATACAAAAAACCAATATCAATCATTGGGCAGTTGCCCGCCAGACACAACACCCGTCTGGTCGGAGGATCCTCCCTTTTCTATGGGGGATGAGTGAACTTTACACCCTGTTCCTCATACCCCTAAAAGATAAATAGGTTTAGACTGGACTACAGTTCAACGGTAGCAGGACACTTTAGGCGAACCCAAGTATTGACGCCTAATTGGACTTTACTTCGGGTCTGTCTGTAACTTGAACATAACTGGCAAATAGTGGGTGTACTCTTGACGGAATACAAAAAGCCCAAGCCTGAAAGTCTGACAACCAATCTAACCAAGGGGTATCGTATTACCCAGTTACTGGGTTGTGGAGGTCAGATAGGCAGTCGCTCCATGTAAAATCAGTATTTTGGATGCAGCTGAATACCAGTGTATTCAGCTGCATCCGGTTAGACTGGAAGCCGACCCCAGCATAGTTGGGAAAAGGCTAGGCAGATGATGACTATTGACGGAATACAGATCTGCCCAACCCTTTGAAAGAATGCAGGCGTGATGTTATGAAGGAATCTCATTTTCGAAACTGTTTCGGGCATGTGTCCTTTCCTGCAAGTGGATTCACGCAAGTTTGTTTCCTGCAAGTGGATTCACGCAAGTTTCTTTCGCGCAAGTGGGTTCACGCAACTTTCTTTCGCGCAAAGTCTATTCGCGCTAAAGTCCATTCGCGGAATTATGTTTCGTACAAGTGTACCAGAGCCATATTTTTCCTGAAGATTATTTTTATACCTAATAATATTTAAATAATGTTTTCAATATTTTTTTTGTGTTTTACTAAATATAAGTACATAATAATTAATTCCGATCGGAATTATTTGCATGGCAACACCAGTCTTACAATGTTTTGATAGCTGTGGCATACTCTGTTAGCCACTGTTAGCCATATGACTCATAATCTATGCGCATCACATTCGTATCTGTATCTTTTTAACAACAATTTTGAATTATTGAGTGCCCTCTTATAATCTTAGAGGAATTTGTCGACTGACTGTAAGAGTTACTAGAATATAGGTAAGTTATAAAGTTTCATTCAACAAAATACTGATGACTACCAAAATAACCGATAAATTCACATTATCATTATAAAACATAGGATTACGCCTGTATTCCCCGCGAGTTTACGTCACCCGTACAGCAGTTTGTGTTCTATTAATAGGTTCTGTATAAACAAGATAAAATGGTAGTGCGACATGAATCTACATGCGCTTGTAAAGGAACGTGACCAAAATCGTTAAAATTCATAATATTATTATACCAAACGAACCGTTTCTTTTTTTAACTTGTTTTTAGTAGCTTGACCTGTATCTATATAAGTAATAAAATCTTTCAACTTAATTTTCACCAACTTTAAGACGTCCGATTAACTTGAAAACTTGCACACGTATCAAGTACTGACGGTTGTCCATAGGTATCATAACTTTGTCCTTAAAGCCTCACCGGGATCACCAGGATAATAAAAATGAAATGATTATTGCGATAAGATAGCCCGCGAAATTCAAATTTTCTTTTCTGTATGGCCCGTGTGATATCTTTACAAATTAAAGCCTATGTTACTCAGTATTACCTGCAAATTGCAAAAAACGTAAGATTTGAATTTCACGGGCTACCCTGACGCTTTCGCTTTAATACTATTCTAATTGTTTTAAAATAGCAACATAAACGTCCGAACTTTTTAGACTTATAGCCGTTTGATAAAGCTCATTGGTGGAACCATGAATGGAATCACTAAGACTATAAAATGAAAAAGATAAAGAAAGACCGCTGGCCATCTCTAGAGGAGGTCTGCACTTCACCTCCTACTAAGAGGTTCTTGCTGCAAAAACTGAAAGCGTTAAAATAAACAATACTTACTTAATAATAAAATGAAACAAAAAAAAATATAAACATACTATGTTATTATTGATTGTTTAAAAACTTAGCTTAATCAAATTAGGCACGTAACGAAAAATAAATATAAACTTATTTTTGCAGATCACTAATCAGCAGAAGACACGGAACTTGAACCAGTTTATTCTCGCTGTGAAACGCGATGGGATGCACTTGTTAAGCGACCAATTTACTTGGATATCGTGTGTTGCGTCCTAGTGACAAAACATAATATACAATTACCAATCACCATCAAACCATGGCCGATAAACAGTATAAAAAGCGTGACGGTACGTCGGGCATCCAGGGACAGCTGTACGAGACTAAATTAATTAGTCTAATATATTTTAGACTGACACATGACGACAATGTTGATCAGTTTAGTTTGGCCACCAATAGAGATGACATCGGTGCCTTCGATGATATTTGTTTTAAAGCGAAAATAAAGGGGTTTAAGAAACCAGTGATAGTGTTTATTCAAGCCAAGCACAGAGAGAACGATAAACTTCTAACGTTTACTAGTAAAACCGATTTGGCCAAATATTTTGATAGTTACTTGGAAATTAGACGCGCTTTTGAACCGAGCAGTAAAGATGTAATTCTTGGAGGAAAGTTTGATGAAACTGAATGCTTTTTCGTTATGTATACTACAGCGAAGGACGATCCCAAAAACAAAATATATGAAGGTAGTTTTGCGGACTATTTGAACGAACTCATAGGAACGGGAGGTTCTTGCAAACGACCATCATACACAGATGAAAGCTTAGACTTTTTATGTATAATAGTAATTAAAGAACAAATCACAACGCTAGCTGAACAGTTAGCGAAATTTATTTGTAATGAACCTGATAACGTAATGTCGATGAACAATGACCTCATATTGCGCTATCATACCATCCTAGCGCACAACGTTTTACACGTTTCCGACATCCAACCTGAAGGACATCGGATTGCCAGCTTCAGACAAGACTTCTTTACAACCAACGAAGAATTTATTGTTCTGTTCAAAAATATATTGTGCTTAGAACTTCTCAAAAATCGAAACTCTGAAGACAACGATGTACAGAGTTTAGTGATGGAGTTCCTTAGCGAACCCTCTGAAGTAACGACACTAAGTAAACTAATAGGAAGTGTTCTTACTTATAAAAACGGCAAGCTTGAGTTTGTTAGCAAATCGATCACAGAGGATCTAAAGCGACAGCTCGACAAGGCAAATGTCTCTCAATCGACTGTATATGAAGCAGCAGAACTAGCTGCTAAAGAGTATAAAAATTTACTTTCTCTAAAGCTTAAAGTCCCAGCTTCCTTTGGCAACAAAGATTTAACAATAAGAGGCAAACAAGAACAAGTTGAAAAGAGATTAAACCACTTAACATCAAAAATCATAGAAATATTAGAAAAACCGCATCCCAATAACATCGTCACTATAGATGAGTCTCTGGGAGATGGGTTGCTTCAGTTAAATGGAGGCATTGCTTGTGCTGTCGGCAACATACTCGTTTTAGATGAAAGTAAAAAACTGTTGAAGTTTACAGACAACTCTGAATCACTAAGCAATCTTGCCAAAACATGGTATGAATCATTGAAGAGTAAAATTAAAAATTTACACGAATTTAAATTGGATGTAAAAGTTAAAAAGTTTCCAAAACTTTCATTCGAACGAGGAGAATACGACGTGAGTTTGGTGAGAGATTTCTATGACAAATTACTATTTTACACTGACCAGGCTGATCAGAATGGCGTAGAGGAAATTTTGAGAGAAGAAATAGAAATTCACCCGTGCAGTGACGTAAACAACTTTAGAGTTCGATCTGACGTGATATTTCTAAAATATCATGATGAAATACAAAAACTGTGGATGACGCCTAAAGTTGGATCATACCTTACAAAGAAAAGCAAAATATATGAGAAAGCTGTAACTAATGCCATGAGGGAGCCATTAATGGGTGTTTTAAACATAATGTATAAGATTAAATGTAAAGACTATAAATTTCATGATAACGCTTTAAAACGATCCAAGTTGCATGGCGCAACAATAGGAACTATTATTGCTACAAGGTGTTGTGAGTTGGCAGTTGCTAAGGTGGAACAATTCCTAGGAAATAAAGATCATGTTGTGTTTAAAGGAAATAAAGACCATGTTGTGTTGGACTTGGAGGACATTTTCACACTGCCTTTAAAGAACCACAACACTTTATGTAAAGAATTGAAAAACACAACTAAGGAAATGCTACTTATTATTGTTTGGAATAATTTTCAAGATCCTAAAAATTTTAAAACGAAAAGGCTTGAAAATATCGCGAAAGCTGTTGAAGGCAAGCAAATAATAATCATTACGAACATGACTTCAGTTGAAATTATGGCTCAATATTTCTCACAAGCAAGTAAAGTATGTAACGATGAAATAAGTGTTTTTACCGACTTGAGTGTTGAATCGCAGAAGAAGTTCTTAGCGACTTCTAAAATAAAACTTCAAGGTGAAGACGTAAGCTTAGATATAATCGAAGATGATGAGTCTGTGCGAATTATTGACGAAGATGTTTTTAATAAACTTATGAATAACGAAACTATCGAAATTGGTGATACTTCTATTTATAATAATTACGAAAAGCAGTTTTATATTGACAGACGGGTCAGTCGCACCAAAAAGCAGGAACACAATAAGGTTGACGATGTCAAAGACAAGGTTTTAGAAACGTTTTATGATTTAGAAGATGACGTTGTACTTATAACAGGAGAGTCGGGAATGGGTAAGTCAACTCTACTTACTCACTTGTCACTTAAGACAAAAGAACGCGATCCTAATGTTTGGATTGTAAGAATAAAGTTACCGGAGCACGGGAAAATGGTCGAATATCACAATGATTTTGAGGGAGACAATGCGTTTAATACATTGGAAAGTTTAACATTTATGTGTCAAGCTGCGCTCAACAGTTCAGACCCAGATGAAGTGTTAATAGAACTGGAAGAATCACCGAATGGAAATATTTCTGTAAAGACATGTTCAGGTGGTAAATCAACAATATTTCAGTTGCAAATGTTCCTACATTGTTATAAACGAGGAAAACTGATATTCCTCTTCGATGGCTTTGAAATCGATAAGCCGTTTAATGACGACGTGTTGTTATTACTGGACTCCGTCAAGATTTATCCTCACAAGCAAAAAATCTGGATTACTAGCAAACCGTTTCCGGATTTAGAAAAAGAGTTCGGACCATCTACGTACGAACTAGAAAACTTGTCTCACCTTGAGCAGGACACATACTTTAACACATTTTGGAAGTATAAGATACAACTTAATCCTTATTTCAAAGAAATACAGAATATTAATTCTTTTTTTGAATATTTGAACAGTCTTTTGGAAAAAACCTACAAACAAAAGGAATACATGAGATCATTCGTGATGTTTTTGGATTTTTTAAAAATGGAGTCTTTGGCTGCTGGCGTTGATTTTCCGTATGACAAATATTATAATAATTTTATGACGAGCTTTGGCCTTTGTAATAGTACAATCTCATGTTTTCCAGACGTCATAACGCCGCGGAATCTGAACGCAATAGCAGAAATTTTCAGAGAACATTTCTTTTTCTTCCTGAAGCTTGAGCTATTTTCTTAATTTGTTCCTAAATATTGAATTTCCAATTACTCATCCATTAAATAGGATTATTGTTGTTATTAATTTAGAATTGTAAAAATAAAATCATTTTATTTCGGACAAATAAGAGATCCATAACTTGTTAGTAGCGGGTTTGCACAAGAAGAATTATTGGGAAGACCACTCGTCAACGAGAAATGGATACTAGGGTATACCTCAGCGCTCGCGCGACCTGCGTCTTGCGTCTGCGACCGCGGCGAGAACAAATGGCATGAGTAGCCGCGGTGCGACTTGCGGAGAGCGGCGCGGAAACACTGAGTGCCGTCGCCGCCCCGCGCCGCAAGACAAGACGCACCGCAAGACGCGCCGCAGGCCTATGGCGCGGCTCAGACCTTATAAGATCAATCGTGCGATGTCTGTCACTGTCTACCTATACGTCTGTCACAGCCATATTGTTCCGAATCGAATGGACCGAATGAATTTTTGTAATCCAAACACGGTTGTGTAACGTAAATAAATGAATTTTGAAAAATATGGTGGTATTATTATTCGTTTTTAATATTTTTCAGTAACGCCATCTAGTGGTCTCAACAGCAATACAATTTTTACAGGTCTATTACTAGTACTATACTATGCTTTTGCATGCCTTTAGTAACAGATGAAGAAACTGGCCGTTAATATGATCAAGCGAATGCTATAAGTACCTAAATAAGACCAGATTAACACCTACAGTAGGTATCTATTTTAAACCATAACCACCATGAAAGGGGATCATGTTGCCCAATTGTGGAGGTCAGACACGCAGTCACTTCATGTAGAATATTGGTATTCGGCTGCGTCCACTTAGACTGGAAGTCGACCCCAACATAGTTGGGAAAAGGCTAGGCAGATTGATTGAATCACCATGAAAAATCAACAAGCAGTCGCTATCGATTCAACGAAGCGAAACAGCCAAAACTATTAACATTTTATAACGTATAAAATAACACTTTTTGCATATTATCAGCCATTACACAAATTCATTGATATAAATAAGCGGTTTTTTGCAAGCGGCCCTTAGCCCCCATGGCTTAGCCGTGAAAGTAAGCGGCCCACGGTCGACCGGTTCGATCCCGTGCTGTTACCTAACTGCCGAAGTGTGGAGCGTATGGTTCTGCTGAGTCCCTTACGTAACACCGTGATGATATGTTCCGAGTTCATATGATTATTATTGTTAGTCAGATGTTCGTTTTAGACCGGTTTTGATAAAAGTTAAGTATTTTATTTCCATGAATAAACGTCATCATAATTAAATAAAAACTTAATTCGTTCAGTGGTTGAGCAATTAGCGGGTTTCGCGGGTTCAATTTCCGCACGAATTCTCGGTATTTCTGCATGCGAGATTATTGTCTTAGATTAGACATGAAATCCTAGTCTTCATGAATAGTCTATCGCAGTCCACTGCTGGACAAAGGCCTGTCCCAGGCTACGCCACAACACCAGGTCCTCCGCCTTCCGCATCCAGTCCGCCCCATATGTAAGGTTAATAATATGATTGGTCAGAGGGCTAGTCGTTGAAATTATAAAACAAAATACAAAAAGGATGAAAAACACAGAGGATAGAAAAGATTTGTAGGGAGAGGAGCGTCAGGTCGAAGGCTGCGGCTTCAGGCGAATCTGCAGGACGCTCGGAGTCAGGAACGTGAAGCGGGATCAGTAGGTAATAGCAGAGCAGAACGAGGACGGAGGGCCGTGGAGACTCTGTCCAGAGGAGGTAGAGTTTTAATAAAAGAAGTCGTAATAGCGCAGGCGTCTTATAGAGCGTCACGCTAGTAGTAGGGCCGCGATGGCCTTTTACGTCACGCCAGACGTCAGAGGCCTCTCTCAGAGGGCGGCGTTGACTCACGCCACGCGAGAGAGATGGACAGCGGAGGCGTTTTGTAGCGCCACACGTTTAGAAAGAGTGTCTGGCGTCTTACGACATGCGGGAGGAGTGGCTCCCAGAGTTGGAGACCTCCCGGAGTAGGAGTGGTCAGGGATGAGAGCTGCGGTACCTTACTCACGCAGCTAGAGTGCCCCCGATGCCAGAGGCCTCCCGCTGACGTTGGTGAGAGTGCCAGAGGCAGCGGAGGGAATTAATTACCTCATATAGTATACTATACTAGGTAATTTATTGGAGGGAGTGTACTGGACCCCGGAGGCCGCCGATCGAAGAGGAAATAAAACTACTTGATGACTTTATTTAAGAGCTGTGACCTTATATCGGCCTCATCGGACGTCCATTATACGTAGCCAGATGTAGTCGTCGTTAGTAGCCTGCCGTGACTCGGGGATTCTTCGTACCTCCCGTTTCGCCGTACCTTGTCCAGCTTCGCGCTTCGTTCATCGGGAGGTTTAACGCCCGTAGTCACCACGCTGAGCATGACCGACTGGTGACCGAGGGGCCAACCCTTTCGCAACGATGACGCTGTTGCCCGGCAGCGCTCTGGAGAATTTAGGTTGCCTTGTTGGCATCGGTCGGTCGCCAGCGCCTCGTTCATTAAGGCAGGCTGTTCCTCGCCGAAGTCTGGCATTTCGGGGGTCCAGTTGATGTGTGCTCCCTCTTATACCCCGGAAAAACAGAATTAAGAGCGCACAATTGGGCTCGCCTCCTTCTATTTATAGACTATTAACAAATTCGCTGACGACTCGTGGGTGTCGTGACTGACCAAAAGTTCAAAGGGCCAACACTAAATATATAATGGCACAATTCAAGAACACGGATGACATCATAATAATTATGTATAGGTAAGGTTGAAGGACCTCACCAGAAGTTTGTAACGTTTGAGAAGTATGTACTGCCTTGTTGGTCTAGTGGTCGCAAGCGCTACTACTGAGCATGAGGTCCTGGGTTCGAATCCCAGGCCGGACAGTGTTATTTATTTATTTGTTTATTTATTCATTTTTTTTTGTTTTAATTTTTTTTTTTATAAGGTCAACCGGGGCAATTGCGTCATAAAAATTCCTTACAGGCTATTGAAAATTCATATCACACTAATTATAAATTTAATAGAGAAATCCTTAATACAAATGTATATAGAAATTATTATTATCCTTAATTTATTGTGTGTTCCATTAGTCACAGTAAATACGAGTAAATACGCATTTTTTTTTAAATTGGAATTTTAGACGCTTTTTCCCGTATTGGGGCAAACGCGTCTTCATTAAATAAGCTTTAAACCTGTGACGTTTGAAGGCTGAAATGAATATATTTTCCTTCAATTAAAGTTTTTTATACGAATCTTTTAGTAAATTACAAAAATATTAAATAATCATCACATCAGAAGCTATGTCATATAAACTGGGTAAATGCGACTATTTTCTCTTAGACGCATTTACCCCGTGTCAAATCCAGACGTTAAGAACATTTTATTTGTGAAAGTAAAATTAGAATGAACTCTCCTAGAAAAACCTAAAATGGGTGCTAAATAAAAGTAACATATACATTTTTGAAGTTTAATCAAAATCAAGTTACAACAATTAGAACAAAAAAATAATCGCTAAAGTTCTCACAAAAAGTTAAAAAATAAAGAAAGATAAATTTAAATTCAAAGCTAAACAAAACTCTCTGAAACATTTAGGTAATTAGGAAAATAAATTAACTATTAAATAAAAATAAAAAAAACACGAAATAAAGGTTAACATTAAGTTTAAGGTTTAACATCTCTGGTTTTGGGGCAAATGCGTCATATAGACGCAATAACCCCGAAACTGCAGATGCATTTACCCCATAAGCTCAGACCTAACCTAAAAAATTTAAATCATCATTTCTCCACAACCAAAACGATTTCAATAAAAATAACTATTGTTATAGACAGGCAATAATATATTATTTAAGTACATTTCAGAATAAAAACGGAAAACCGAGAAAAAATATGGATTTTTAAGGATTTTGATCACTCACCTCGTGCAGCACAACTTCACAAAAATCAAATGATTTTCAATATGGCCGATATTTTGAATCTATGCGTTTCAACGCCATCTATTGAAACTATAATTTTTAATTTTATTCAAAATAAACAAAACTAGATGGCAGGAGAGGTCGGTTTTAAAACAGATTTTAAATTATTTCAAATAATCGCAATTGCCCCAAAGACGCTAATGCCCCGGTTGACCTTATTTACAACATAATATAACATAATCAGCCTATAATGTTCCCACTGCTGGGACACAGGCCTCCTCTCTATGAGAGGGAGTGGGCCGTAATCCACCACGCGGGCCCAGTGCGGGTTGGTAGATGTCACATGTCTTCGAATTTTTGTTCTAAGACATGCCGGTTTCCTCACGATGTTTTCCTTCACCGTTTTGAGAGCAGTGGTGATGAAATTATTTACACAAAGTAAAGCGCCTGTCGGGGTTCGAACCTACGACCTACAACTCGTAAGTCGCGGCCGTTACCACTGGGCCACCACTGCTCTTAATATTTATATATTTTTTATTTTTATTTATTAAGGCATCAAGTCCCAAGACCAACCAAGACCAAGTTATTGTTTACAGCCCCGAGTCCGGTTGATGGCAATAGCGTATTATAGTGTACTAAAGAGACAACCTCTGCCTAACCCATCGGCGTTACAGGCATGATGTTATTATGTTACTTAGCTAATCGATCCACAGTCGTGAGAAGAAAATTCTGCAGTTAACTCGCACGTGGCGGCCTCATCAACGATGCAATTATCTTCTTAGTTGACATTCAAATGAATGTAATCAGGGTTTTGTGCAAGGCCAATCGGTGGCGTACCTACTTGTGTGACATCCTTTCCTTCACACCATTTACTATCAATAAGAATCATTCACAATAGTGTATCTTAGGACCAGTTGTTCGAGTTTCTGACTGTCCTATAGACAGCTCCCAAAACGCCTAGGTACTAAATCATTTAATTGCAAACAACTATCATTATTTCCTGGCGTCATGATTTAAGTGGCTGTAGGTACCTTCATACACCTGCCGAATGCCATTTACCTTACCATAAATTAAGTGTATTTAAGGGCCTATACTACCTGAAATTGCTTAACACGATCCTCCGATATATCGAAATTACTGCAGCATTCATTTTGAAATAAATATTTATGTTAAAGTTGCGGATACTAATGTTAAGTACTATGTTTGGAGAAAACAAGATTCCATTAAATTTTTTTTCGATATAAAAAAAAAACAAAGTTACCTCCAAACCGAACAATAAACCGCTGGTATTAAAAAAATACTTCAATTTAGATCATGAAACATTGCATATTATAACTTAAACTAACTATAAAGCAGCAACTATGTTTTAAATGTTTGTATATTATCATTATTTTCGCCGTAAAAAGCAATTAGCTAAAAAAGCCCGTAAAAAAAAGCCGCCATTAAAATGATTAACCCCACTCCGTCTCGCTCTCACTCAGTCCGCGAGTAGTACCTATGCACAGTGTGTTAAGAACCCGATTTTTGTTTCATCCTGTTTTTATTCAAGTAATGGATAGTTTCTATCATTTCTGGGGCGAGAGTTCAACTCCGGCTTCGCTACGACAAGTAACTTTTTTTTTTTTAAATATCAAAGTTTCGTAATATACGCATCATGAAAAACTAATAAAAAATCTTATTTAAAAAACAGAACTATGTATTCCAGTTTCTATTTATTCCATTAATAGTATGTACAATAACCTACCTTTCCACCAATTTCTGTTGCTCTAGTATGAATGGGACGCGAGATATGATTTTTTTTCTCATTTTTCGTTTTTATTTTTTTATTCACCTATAACACCGTATTAGGTCGTGATTTTTACATCAAAATATTGCTTATACTTTCTATTATGTGTAGTAATAAAACCACAACATAATTCCGTGTTATCCACAAGTTATTACAAATTTTAGTAATATCCGAATTATCTCCAGTTAGGGCTGTCACATCAATCAAAATGTAGATACTTTTTTATGTTATAATATTTTAGTTTATTTATCATGACGATGACTAGATATCGTTATTTTGTCGCTTAGTTGGCTAAAATTGTCTGACGAAAAACGAAAACGAAAAATTTACTTACGCAAAAAAAAAAAAATACCTACATGTTGAGCCTTCTTGAAATTTTCATTATTTTTGCTATAGGACACCACCATTTTCGAGATATAAGCAAAAGAAATTTAAAAAAGATACAGTACTGTTTTGCAACTGAAGTCGAGGTGTTGGTTTGAATTTTAGTTCATGACATCTAATTTTATTTAGTTAACAGGTCTCAACAAGACAATGCGGCTGCTGGTAATGGAATTCTCTTTGCTTTTTTTTTCTCTCTAATAGGTTGAAATCAGATATTATTGGATCAGATGAGACTAAGGCTCTGTGAAAAAGGTCAGACATGGTTGCTTCACGAGAAATCTTTCTAGTATGGTGCTCTCTGTCAAAACTTCAAAATTTTTTTCGAGACTCAGCCGCCTGTTCAGAGAGCATGCCAACAGGTAAACTTGATGAATCTATTATTTTCGCACCATGGACTAAAATTTTGTGAAGCGTGACAGTCATAGGATGCCATTCATACTTTGCAACATATTTGTATGCCAGCTCTTTGCAAAAAGTCGCGAATTTTTCTGAATCAATTGGCAAGTTACTGGACAAAACTATTAAAATTACGTATAACTCATCTAATAGCCACTGTTCGATGTTCAGAATTTCTGCAAAAGTTCCTCGGTTTTTGTCAGAAAAAGCAGTGCGGGCAGTGTTTCCATCGTTAGTAGTCCCTGAAATTGGACGCACCACATCTACCAAAAGGCCCATTTTTTCTCTGATTAGACCTTGGATTCTTTTTTTACGATCCTCGACCAGTCGGCGCTCTTCTGATCTTTGAGTGATCCTCCGTTTCTTTACCTCAACTTTGTATCCAAGATTTAATACAAATTCTAAGGCCCTAATCCATGAATGAAGTGGACTTATTCCATGTACCAGACGTTCTTCTATGACAGGTTTGGAGAATGCTATCTCTAAATCATTAAATTGCGACGAGGTCAAATTGCAATACGGACAACGTAACTGAGACGGTGTAGAAAGAATTGCATTCAGGACTTTCCCATCAATAGCCGCACAGTAGAATTTGCATTCAACTTTTATTTTATGCCCTCGCGAGGTTTCAGTTATCATGGGGGTAAGATTTTGTATCTGGTCATCAATAAACTGTTTCTCAGAAATGATTAATTCTTTCGTTTCTTTTTTATATTGTAAGTGTAACGGTCTACAGTAGCGAAAAGATGACGGTGCAGGATTTACCCATATAACATCATTGCTGACTTTTGTTACAACCTGCAATGGCGTAAATGTCGTCGCTAAGAGGCTGTTTTCGTCACCTTCTGCATCCAAGAATGATTGTTTATATAAAGATTGTCCAGTGCTTCCATCAAAACCCCAGTTACCCGTAAAAACGCAATCTACTGCTTGAATACTTTTTTTTGAACAATAATTGATGAGGACTTCATCGCTTTACCAGCAGCCGCATTGTCTTTGTTGAGACCTGTTAACGAAAAAATCTAGAAATCGATGATTATTCTCACGTTGAATTTGTTGTTATTTGTAATGAGGAAGAGTAACCATTTATTATAAATTCAAAACAAATTGGTTTTTTGTCGGATAAAATATATTTTAGTTAATATTTTTTCGGATCCACAAAAGTGACAGCCCTGAAGAAAAATTATAATTTGCAATAACTTTTGAATAACACGGAATTAGGTTGTGGTTTTATTACTACACATAATAGAAAGTATAAGCAATATTTTGATGTAAAAATCACAACCTAATACGGTGTTATAGGTGAATAAAAAAATAAAAACGAAAAATGAGAAAAAAAATCATATCTCGCGTCCTATTCATACTACAGCAACAGAAATTCGTGGAAAGGTAGGTTACTGTACATACTATTAATTGAATAAATAGAAACTGGAATACATAGTTCTGTTTTTTAAATAAGATTATTTATTCGTTTTTCATGATTCGGATATTACGAAACTTTGACATTTTTTTTTTAAAAAGTTACCTGTCGTAGCGAAGCCGGAGTTGAACTCTCGCGCCCGAAATGATAGAAACTATCGATTACTTGAATAAAAACAGGATGAAACAAAAATCGGGTTCTTAACACACTGTGCTATGGTGCGAGTGAGATGATTTTGACGTTCAAAAGTGCAATATATGTGTCTATTTGAAATAAATTATTTGACTTTCACTTTGACTTTGAGATAAAAAGTGAATTTGAGCTGAGGTAGTACTTAGTTTTCATAAACACAAATACGCCATAGGTACTATAGTCATAGGTAACTTCACAGGTCGGAGGTCACGCCTGTTGCCATCGTATCTCAAGATGTCCTAATGTTTGTTGAGTTCGGATGGAGCGACCAATAGTATGACACGGTTGAGTTTATGTTGTAGGCTCTAAATTAAGGTGAAGGTAATATTAGTACAGCTTGGAAAGATATACTAGGTAATTTACTGAAGCTTTCTGCCGTTCGCTAGCGGAATTCCGCAAACGTATTGGGTATCGGTATGTAGAAACGATATAATTAAACATTTTAAAAAATTGATGATTTTTTTGGGGGTATGTCTGTGAAGTTTACCCAAAAAAAAACGGATTCCGGGACGGGTACCGATATCTTAACAAAAAATAACCGTTTTCATACTTCAAGTAACTACACTAGTAGTGTTTTTTTGTTCGGTCCAGCGGTCGTTAACCCCAAAAAAAGATCATCAAATGTTGTTTTTTATTTATTTTATGGTGTTTAGATATGGATAAATAAGTACATAATACGTTTGAGGAGTTCCGCTAGCTAATGAAATAATCTATCTTCGCACCAATCAAAATAACCTAAGATTACGACCATTATTACAAGTACCGTTTACAAAGACAAATTATGGGCGTAACGCTTTTTGTGTACGCAGTGCAATATTATTTAACAACCTTCCATCGTATTTAGAAATTGATTTATTTTGCACGAGTGCGTTAAGGATCAGGACAATTGTGAGCAAGGAATATTTCAATGGGTGAATGTTTTGTGGTTCATCACGGCATACAGCTGATACCATATCCTTCCTACCATATTCCTACCGTATCCTTTTCTTAATCCAACATTGTAACATATATGTGGAAGCTTGTAATTAGCAATTGTCAGCTGTTTACTAATTCGTTACCATTTAAGTGTATTAATCTGTAAGCTTTCTTAAAATTGTAAAAATAAAATAAAATAAATAATTTAGTTTTGGCCTGTATAAAAATTTATCGAAATAGCCATATAAAAAAAGTTAAAATTGGCACAACGGTAATAAAGGAAAACCATTACCTCAATAAATGAGATAATGACAGAGCAATTTTACAAATGTCAATATTTAACACGATCGTGTCTTCCGCTTAACTTCCATCAGGAACTAAATATAATAAATACATTTAATTACTAATTAAGAAATATAAATATTTTATTTTTATTTTATTGTTTAATTGTGTTGATAGAAGGTTAAGCTACGATTACCGCGGTCGGTTCGTGGATGGGTGACCATCTATTATTTAACGGGACCCCTCCGTGTCTCGGAAAGCACTTTAAGCTGTTGGTCCCGGCTGTACGTCATTCGTAGATCTTTGACAGTCGTTACGGGTAATAGTCAGAAGCTCAAAAGTCTGACAACCCGTCTTACCAAGGGGTATCGTGTTACCCTGTAACTGGGTCATGGAGGTCAGATAGGTAGTCGCTCCATGTAAAATAATGGTATTTAGCTGCATCGGGTTAGACTGGAACCCGACCCTAACATAGTTGGGAAAAGGCTGGTAGATGATGATGGAGAAACCATTGGCGGATGGATGGTGGATTTAGAGGCACCAACCGACTATTATCCTTGTTTGCTCTATACAAGTGCACCCAAAGACAACCCCCGGTTGGTGCAGGACTATTGCAGAACATGGAAACAAAATATATTGGGCTATGGGTTTGGGTGGCGATAGTGAATTGGTTACCAAGAACTATGGAAGGACTATGTCCCCTGCCTGATCAATGATATGTTAGTTATGATGATGATTTCACCAAGTTATTATATTTAGAATCAAGTTTGTTTTAGCTTTCATAATTATCAATCTATTCTAATAAACGTTTAATTTAATCAATTAATTTCACGCATGATCTTTGATTTATGAATCTCTCAAGTCTCATCAGGCCGTACCCATTGTTTCATAATACAAATATATTATTTTGATAAGCCTCGAATGATCGGTGCCCAGTATGACTGGTTGCTCAACCTAAACCTGTTGGTTGCTAAGCACCTAGAATATAAACCAAACAATGCTAGTTTCATCTGCAGTTGATGTTGCAATGCTAGCACGTCTATATTAGTTCATCAGATTACAGGATGTGGGTGTATGTATTGTGTTATATCACTTTCTATTACAACTTGCTGTACACCAAGTTGTAAATAAGCAAAAAATTAAAATAGTTTTTCACAATCTACCCAGAATTACACAAGAATGTCACGAAATCGGATAGGCAGAACGAGGCCTTCATTAGCCTTTCGAGAATATATGGGTATTATACGTCCGGTTACGTCCCACCCCGTCGTCGCATCGGATCAAACTCAAACTCAAAGCATTTATTTCAATTAAACCATTTACAGGCACTTTTGAATTGTCAAGGAGTCGGTCAGTAAGAAATATGAAGCTAGTTGCCCATTCCAAAGCGTAGTAGGTACCTATGGAGAAGAACGGGCAAGAAACTCACAAGCAAAAACAAGAAAATCACAAGCCCGCGCTTTTACTTCGCTTAGCGTTCTGACTTATTTTCATTGTCGTAGCCTGATGTTATATAGCCTATACCCTTCACCAAGAATTGGGCTATCAAATGCAAAAATATTTTTTCAAATCCTAATGGAGGTTCCAGAGATTAGCGCAGTCAAACAAACAAAAAAAACAAACTCTTCAGCTTTATTATTGGTATATAGATTACAAAAATTTTATAAATATTTAAAAACAAAAAAAAGTTTTATCTAAATGGGGAATATTCAATAGGTAAGTAGGTATCTCACTAAGACTTTACGCGACCCTACTAACACCTCATAAAACAATATTTTTTTAATTACTTCAGTGTCGGAAAGTGTTGGTGGTAGACTCCCTGGGAATCGAACATGTCCTTAATATCCAGCTACGTAAGCATGATACTTATTACTTGATATAATAAGTTCATACAACTATGTGAACTTTTATAATTGAATGCCATAAAAAGTTGTTTATCTATGTCTGTTTTTTTATAACTTAATGCCGAAAATCTTCATGGTCAATACACGTAGAGTACCTAAATGATTGAACTTCCCTCTGAATTAATTAATCAGTTCAAATCTATCAAAATGACAGTATTTCCGCATAGTTAGTTTAAGAATACAAATCCAATTTATGGTCAAACAAATTAATATTATTTTACTGACTCTGATTAATATACAAAACCAGAAGAGCAGCTCGCCCCTAAGACGACCATCTGACCGTTGAATCACTTCATTTTATGAGACCAAAGATGTACTTTGGTAACAGAAATTTATTTTTTAATAAGAAATTATAATACAAGGATTTCACTTGCATACGTTCTGCATAATCAGCCTATAATGTTCCCACAGTGACACAGGCCTCCTCTCTGTGAGAGGGAGTGAGCTATAACCCACCCCGCGGGCCCAGAGCTGGGGGCCAAGTCTACTAATTTACATACGTGTCAGTGGTCTCGCAATGATGAGTTTTTGACAGATTTTATATGGCATATCTGTCAAAAACTGATAATTGTGAGACCACTGACACCCCCTGGTTGGTGGATGTCTCATGTCTTCGAATTTTTGGTTCCAGGTCATGCTGGTTGCTCACGATGTTTGGGCAATGGGTCGTCTTAGGTTGTCCTTCACCGTTTTGAGAGCAGTGGTTTCACTTACTTGAGAGCATTTTTGAACTTGATATTATATACATAGTAGGCATTATAAAAACTTTGATATACAAACTAAGTACCTATCTATGTATTGTTTTTCTTTAAAAAAAAAAAATAATATTTACCTTTTCATTCCCAGTCTATTGTTATAATTTTTACTGTGCCTGGTAAATTGTAATTGGGTTATCCCTATTACAATAATATTAATAAGGGAGGACCAAATACCATCAGTTAGTTATTTATTTATTTAGGAAAAACATGCACATCATTACAGACATAAATCCAAGTATTTCCACTGTTAGGTTTCAATAAAAACAGACATTTACAATACGATATAAAACAAATAACAATCTATTTTTTTTATTTAGGTTCGATGTCGACAATTCCGCCAATGTCAGATGTGATCAATATGGATAAAAAAGAAAAAAATCCCGGGTAACAAAATATAAGAAAAAAAAACATTGGTACAAAAAGAAAAAATAACTCGCCTTTCGTCAATTAATTTATACAAGAAGTCTGGTCAGGTAATCTTCGAGTAAAATATCCTAACCTTATGTCTATGGTATCGTCTGTGGTTCACATATCTCATTTGACAGTTCCCTCCCCTCCCGCCTTCCGTACTTCTGTCTGAATGACGCCATGTTTGTTGATCTGTCACAAACTTTTGAATTTGAAGTTTGTATTATTACAGGTATTACAGTTACAGCAGGTCAGGTAATCTTCGAGTAAAATATCCTAACCTTATGTCTATGGTATCGTCTGTGGTTCACATATCTCATTTGACAGTTCCCTCCCCTCCCGCCTTCCGTACTTCTGTCTGAATGACGCCATGTTTGTTGATCTGTCACAAACTTTTGAATTTGAAGTTTGTATTATTACAGGTATTACAGTTACAGTTTCAAAGTTGATCGAGTGAAGTTCTACGTTGATTTATTTCCGTAACTTATCCTCTCAATTTCTGAAGCTGTAATATTATCGTGCAACATGTACAACAAGTGCTGTGTTGTGACCTGTGGTAGTAGACGAAAGGACGTAAATTTTCATATGTTTCCAAAAAGTGAGATAGGACTCAAAAAATGGTTACAGTGCATTAACTGTGAAAGACTGCGAAGCTTGAGCTTCCAAAAACTTCGCAAACAGTTTGTGTGTCGAAATCATTTCGAGAAGAGGTTTCTTTCAACAACGCGCGATAGAGTTCGTCTTTGCCCCGACGCCTATCCTACGTTGTTTACTGCTCACGAGATATCCAGTGGTATCCCTCAAAATGATGCATTAATACCCGACAACTCTGGTACGTACCTATTTGAATATTATCACTTAGTCAATTTATATTTAATTTATGATCTATACATGTTTTACTCTTGCAGTACATGCAAACTTGTACAGTTTATTATTGTAGACACTTCGTTCTCGACAAGAAGCATGCCCTCCGTTATATTTAATGATACTTAAAACTTCAGAGACAGTGGATGAGACACAATTTATGTTTGATTGTTATTACATCTATAGGTGTTCACTGTCATGGAAAGTGTTTAGGAAGTTTGCGTTACCTATTACAGTGATGTATTGTAAGTAAGATTGTCTTACCGCCTTAAACTTTTGATAAATTTTCCTAGAACTAGACCCTTGTTGGTTTTGGTAGATATATTAAAAGTTTGCCACTGACTGGAGTGGAGCAGCAAAAGAAGTGTGTACTTCAGTGAAATATATATTCGCAGAATGAGATTTTTGTGTATTTTATTGCGTAAACTATTATATTGTGATTATAATTAGTATTTATGTATTTATTAAATTATAATTAGTATTATGCACGCTTTTGAGTAATATAATAATATGTGAAATGTTTTTCAGAGAGTGTCAAAACAGATCATGACTACTTAAAAAAAAGAAGACATGTGGATCACACCTACTGTAAACCAGAAGTTGTGGACAAACACTCAAAAACTGACAACATTGTTGGTAAGTTTCCATTAAAGTCTAATATTATGATAAACTTACAAAAAAAGACAAAAAAAACATAATTTTTCTGTAATTCATTTGTCTGTCATATTGAAGAGCCATATATTAAAGAAATAGGTCATGTAATCATGTTGTCAGTATCTTGGTAGCAGGACTAATTGTGCAGGGTGCAATGGACTGTCATATTATTGTTCTTGCAAGCTCCTTCAATGTTTAGTTTTTATTCGTGATAATTAATATGAGTATAAATTTACATTTCAGAAATGGAAGCAGATGTCATTTCTTCATTACAGCCTTTGCCTTCTACATCTGGATGTGGACATGAAGTCATTAAGGGACCAATAGCAGGTAAGAAATACAAATTGTTTAAATATTAGTTATAGGAAGTAAGTACTCATTTATAACTATTTTTGCTACAACTGGAAATCATTTATATATTCTGTCAGTTATGATCAGCAACCTTACAAAAATGAACATTTAGTGAATTTTAAGTTATGTTTATATTCATTTGTAAGATTGTAGATTTTCGGTTGTTTGTAAATAAATAGTAATATTATACTAAATTACCTAAATGGACAGAGTAGATAGGGGAAACCATTTGATATGGTAATCAATTAAATTATTTATTTTTCAGAAGTTGTGCATTTTACTCCGTCTACAAAGAGAAGACGGCGTATCATAAATGCGAAAAATAAGCTGTCGCCGCATTGTTCTAGGCTTTACAAGGAATACAATAAGTCAAGAAGGCAGCTTAATTTCAATTTACGGGCAAAAAAGGCTTTAAAATTTTCAAAAGAAAAGTCTTTTGAAAAGCTGACAGAAAAATTAAATCCAATGGCAAAAGCTTTTTTGTGGATGCAAATCAAACAGTGCACTAAGAAAGCCAGGGGTCGGCGATTCTCGGATGAAGAAAAATTGATAGCAATGGCAATAATGAAACAGAGCCCAAAGTGCTATCGATTTCTTCACAGGATATTTATTTTGCCATCCAAATACACACTCAACAAAATGATTTCTAAATTAAATATAGAATCAGGTATCAATTCTCAAATATTTGAAGCTGTGAAAAAAGAGGTAAGGTTTTTTACATTAAAACAACTTTAAAACATTTTTTTATTTTTACGTTTGCATGGTAAAATTATTTTTTTCTGCTTTCAGGTTAACACATGGGATGAAAAAAAAAAATATTGCTCCATACTTTTTGATGAAGTGGCTTTAGAAGCAGCCTTGTCTTACGACAAACATAAAGACATTATTAATGGATTTGTGGAACTAAATAAAAAAACGAATGATTTTGCTGACCATGCCCTTGTGTTTATGTTACGGGGAGTGGTTCACAAGTGGCAGCAACCTCTGGCCTTTTATTTTTGTAGAGGAGCAACTTCTGGGGTTGAATTAAAACAAATTCTCAAAGAAATAATTACTGCTGTTGGTAACACCGGACTGAAACCGTTGGCTTTGGTGTGCGACCAAGGTACAGCATTTCGAGCGGCCCTGAAGAGTCTCCAAGAAGACACAAGGCGACTGCAAATAATTGCCGGTGAAAATATTGGTGAGTAGGTCTTGTTCTCTATATGTGCTTCCATTTTTGACAACATTTAAAACGACGTAGACGCTCTTGTTCAGGCCCCACCCTACAAATGTTTTGATGTTTATTGTAACAGTATAATTTTAATTTTTCAGATGATGTTATTGTAATTAATGGACAAAAGCTCAGTATAATTCACGATCCACCACACCTCATCAAAGGATTAAGAAATAATTTCATTACTAAAAATATATCCCTTAATGGAGATATATCGAAATGGAGCGATATTGTAGATGTATACAAAACCGACTGCAAACATGCACAGTCGCGCCTCCTCCATAAGTTGACTGACGAACACGTAATTCCAGAGAAAATTAAAAAAATGAAGGTAATTGTTTAATTAAATCACTTTTGATAAGATATTTAAATCCTTTTACTATGCATAAATGTATAAATGAATGAGCTCTGTTACTTGTAAAATTGTAATTAATGTTATTTTGTTTCAGGTGAAAAATTGCACTACAGTGTTCAGCAAGACAGTAGCTGCTACATTGTCATATACTGCTCAGTTTTGTAAGTTGCTTTACTGATTGTTTTGTTATAAGATGTTTTTTATGACCTAGGTATTGACTAAGTATTATTTAATTATTTTATTTGTTATAGCTCATTATGCGGATGGAAGCCAAGTAAGCTCTACATTAAAGAACACTGCAAAAGTTGTTTCATTCTTTGATGACCTGTTCGATTCAGTCAATGGAACAGGCTTCAACAAAACTTCTAAAGGAAAACCTTTAAGACAGGCGGTAACAGAAAAGTCGCCGCACCATGAATTTTGGAGGGAAGCCATAAAAAAATTAAAACAAATTAAATATGTCGACAAACACGGTAAGGAAACATCTGTGCCATCGTTAAAAAATTGGATTACAACTTTAGAAAGTTATCAGAGGGTGTGGCAACACTTAAAAGAAAAAAATATAAAAATTATGCGCCCGCGATATTTAAATTCGGATCCGATCGAAAACTTTTTTGGACAAATGCGGGCGTATAATTTTAGAAATACAAATCCAGATTGCCATGCCTTCAAAAGTACCTTCAAATCACTGTTAATCACGAGGTTTATAAAGTTTCATTCAGATAGCTACAATTGTGAAGAGGATTCAGGTAAACAGTTATTAAAATTAAAATCACTTTTTAATAATGAACAAACTAACTCAGAAACAGCAAGTTTTTCACTTGCGGCTTCTGAGTTAGTTTGTTCCCCTGAGTCCTCTGAGCTATCGAACTGTGTTGAAAGCGAAAGAATTCAAAACTCAGCAAGGCAAGAAACACTAAATGTCCACTCACGTGCATTTACAACTGGGTGGGTCATAAGAAAATTATTACAAAAAATAAAGTGTCAGCATTGCGAAGAAAATTTAACTAGTAGGGAATCCAATTATGATAAAACCACTGTAAATAATTGGATTTCCTTTAGAGAGTTCAAGAGCACAAAAGAAAAGAAATTGACCTACCCTTCAGAAAATGCTGTGAGATTTTTTGGAATCATCATAGAAGAAGCAAACAAATACTTAGAAAATCAACCTGAACGGAGTCCTATTATAAAAAGTATTAAAAATGATATCAAATCTAAGTATTTGTTTGACTTCATAAATTGTGAATTGCATAAGGATGCTGTTTCTGAATACTTTCTCGCATTGACTTTACGATTAGCAGTATTTAATTGGTGTAATGTTATTAATAAAATATTAAAAGGCACAGATGTCTTCAGACTAAAAAGTCAACCTTTGTTGCCTCAGATGCAATTAAAAGCATTAAATAAATATAAAACAAAATTAAAAAATAAAAAGAAATGAACGTAATAACAAAAGTTTTATTTTACCTATCATCCCCTTTCTAACTTATTCGTAAAACATATTGCAATAATTGCAATAACATTGCAATTATTGCAATATGTTAATAAAATGAAATTAAAATTACCAATTTGTAGCAAGAAAAATCTTTTAGGCTGACGCCTTACCACGCCATTGCCTATAGTTCCGCGCCAGAAGCAACGCTACATTAAAAAAAAAAAAGCTGTCATCCATGATATGTGAACCTTATGCGAGTCGATTTTTACTCTATGAGAGTGCCCTGTCTGAGACTAATTAGTCTGTGCAAGAAGTTCATATTTAAAACAATTGTACATACTACGTCCCTCCAAGTAGGTGCCTATCCAAGCGTGACGCGCGACGCCTATGTGCTAATTATCCAAAACATAAACAGATCATTCGTGCATAAGGTTTGTATTAACCTTTATCAATTACAGCCTAGTAGAGCCTTCAGCTGCGCATACGCACCAGCCCTCGAGTCGCAACTCACTACCTGCAATATTTCTCAATACCTACTCAGTTCACGTTTACACCTCGCGCGAGGCGCACGACTGTCGCGCCATCCACCAAATTAGACCGCGAGTGTTTAGTACTTAATTAATTATACATTTATTTATTTCACAATTAAACAACAGTGCTGTTTTGTGAAGTGATAAAAAAGAAGGTTTTTCACACGGAGGATTGTGTGTGTGAGTACTTTTTGTTTTTAATTCAACTTTTTTATTTATTTTGTAGGGTAGTTTTGTTTTGCTCAGACTTCAAACTGGACGAAAACAGTGAACTAATTTTGAGATAACAATCGGTAAATTATTGCTTCTGTCTGAGATTTGCCTTGAATTGAGTCGTGATTTCATGATCTGTGATTACAACATCTCGTCGAGAGAATACTCCTTGATGACGTTTATCTTGCAATTTAACTTGGCAATTTGAGCTCGCAGTTAAGTGTATGTTTGTATGCACAGTCAAGCACGCTTCCTTGACCGGATGCACTGAAGTTTAATACTGAGTTTAATATCACTTGAACTCATGCATAACACCACCACCATGGCCACCATGGCTTCGGATGCAATTTATAGATGCAATTGTGCGAGCACTTAGCAGGTCGTTAAGGGGGTTCACATCAAACAAGTGATTAGGACACCTAGACGATTATAATCATAGAATAATATAAAAGGTTAATACATACCATGTCGATGGCTATAAGAGTAGAGAAAGACCAAAGAAACGATGGATGGACTGTGTGAAAGATGATATGGCTAGAAAGGGGGTGATGTCCTTCTCACCGCTCTGGTTTCATTCACTCTTCTTTCTTCGTCCAGGCGGTCTTTCTTTGGAATGCGCTCCCCCTGGAAATCAGGACGGCAACCAGTCGCTTATCGTTTAAAGTCAAGGCACGTGAACATATTCATAAGATGTTGGCAGAATCATCCCGGCGCTAATTCGCTGGATTCGTTTTCTCCTCTACCTGTCGTTATTTCTCCTGACTAAGTTTTTTTCTTTAGTTTATATTTATGTATGTATATGTGTATGTATTAATTAGTATTCATTTTTATTCAAGTTACATGTATTGTCTTATGTTGCACCTGCCATGTCTGTCTCTGCACCACCCTAAAGTTGACTGGTAGAAAATGCCTCAGGCATTAAGTCCGCCTTTGTACAGTAGTTTTTTTACTTGTGCATAAAGTTTAATAAATAAAATAAATAAATAAATTACCGAGATGACGGCTAATAGAGAAGTATGGAAGAAAGGGGCATGTTGCGCCGACCACAAATAGATTGGGATAAGGGCAGGTGAATGATGATATAAAAAGGTTCATACATATATCGCAGAAACATATACCTCATAAGTTGGGTCTACCTACGGATATAAATAAAATATCTATAACAACATTACGCCTGTAATCCCTGAAGGGTTAGGCAGACGTGGAGGTGGAGGGAGATGTTAAAAAATCCAATTCACACATTAATTATTAGTTTATTTAACTTAAAGACTTATAATATCTATAATAATGCACCATACATACACATAAACGATATACTTTTTTGAAATATATAAAATACAAACTCTATTGATGAAACATAAATTGACTGAATACGGTAATGTTATTTTATAACTAATGCTCATTTAGGTATTGAAGTTAAGACGATAAATAATGTTCTAGACGAAATAGAAATCAACAAACAACTTCAAAACTAAAACAATTCAAGTCACATTAATTTAACGACTCCAACAACACTTGATACTGCAACAAAACTATTATTAAGAAACTAGTTTTTTACATTATGCATTCGGCAAATAAGTATCTAGCCGGTTTCGCAAGGCCCAAATGTCAAGATTGTATATAATATATGAATATATATGAATATGGATGTTAGATGAAAACCTTCGCAAAATTGAACTATCGATTTATTTGGTAGCGCGTTTGATATAATCGATTTCACCTAGATTCGACGAGAACTTAGGCTCGAGCAAAGGCTGGCAACGTTCCAAATAGCTGTCAAATATTTCGCTGATTTGATTAATTTATCCATATTAGATTGTTGTACTACACTGAATTCATTGTTGTTATTGCAATTCATATTTTAGTGCACGACAGAGCGATATTCCATAATTTCAATAAATATTAATCAAACAACGAAATATTTGACCACTTTCCAGAATGCAGCCTTCTGAGTACTACTTGTTTTGTGACTGGGCTCTTGCTCTTGCCTCTCAGCATTGTGTTTTGTTCGCTTAATGATGTAAGCTTGATGCTTTGTGTATTTCGTTGTGATTTTAATATTTAGATAGTTTGATTCACGGTGTCACTGATAATAATTTTGTTACTATTACAATAAAATGTTCTGGTAACTTTTCTCATCGATCTACACACATTTTCGGGTCTTGATCGGCACAGCCGGATGGCAAAACCAGATATATATTTGCCACCCAGGTGTGCCGAATGATCACCTGAAGAAGTGTGTAGCACGCCTAACACTTAAGACATTCGTGTACCTAAACCAAGATCTGGTTCAAGTAAATTATGTAAGACTATATTGAGATCCTTTTGCGGTGGAATTGTAATTGGATATCTACTTGCTTGCTCTAGAAGCCTCCGAAAATGTGCTCGCAGCTGTCTAGTCTATGATGTAACTTTTAAATAGAGTGTTAAGTTATAATTAAGTTAAAGTTAAGGTGTTGTGTTTGTTTATTTTATTGTGAATTTATTTTATCTATCTAAATCTAAACTAATATAATAAACGTGAAAGTTTGTAAGTATGGATGGGTGGATGGATGTTTGTTACTCTTACACGTAAAAACGGCTGAATGGATTTGGATGAAATTTAACAAACATATAGTTTATAACCTGGATAGTTTTATAGTAGTTTGGTTTATAACACATAGGATACTTTTATCCCGATATTTCCACGGGATCGTGACTTAGGCTGCGTTTCCACCGAGTTAGATGAGTGAAGATGCGTATTAGCGAGGGATTTGTGTGAAACTGACCAATATCATCGCTTGATTTTCATAGGTTGAGCTAAGCTAGCCTTGTTATTGGCTAGTTTTACGGACATTCCTCGCTACGCATCCCCGCTCATCTCTGGTGGAAAGGCAGCCTAACGCGGGTGAAAACGCGGGTCGCAGCTAGTAATAATATAAGTGTACTTAACTACCGCATTAGGGCAACCTGTAAAGATAGATCTAAGGGGGTATATTAATAAATAAATAAATATTTTGGAATATACAGCGTAGTAGGTTAAATGATGGGCATAGGTACTTTAAGTGAGCGTGAGTAGTATGTACTCCAACTCCACTTTAACTTAATACATATTTGAAAATGGCTGTTCGCCTTACTGGGTTTGATTACGTCAGTGTAATAGCCAGTAGCACGCTTCTGTCTGTCGTTAACTTACATCTGTAGGTAAACCACAAACAATCATCAATCGTTCAGTGTTGCATTTCACTTGACGTTGTTTTGTTGACTGGCAGGTCATGATAAGATACCTACTTATATTCTTTCTCTCATTCTTTTTATATTGTTTCTTGCGCTTCTTATGACCACCGTGATTATTTTAGAGCACTAATTAGATACTTCAATGAATGCCTTAACAAACTGTTTTTTAAACTTTTGGTAGATAGAGGTTGGTTTCTGCCAACATCTGTATTCTATAACTACGTATTATAAATTAAAGTCGCTTTTCGTGTCTGTTTGACCGCTTTATAGTTCTTATAACCCACTCGATGGATTTTGATGCGGTTTTCCCCATCATTTAGAGAATTCATACCGGAAGGTTTATGTTTTTTAAATATAATACCTAATAAAGAAATCTAAATGTTAAGTCAAGTCGTAAAATTCGTGCAAAGCAGGTGCAGGTCGCTAGTTGATTATATTCAAGCATTCATTGGTATTCTTTAAAATGTTTTGACGTATCTAATCATTCCAAAATCATCCACCGTGCATAGTCAAAGCTTCTAAGCGCTTTGGAAGAATATTAATAAATATAAAACAAAATAAGTTGTCACTATAGTTAATGTTTTCATAATTAGCAAGATGAGTGTTCAACTCTTTACATATAATTATTATGAATGAGTCTGTTTTTGTCGTTATATAATAATAATTATTATTATTTTGTTTATTCATCTTCTACCTTACCTGATTACATTTAAAAAAAAAAACTTAAATTAGAAAATATTATTATAATTCTTAACATTACATTTTTTTCTTACCATTGTTCTTGTACCTTTCAGAACATCGAAACCGAAATCTTAAATATGTAATTAAAAAAAACATTAATTTCATTATTAAGACTTAATTTTTGTGTGAAATAGTTATTAATTAGGAAGTTGACAGGGGATAATTGAAGAACAAAACGTGTTACGCCGACCCGAATCAGCCTATAATGTTCCCACTGCTGGGCCTTCTCTCTTCAAGAGGGAGTGGGCTTTTTAATCTACCACGTGGGCCCAGTGCGGGTTGGTAGATGTCACATTTCTTTTTGGTTCTAGAATATGCCGGTTTCCTTCACAGTTTTGAGAGCAGTGGTGATAAAATAATTTACACAAAGTAAAGCGCCTGTCAGGGTTTGAACCTACGACTTACAACTCGTGTTGTTGTGGAGGTGAAGTTGTGGCCGTTACCACTGGGCCACCACTGCCCTCAATCTCAATTTTCACCAATGACGGGTGATTTGAAATGGGCTTTAGGCCAAACTAGTTTTTTCCCATCGGAATGCTAATGTATACCATAATAAATGACCCTAGAAGTATCGCAAAGACCACCTATTAATAATAATGACGAAACAGGTGTATAAAAATAAATTTTTACTCTCATCTAAAGTTGTGGGTAAACCCTTTTTTTATGTTGTTAACAAGATCACGTCAGCAAGGTTATCCTTGAATAATTTGAATTCTGTTTGTGGTTAGCTTGCTTCAATTATCTCAGCTAATTCAGGATAGCTATAGGCTGTAATAAAAAAAAAACTAGATGAACAACAGAGAATTCGTTATTTTTAATTCGTTATTTATTTGACCAAAGTTCCCAAAAATCTGATGTTTTATAACAACTTTTTTTACTGTGAATCTAAAATTATATGATAACTAGCTGCGCCCCACAGTTTCACCGTCGTAAGTCCCGATCCCGTAGGAATATCGGGATAAAAAGTATCCTATGTCTTATTCCAGGTCATGGTCTACCCCCGTGCCAAACATCTAAATCTGTTCAGCCCTTTTAGCGTGAAAGCGTAACAAACGAACTCACTCTCGCATTAATAATATTAGTTAGGATAATAAAAATAGTTTTTGTTAAGTAAATGTTTTTATAAAAATAAAATAAATGAAAAATGAGAATAAAATAACCTGATTAGTTTTTTTAAACAAAATTCGCAATCATAATTTAAAACACGTGTAAAAATATTAACTGACGCAAAAACTGGAAGGAAGATAAAAACCAAATATAAACATAGACATGCCAATCTCAAGTTTTGTTTTTTGTAACTGCCTGGCTTGTTTACAGCAGCTATAAAGTAAAGCTTTTAGAAAAAAATGTTATGCTTGAAGTACCTACTACTCAGTATATATCCTGATTAATTTGTGATGAATATAGAACCATCTCCAACGACCAGAAACTGGGAATAACATTTCACATTATTCACCAATTATCAAGCATGGTGATTCTGATTATAATACTATCATGAAGTTGGTCAACCACAAATCTTAATTTAACGTCTAGCACTGGCTAAAGATCAATCAACAATTTGAATACTTTGGAGGCAAGCATAATCACTTAATCAGCCTATAATACTGCTTGGACCCAGGCCTCCTCTCTTTGAGAGGGAGTGGGCTGTAATCTACCGCGCGGGACCAGTGCGGGTTAGTAGATGTCACATGTCTTCGACACTTGTGGTTCAAGGACATACCGGTTTCCTCACGATGTTTTCCTTCACCGTTTTGAGAGCAGTGGTGATGAAATAACTTACACAAAATAAAGCGCCTGCTTGTGTTCGAATCCACGACCTACGACTTGTAAGGCGGGGCCGTAACCACTGGGCCACCACTGCTCTCCTTTGGAGGCAAACTACATCAAAATAACAGTGATTTAAAATCATCGACGAACAACTTTTTAATAAATTCAAACTGCCGCACTTATCGAGAAATAATTAGGGCTTTGATACAAAGTCATGTTTGAAAATTATGTTTAATTATAAATCAGATATACTTGAGAGTATATCTCTATGCTTGAGAGTGTGAATAAGAATTAGATTAATTTAACTGCAAGGCATTGCGCTTGGTAAGTGAAGTGAAGGCAAGGAAGTTAAGCAAATTGACTGTACAAACTAGGTATGTTGTCCGTCCTATTCATGTCACAACTCTCATTCTTTGACAGTTGTAATGTTGTAATGAAATGGTTATCACACGGTAAATTAACGTCACGTCAATAAGCATACCGATTAATTTCCTTTCCCCTACCTAGATCAAAGGTCAAAAAAACATTATACAAATACAAATTAGTTTATTGTGATAAAATAAAGAAGGCCTGTACTATAAGGCTCCGCTCTTTCACATCTTGTCGTACACTTAATACTCACCAGAGTTTATATAATGTACTGAATATATTAACTCCAGTTAGCATAAGTGTAAGTAGGTATATGAATTTTCTGGTCTGCTCTTAATTCTTAAGATAGAAACTATTTTCGATGTTTCTGCATTCCCTGTTTGTTAATCCTACATGAATTTTGAGAGTCCTCAATTGCTCCTAGGGAGAGAGAAACAATGAATGAACGAAATCTTCATCATCGTCAGCCTACAAGCAGTCCTCTGCTGAAAAAGGCTTCTCCAAACACTAAACATAAATCCCAATCATAATATTTTTCAATCACAATGTTACACCGTCACTTCCTTACAAATTCGTATCCCAATTTTATTACTACCTACGTTATAATGTATAAGGAACTCTTGTGCTAAAATGCATGCTCCTAGCAGTCCAGCGGTTTGGTTGTGCATTGCCTGTCAGTGAATTTAATATTTATTTACTTTATTTTCAAACAATAATGACTAAATGATTGTCTTCGCTTCATTGTTACCTTGTACTAGCACGTCGTGTATCAATTAAATAAGCGGTTCATCTTTGTTTCTGAAGTGATAGAACATAATGCTACTATATCTGTGCATAATGCTGTCCTGGCCTTGCCGAAGATTGGAGACTTGACCTCGTAGCTTACTATTTGTTCCAAATCTGTATAAAAGTTGTCTGTATTTTATTCATGAAAGAATCCCATACAAGGAACTGAAAGGACACTACCCATTGGTCTCATTAACAGTGATCCCGGAAACGTGAAGGTAATTATAGTAAAGCCGATTATAAATGAGAATAATGTCAACATAGAAAACAAAAACGTAAAACAAATAATATAATTGGAATAACGGGTGTAAAAAGACACTTAACGAAGCCGAAAGCCACTTGTCATTCTGATCATTTATTTGTTCCGGACCATACCTGGGAACCTTCTGGTTACGGAGTTCCAACTTTTTCAGTCATTTTATAAAAAAAGCAAGTTTTAAATGTTATAACTTAATTTTAAATACCCCCACGAACCCTGAGCAGTTATACGCACGCATAAACATAATGTTTTGCGTGCGTTACGTTGGCGCACTACCATAAACAGCGATTTTTCACACCAAAAATACAAGTCGATTCTCAGCAATTATTTTTGTGCAGTGTTACTTAATTTGACAGAATGCGCAGTTGACGGCTATGTGATGGGTCTTTTCACACCCTGTATATTTAGAACAAGACGATGGTGGTATGCGGCATCAAATGATAAATAAAGTATTATAGGTATTGCAAATGATTAACAGGAATCTCTAGATCCAGAGAGAAATATCTTCTAGATATTGATACATTCCGGAGGTACGTAGGTCATTCAAAAGCCAGGCTATCCTATTGTGAAAGAAAGAAAGAAAGAAAACATGGTAAACCTTCAACCTTACCAAGTTCTAATAGGGTTAGTCCATCCGTCTAGCTTATAGTTGCAAATAAACCGTTCTAAACCAAAATCTGTGGTTTAAAACCCGTTTTAAACAAATTTAAAACGGTTTTTATACCACGTATTTTGGTTTAAAACGGTTTATTTACATCTATAGTTTAGCTATATACAAGCCTCACCTTATTTGGGCTCAGCATATTTCGATTCGGCAATATTTGTAAGCCGACCCAAAGCAATGACTACACCGATTCTGCTTTCATCGGCACGACAACGTTCGGAATGTACCTACTTACCGTCGCTGAATCATGTTCGGGGCGGGTCGGCTCATTTCGAGCTAAGCCGGCCTTGCTGTAAATCATACCGACCCGAACCAGGGTTTAGCATCACATACACGTGCTTGAACATCTAAACAATAATAAACAAATGAATGTGTCTCACGAAAGATAAACAACAACGAGTATTGTTTTGTTTTTTTTTATTATTATTAAGAGTGGCATGGAAATCATGAATGTTCTAAATTGCCAATCATCATCTGCCGAGATTTTTCACAACTATATTCGGGTCGGCTTTCAGTCTAACCGGATGCAGTTGAATACGAGTATTTTAAACATGGAGCGATTGCTCTATTTGAACTCCCAGCAACTGCGTAAAACGATACCCCTTGGTAAGACTGGTTGTCAGACTTTCGTGCTTCTAAAGGTTCAATAAGAAACAATAATTCTCCTCACAACATGTAAGGTAGTATATAGCACAAGCACATACTAAAATCGTGTGTGGTCACAACAAACATTGCGTTTTGTATAATGTTGGCTTCTGATGCATTAGCACTCATAGCTGGCTTGATTAGCATCAATTTGAGCTAATAGTTGTGACACTGTGTCAAAATATTGTTGCGACTGTATGATTATCTTTTTTAAAGAATTTTAGCCATATTTCCGATATAAATAAAAATACCTATTTATGGGGATTTTGACCACCATATAAAAATAACCAATTTTTTCTTTGCCATTGCCATTTTTTCTTTCAAAAGGCAGGCGTACACTGCCAACAGTGTACGCCTGCCTTTTGAATTTAACATACATAAGAGTTTATCACAATATCTTAATGAACGTATGATTTTTCCATAGTAATCAACAAACACCTCACTAAATATTTAAATAAAATTATTACACATGAGTATTTGCATAACTTGTGAATTTATTTGAATGGTGATTCACATTGCGCACATTTTTTTGTTTTGTTCAGTACGCAATTTTATGTTTGAACAGTCTTTTGTTTGTTAGCATTCTCTTAATTGGAAATTAATTACATGACTTTAACAGTTACATTTTTTGTTAAAAATACTGCTAACTATTCCACCATCATCATTATCACGTTATCCACTGCTGATTATAGAATTAACTGCCACGAGAGAATAATTAAAATAATCACTGGACTTGGTAAAAAAAAATTGCAAGCAGACGAGGATACTGTAACCCGGCTGTATGGGTAATCCTAAAAGGGATGGTTACTGTTTGATACTGTAACCCGGCTGTATGGGTAATCCTAAAAGGGATGGTTACTGTTTGATACTGTAACCCGGCTGTATGGGTAATCCTAAAAGGGATGGTTACTGTTTGATACTGTAACCCGGCTGTATGGGTAATCCTAAAAGGGATGGTTACTGTTTGCGGGACTCAAAACTTAGTCTTTTATACCCTATAGTTAAAATAACCCTCGAAGAAAGTATCGTCACTCTTTGTAAGAATTTATGATCAAAAACATACTCAAGAGTTTAAAAACAGAGTTAAAATCAGCAAATCTGACCAAATCTGTTGCTTCACGTCCAAATTTCTCGCCTTAGTTACCAAGACGAGGTCAAGGTCTCTAACTCGTCAGTTTTCTATCACCAGGCATTCAGTACGACACGTCTTGAATATCAAGGTGGCTGCTCCTTAATTAAAATTGTGAAAATTTTCGTCATCGTCTAATTTGTTCTATGAGAATAAAATTACCGTTATAGGCGAAATTATTTGCATATTGTAAATAAAACCGGCCAAGTGCGACTCGGACTCGCGCACGAAGGGTTCCGTACCATTATCTATAAAACGGCAAAAAAATCACGTTTGTTGTATGGGAGTCCCCCGTAAATTTTGTTTTATTTTAATTTAATTATTTATTAGTGAATATGTAACTAAATATTCTGTGAATATTTCAAGCGTCTATCTGTTGTCGTTTTCAATATCGAGAAAAACGAGCCCCCATATATATTTATTTTATTCTGGTTTTTAGTATTTGTTGTTATAGAGGCAATACATCATCTGTCTAACTGTCACGGTTCATGAGATACAGCCTGGTGACAGACTGACAGACAGACAGCGGTGCCTTAGTAATAGGGTCCCGTTTTATCCTTTGGGTACGGAACCCTAAAAAGATGATAATAATTAACTGAACTGTCGTCAACGAGTTTTTGAACTACGAAGCAACTTAACCAAAGCCAGATTTCTGCATATTACAAATATCGTGCGGTTAAATCTATCGCTCTTTTGGAATTCTGGCTACCAGTAAAGATCTTTGTAGTATCGAAAAAAGAAAGAAGCACACAACATATTACTCTGCAAGTAAACAATCAAATAAAAAGTGTAAGAAAATAGGAGAAATGTGTGCCTCACGGCTGCGCTAATTATCTAGTGCCTGACGGTTTCAACTGGACCCGGAGAGACACTGCTAAGAGTGACGGCGGGTTAACGTACTTGCCAAAACATGACTCCAAACACGATCAGAATAATAAAACTCAGGGACTGACGCAGCAAACGCAGCTTAACCTCGCAAATGGAGAAATCCCCACGCTTATTAATCCTCGAGCCCCCTCAATATGACAAACAGCCGATCAGTACCATCAATTGCAGATTTGATGACAACAAATTACTTCTCGCTTAGGTATTCATCCTTGTGGTCTGTGCGGTTAGATTTCCTAACGTTAGCCTCTCGGGTTGCAAAGCTAATGAAAATCGTGTGGTTTCCCATCATTAGGGTAATGAAGTGTAAGACAATGCCGCGGTTATTGAATATAGTATCAGATACGTTGATTATATATGGTTATATATGTATGTGTCTCCTTCGTTTTGGCGTTCTCTTGGTGTACTAGTAACCGGAGATGGTCTTTGAGTGTTATCAGCATCATCATCGTTTACAAACTCAAACTCAAATTCTTTATTGCATTCATGTGTACAACAGCTGTTAGCTAACATCCTTACTTTTAAACGCGAAAATTTGTAAGTATGGATGGATGGATGTTTGTTACTCTTTCACGTAAAAACTACTAAATGGATTTGGATGAAATTTGGCAAACAGATAGTTTATAACCTGGATTAACACATAGGATACTTTTTATCCCGATATTCTAACGGGATCGAGACTTACGCGGATGAAACCGCGGGGCGCAGCTAGTAGGTATATAAATTAAGATCTAACATGAAACCCGATTAGGGCACGGCAACATAAAAGATTAACAAAACAAGACAAAACAAGCATCCAGTGAGTTGCAAGTTTGATTATTATCGATAATGTTACTAGTGGGTATTAGGTTTATGTAGTTATTCTAATTAATATCATGAGGTATTTACGTGTATTATATTTTATTAATTTGTTTTAGTTATTATATTACAATAATTTGTATTAATTATAAAATTTTATTCATTTGGCATTTCTTGGCCTTGTCTTCAATTATACCTCGGACCTCTGTCATTTGTGAAAGGGTTGGATCCGCGATTTTAACAATAATAATATCTTCAACCTATGAATTTAATCTGCATGGTCCTCATATGGCCTGACCTAGCTTATTGGTTTGGCATTGACAGTGGAATTCCAATCCATGTGTTTACAAGACAGCGACTAACATAAACATCATTCTTATTTTAATAATTAAAAGCTATGTATTCACTCACTATCTCTGTATTGACTTCGTAAGCACCTGATCTGAATGGTAGATGACTTCTTACTTAGTTTTGTGATGTACCGCATAGTAATCTAAGTTAATTTCCGATCTTAAATCATAATGCCCATTCTAAGCTATGGCGGTTCCTATATTTTACAGACCGGTAAGTACATAAAACATAGTATAACATCACACCTGTTTCCCCGAAGGGTTAGGCAGACGTGTACCCACAGTACACCCACATTGCGACAGTTATGTTTAAGTCCCATGTAATAGGGGGCGAGTCTATTGCCATCAACCGGCCTCAGATCCAGACTGCGGGCTGCCACTGAGAAATTCCTGACGGAAAAACTCAATAAAACTTTGACCGACTTGGGAATTCAACCCAGGACCTCATGCTCAGCTGTAGCGCTTGCGACCACTAGGCCAACAATCAATAATAATAAAAAATAAAAATAAAAAAAAAGTTCTATAGTTTCTACCCAGTCAGTAAATGACTATTCCATACTAACTACTATTAATACTGCAAACTCGTTCATTTAATTGCTCGCGGGTTTAATATCAGTTACCAAGTTAAGATAAAGATTTGAAAAAGAACGCTATTGCCATCAAGTCGTAATTAAAAAGTTTATTATAGCTCTTTAGTCATTTCGGTAATCGGGGCTCGAGGCTATATGATAACAGCCGCGAGGGTCGGTCGAAGGTTAAGGTACGCTAGCCGCGGTCGGTTCGTGGATGGGTGAAAGTACATTCACCCGCTGTCATTCGTAGATCTTTGACAGTCGTTACGGGTATTCAGAAGCCCAAAAAATCGTACAACCAGTCTTAACAAGGGGTATCGTGCTACCCTATAACTTGGTTGTGGACGTGAAATAGGCAGTCGCTCTATTTAATTTAACTAATATTATAAACGCGAAAGTTTGTAAGTATGGATGGATGGATAGATGGATGTTTGTTACTCTTTCACGTAAAAACTACTGAATGGATTTGAATGAAAGGCAAACAGATAGTTTATAACCTGGATTAACACATAGGGTACTTTTTATCTCGATATTCCCACGGGATCGAGACTTACGCAGGTGAAACCGCGGGGCGCAGCTGGTTTAAAATATATTTATCGGCTGCATACGGTTAGACTCGAAGCCTACCCCAACTATATGTTGGGAAAGGCTAGGCAGATTGATTAAGTCATTTCGTTAATCGATGATGTAGGTAATAAACAGATAAGAAATATTTAGGAATTGATATGCACAGCAGCAAAGAGCTATGTCCTGCCATGTCCTTTACATCGTAATATGTAATTAAGTAATTACGATAATAGTGCCAGTCCCTACCGTTCATGTGAAACCCATGACTGTTTACTTGGCATTGCTTTACATGTTCAAGTAGTGCAGATGTTAATAGGTTCCGTAGCCTATCTGTTTTGCTAATATTGAATTTAATGTCATAGTGGTCACTTTAGCCTATTTATTGTCTGTTACCTAATGAATTTAGTTAACAATTTATAAACAATATTTTACGAAATTCATTAGTTGAATAGGCCAACTATTTAACAAATTATAAAGTTGGTACGTCAAGCATGGATTTGGCCTAGATACGTGATTTAGTAATTTTATTATGCTCCGTGGATATTTTTTGTGCAAATGTTTAATTTAATCAAAGTAATTATTAGTAATTTTATTAGTAAGTTATTATTAGTAAGCAAATTAATTTAATAATAAGCCTATAATTTTCCCACTGCTGGGTCACAGGCCTCCTCATTTCTAGAGGAAGTGGGCTCTAATCAACCACTCGGGCCCAGTGCGGGTTGGTAGATGTCACATGTCTTCGAATTTTCGGTTCTTGAACATGCCGGTTTCCTCACGATGTTTTCCTTCACCGTTTTGAGAGCAGTGGTGATGAAATTATTTACATAAAGCAAAGCGCCTGTCTGGGTACGAACCCACTACGTATAACTCGTAAGTCGGGGTCGTTACACTGGGCCACCATTGCTCTCAATTTCCTAGGAGAGAACCTATTTCGCTAATCATGATAATTATAATTTTTATCATCCTCTCAAAGCACTTCATCTCACACAATTGTCGGCACTCTAAGTACCTACGACAGTTCAGTTATATTATGAAAACCGCTTACCTATAGTTTAATGTTTCTTTGAAGCACGGAGAAGTCGACGTGGTATGACGCCGCCACCACTCCACCTACAGACCGTATATCTATCCTACCTGTAAATCATTATGACGCTGCGAAACCACACTTCCACCACAGCTCAGGACTCAAGGCAATAATCCTAATCCTAACTAATATTATAAATGCGAAAGTGAGTTGTTTGTTATGTTTTCACGCTAAAACAACTAAACGAATTTAGATGAAATTTTGCACATGGGTAGACCATGACCTGGAATACGCCATAGGATACTTTTTATCCCGATATTCCCACGGGATCAAGATTTACGTGGATGTAACCGCGGGGCGCAGCTAGTACCGGATAAAATGATGTGTCGCTACCGTCACTGATGCAGAGCTTATGTTTATAAAAGAGTGCGTCGGTATATGTCGTGGACATACGAAGAATAACGTTTCAACATCGGACTGTTTTCACAACAGATCCAATGACGAATTGTGAGAAAGGGGGCTGGACTTGAATATACCTAATATGCAGGCACATGGGCAGAAGGAACTGGATATACAGGTTATTTGTGTAGTACCTGGGCACGCTCGCTCCATCGTAGACCTCATCCATTGCCATCCATCATCTCTGCATCCAGCGCTCGGTATGGCAACACGTCGTGTTCTGGTTTGCAATTGGTCAATCGTCATCCTGAGGTTGCCTCGTTGAGATGTGAAACACGTGTCGATTTCTTACAGGGTTTTTTATGACTCTTGAAGAATAGTTAAGCGGAATAGGTTACTAAATATATCTACATCTAGTGTATCTCATCCATTGTTTTCTATCAGGCGAGATAGATCTTTGAAAGACTTTGCCTACTACCGCCATCTTTTTTGCCGCAAACTAACGATGCTGTTTCTCAGTTTGAAGTTGACAACTTTCAGGGCTGAAAACCCAGGAACATGCTGCATGCACTCACATTTTGGGTATTGAGGTGTCAATTTCTCATTATGTGATCAGTACGTCGGTTTTTCAATTTGGAGATTGTTTTAAATGTTAAAAATATGACATAACATCACGCCTATATTCCCTGAAAGGTTGTGCAGAGGTGTACCTATAATACCACATTTCACCAGATAAGTTTAAGTCCCATGTAATAGAGGGCGAGCCTATTGCTATCAACCGAGCACAAATCCAGACTCCGGGCTGCTACTGAGAAATTCCAGACGGATAAACCCAATAACAGTTATCCTAATCCGGGAACAGAGCACCTCATGCTCAGTAGCGCTTGCGACCATTAGACCCACGGGACCAATACCAAAAATACACTACAGAAAATATTATAACTTAATATTCTGCCCTGTCACGACAAATGGCTGCATCGCCCTATATGCAGTAAACAGAAATAAACTAGGTATTACGTAAGTGATTGGATAAATATGGCATAACACATTCTTGACAAGCGTCGTTGGAAAATACGTGTAATCCAATCGTTTGGTTTTCTTATTAGATGTCACTTATTGCAACCATACGCGGAAATAAACGATAATTTTGTGACACCGTAGGTATAAGTTGCAACAGTTTATAAAATACCTTCGTATACAGGGTGTTAGTGTAAACACCGTTATCCTTGAAACAAGTGGTTTGGTTTCATTTATAGAACGTAAAATCGATGGAAAAATACAACTTTTTTTTTTAAAGAAAATCTACATTTTTCCACAAGAATATTTCACCCTACACGCAAGGGCAACGAACTTGCGTCTCAACACGGCGGCCGGCGGTTGGTGGGGGCGGGCGGGGCGCGCGGGACGTTACATGACCGGCCGTCAGCTGTTTCGCAGCTCTCTCGAACGCGTATCCATGAGTATCGCGACAGTGACGGATATTTACTTTTTAAAATATTTTAATGAAAATAAGGTTTTTTTTTGTTGTTACTGGGTCATTTATTTTTATATTTAAGTCAACTACCCATGGTTTGAGTGACAACAGTGTTTACCCTTGCATACTGTATTATGTATAAAAGGCCTTCTCTCATCTCATGGGTATCTTATTATTTCTACTAATATTTAGAATAGTTAAATAGTCTCCCTGGTTAGACTGGAAAGCAAGTGGGGTCCTGGGCTATAGAATAGAATAGAATAGAATAGAAATATTTTATTTCAGACCGGAGTCCATAGGGTTAGTAACAATTTTACTTAATTTCTAGTGTTAGTAGGTTACATACACAATCACAAATAAAAATATACAATTATAGCTCAGCGTGGAGCCGCATCCACCTTTGCAACATCCGGGAATCCCACCGATCTGCGAATATACTAAGAATACTGTTGGTGCTGCCGCGAACACGAGTCATCAAGGATGCGCATCTGTTCCTAATAATGGCGGCAAAACCATCAATATTATTATCTGCAAACATCCCCGACGCACTACTACGCCACGGCAGCCGCAACAGCACTCTCAGTGCATTATTATATTGAACGCGAAGGTCGCTGTATGTCCGCTGAGTGAAGTTGACCCACAGGCTGCACGTGTAGAAGGACTGACAGTAAGCTTTAAAAAGCGTTACTTTAACTGGCCTCGTACAACGCGCAAACCTGCGGGCCAGCATGTTACAACGGACAGCCAGCGACCTACGTTCCCTTTCAATATCACAATTATCCTTAAGGTCTTCAGTGACCCAGTGGCCCAGATATTTAAACTTATCTACTCTTCGCAGTGGTTCTCCAGAAAGTGACACAGTTGGAATACACGAATATGTCACACTTCCTGCTTTAAAAACCAATAGTTCACTTTTTGTGACATTATATTTAAGCCCATGATTCACCGCATAGTTTTCGCATATAGCGATCAGTCTATCAGTCTATGCTATACGCAAGACAGCCAAAGTGTTATTGGATTTTCAATTATAAAATTCCCAGTAGGTAGTTAGAAGGAGAACCAAGGTAACCGACATAGCCCGAAGTATTTCCAAACTTAAGTGGTAGTGGGCAGGGCACATTGCTCGCAGAAAAGATGGCCGATGGGGCCGAAAGTTTCTGAGAGTGGCGACCGCGTACCGGAAGACGGGACGAGGTGGACCGATGACCTGGTGAAAGCTGCAGGAATCCGCTGGATGCGAGAAGCACAGAACCGGTCGAAGTGGCGGTGCTTGGGGGAGGCTTATGTCCAGCAGTGGAAGTCTTTCGGCTGAAATGATGGTGATGATGACTTAGAAGGCCGGATTCTGGATTTGTTCCCTGTTAATGGCAAAGAAAAGGGCTCTATTTTTACTTAGGAAATCCGTCACCCTTCCGAGAACACAGGTATGATGGCGCCAAATAAGTCTTGCGTGCAAACTGCTTTGAATAATAGTTATTTTATATGTATTATGATTGGATAAGATTCTAGAAGATCTATATGATAATCTAGAAACAGTACAAACACTACCAAATCCACGTCAGACATGAAACGCTCCTGACTATAGTTGCAAATAAACCATTTTAAACCAAAATTCGTGGTTTAAAAAAAGTGTTAAATAAAAAAAACGGTCTTTATACCACGGATTTGGGTTTAAAACGGTTTATTTACATCTATACTCCTGACTGCTTATTAAACATCTTATAAAGATACATATCGTAAAACCTCGAACACGAGTGGTTAAAGGTCGTTTTTTCATTTCAATTATTATATTTAATGATACGACTCTTTTTATAATGACATTCACATTAAGTACTGCATATTTATCTGTGAATCTATTGTTTTTCACTTCCCTGAAAACGTCCTTCATCATTGTGATTACCTTTTTGACTTAAGATTATGTATTAGGAACTAGGAAGTGCAAATGACAGCGGAGCTTAGTCATAAAAAATTACCCCGGTCATCATAACCTCTGTAGCCTTTTCCCAACTATGTTAGGGTCGGCTTCCAGGCTAACCGCATGCAGCTGAATACCAGTACTTTACATGGGTGGACTGCCTATCTGACCTCCACAACCCAGTCACTGGGTAACACATTATCCCTTGATAAGACAAGTTGTCAGACTTTCGGGCGTCTGACTAACGGCTGTTCACAATAACAGCAGGTAACGATTGCCAAACATCTTAGAATGACAGCCGGGACCGGGACCAACGGATTAACGTGCTCGCCGGTCAAGCATATATTCCTCAACATGGGATTCAAATTTAAGACTAATCGCTAGAGAAACCGCTAAATATAGTTATGTATAATGTGTAGGAACAAGCATCAATAAGTATTAGTCTGGTGAACAAATATTTAGTCGTGAGCCGGTGTGTTGACGATCGCGGAGTCATTTTAAGTAAATGTTGTCGTCAAGTCAAAGGTTTACTTACCGGCATAATATTGAATGCATCGTGCTTATTCAACGTTAGTACAAAGTTATGGGGTACGACCAAGGCTCATTTTTCTGGATAGTCCAAATGAAGGGACAGGAAAATGAGCCCTGTAAATGAATGAAAGACAGGATTTCCTTTGGGTAAAACTCGTCAATTTCCACGTTTTTCCTGTACAACATGACACTGCAACACTAATGTTTGTCTTGCCATCGGAAGTAATTTTCAAATACACTTTGTATGCTGGTAAATCACCTACTTATAAGAATAGGTAGGTACTAGGTATCATTAGTTGAATATACTGACTCAACTAGACACAGGTGTTAATGAATTTGAATAATGATCGGTTATCAATGATATCATGTTACATAGGTAGCTCTATATACTTTTAATTGTTAACAATTGTGAACAAAATTCCTCCTCCGTGGCTCGGAAAGCACGTTAAGCCGTTGGTCCCGGCTGTCATTTGTGGATCTTTGACAGTCGTTAGGGGTCGTCAGAAGCTCGAAAGTCTGACAACCAGTCTTACCAAGGGGTATCGTATTACCCAGTTACTGGGTTGTGGAGGTCAGATAGGCAGTCGCTCCATGTAAAATACTGGTATTCAGCTGCATCCGGTTAGACTGGAAGCCGACCCCAACATAGTTGGGAAAAGGCTAGCCTTTTCCCAACTATGTTGGGGTCGAAACTACTACTCAACTATGTTGTGTCAACTATGTTGGGGTTGAAATTCATCATCTGCCTAGGCAGATGATGAATTTGAACAACATTCATTACAAATTTTTTTTTGCGGTATTGGTAAGGTTGATGATCACTCTCTTGAAAGAATAGATGATGCATGAAAAGTTTTACTGGGGTTTAAAACGGCCACTTTAGCAGAATCATAATATAAAAATGTTATGAATCATCTTAAAATGTCACAAACTGACAATTCATAATATGATCTGCGTGTAATTGATATTACGAAATAATTCATCTATTTGACAGTTTTCTATGGAGATTCGTAAAATGGTCCACAAATTATGAATTGCTTTTATGTCAAATTAGAGGAATTGCTAATAACAGCTGGGATTCAGGAAATGAACTGCTTTTAGAGGAATTGCTAATGTGGCCGGTTTAGGCCCCCTGATAGTTGTTCCTACAATGTCGTCCATTTATTTCGCACCAGCACCATAATGCGTAACACTCGATCAATCACAATCTGAATGATGTTGAAGGCTATTGATACTTCATTGCTTCTTATGTTCGAAAAAAATGTCGGCTCAACAACGTAAATAACGCAATGAATGTTGTTGAACTGTCAAAATGAAACTGATTGTGATTGATCGTGCGTTACGCAATTAGAGTGCAGACTTTAATCTACAACCGTGTAGGAAAGTTTTCTGAACGCGGGACTTCCCCCTAACATCTGGGCCATAGCTATCAAGAATTCAATACGCTTTATATGACGGACCTATAAAATTTTCGAGTCATGCATACACAAAATAAAGTAGTTAGAGTCCAAGATCTCATACATACCCGAAATATGAACAATAGTGAAGTCATATTAATGTCACAAATGATTCACGAAACTTATTAGTATTAGATCCAATAATATTACAATTATCTAAAAGAAACAATGAACATGTAATAAGTACTTCAATGACTACTTTCTTATTCGTTTGACCAAAAGAAACTATCTAACTTAAATCAAGTATTTTAAGCACGTGTGTAAAACCGAACGATGCCTAAGTACAGTCAACCGCACTTTGCACTTGAAGTACAAAAACCTGGCCTGATGCTTTGAAATAAAGGCGCAGTCAAAGTCAAATTCTTATAATATTATAGTTGACTGTACACTGTACAGCTATCGTTTATCGAATACGGGTCGGCCGATTTCCCATTGTAAACAAGTGCTTTAACAAATTGTTTTTTTTTTCCTTCTACGGTCGAGTTCATTAGCATTTCTGTAGTTCCATGAATAGAAAATAACCTATTAAGCTAAAGCGGACCCTTTAGGAATATTAACATGGGAATCCAATTCGTTTAATTAACAAAACGTACTATTCGATTGAAAAACTTGTTTTAATAATAGCAATTTTTTTATTCAACATCAAAATCAAAATATTTTATTTCAAATAAACCTACCTGGGCACTTATAAAACGTCAGAAGCTAGGTGCACAAGTACCAGGTAAAATAGAAAATAGTGCACAAATCTACAGTCTGTTAAGCCTCACATTCACCAAATATAAGAGAATCTATAATAATAAAAATAAAATCTATTTTAACCAAAATATGATATGATTAGCTTGTGGCGGCATCTACATCGCCACTACGCATCAAAGACCTTATGTCACACAAATCCTGCATCGAGCAAATAAAGTTTACCGCGCGTTCAAGGTTATATACGACTTTAATCTTCGGGCAGCAAAGACTCGACACCCGTCTGGTCGGAGGATCCTCCCTTTTCTATAGAGGATGAGTGAACTTTACACTCTTTTCCTCATATCTCTAAAACCTTTACAACTGTAACACATCTGAATTAATATCCTGTCCACAAAAGCCACTAATAATAATTGACTTGTTTATTAACTTTTATCAAGTACCAGTGTTATTAAAATAGTAGGTAGTCATAGCTGACTACATCAAAACCCAATAAATCCTTAAAACTACTACTTACATCAAAACTCAATAAATCCTTAAAACATAATTTATTAAACAATACTCATCAATACTGCTATTTCCTTACCCAAAATCATGAAAATTGTATACCTAGATGATATGATAATCTCCCGTCTCACGACTTAATAATGTCACGATCAACTTAAAAACTAGGAAGTAAATAGACACACGTGTAATCTAATATCCTTGTAATCTAGATTTGACTGGCGCCGGCACACGTGGCAGCCGTGTCTGAGGAATATGAACGACTAGATTAATGCGATTGACAAAGGAAATTATGTGGACAAGGACAGACACGTTTTCCTGTAGAAGGTATGAATTTGTGCTCAGTTAGTGCTAGATTAAGTTTAAGCTGAGTTCATAAATACGCAACCTTTTTTGGCGGACTTTAAAAACAAGAGTAAAGTAAATACCTACCTATAAAATGTTTAGCATCCGGTTTCAGAATTGAGAATTTAAAGTTCAGAATTTGAGAAACTCTACTTAGGTGAGTCCTTCACTGTTATTTTTTCAAGTAGAAAAAGTAAAAAGATTCCTATGTGTTAATCCAGGTTAGAAACTATCTGTGTAACTTGGATTTCACGGGGTTTCACCTTAAGTCTGACAAGTTCTTAACTTCAAATTCTCAATTCAGAAATCAGATATTAATTAATCTACTTTATTACAAGACCACCACAGATTCGGTAATTATAATTTATCATTTTTGACATTCGAACGTTCATAACTGTCATACGAGTATTTAACTTTTATGTCCCTGTCAATATATAACACACAAGCGGCATTAAAAGGTTCTTTACTATGTACCTACGTTATAGTTAAACTCGTAGGTACCTACTTATAATTAACTTACTTATACTTTATTACTTTGTTGAAAAAGGTATCTGAATCAACAAATTGTTAAGTAATTCAAAACCATTCTAATATTTTTAATGATTTCATGAATGAGAACAGAAAAATATGTCATATCTCATAAAGTCATCATCTACCGCATTATCCAAAACTTATGTAGTTAGGTATTATGATGCAATAAAAATAAAATCAAAACACCTATTTGTATTGCAAGTTGCAACCGCTGTTACTATCCTATTTTATGTGTAACGAACATTAATTTAAGTGTACTGGTTGCATATTATATTATGCATACGGACATAATAAATATGCAACCAGTACACTTAAATAAACCAGAAGACGCCGCCGTGAGTAATCATAAACCAGATTTGATAACCGGTCCGCACCAATATTTTAATTCGTCAACAAAAAACAAATCTGAATTGAGTGAAGCAAATCTTCTATTCAAATCATTAAAGACGTAATTTATAGTGAGCAAAATTAAAAATAATATTTATTATTTATCATTAGCCCATTATATTCCACTGGCATTGATTTTTTGGAGCACTAATAAAATAAATACGGCTATTCATAAAGGTCTTTTATCAAAACTGGTCTTAAAACTCTATTGTCATTTCTTTTCATGGAAATGACGGGCAGGAAGTTTAAAAAACTATCCACTACCAATGAAGGATTCCGTAGTTACTGCGATGAATTTATCGCGAGAACAAACTTAACATTATAGTTCCCTTGGAGAGCCTACTTATCTGTGATATTTTTCCGTTTAATTTCGTTTATATAGGTACTGCTGCTGTGATTTGTTTTAACCTAATCAAATCCAACTATTTAGCTGGCAGACCTGATCATCGGAACTATATTACAATCCTTACAAGAGACATTGCCTTGGAAAAGTTCGAAAGGGATACCGGGGCCCTTGGCAACAGGCAACTGTAGGAATCCGGGTGGGTTTTAGTCAGTAAAAGTCTGACACGCCCTTCCGCTCCGCCCAGAGCGGGAGAAGTTATTTGATGATTTCCCACCATCAAAAAAATAAAAAAAACAACATCAGAATAAAACAGTGCATTATAATATTATCTGTCTGCGTACGTATTGGTAATCTCAGTGTGATCTTACTTAATAGTAAATGATGTTACTAATATCGACAAGCTGCCCATCTGTGATATAATTCCTACAACACTGACGGGTCTTACACAATCCGAGAATGACATACATTAGAATAAACTAGAACTGTATGACTATATTTATATATAGAACGTAGGTTCTTTTTTTTTTTTTTGAGCAGCTCGTGGCTAAGTAATAACAACCGCACGGGTCGATCCATCAGGTTAACCTACGCTTGCCGGGGTTGGTCCGTGGATGGGTGACCATCTTTACATATCGAGTCTCCTCCGTGCCTCGGAAAGCACGTTAAGCCGTTGGTCCTGGCTGTCATTTGTGGATCTTTGACAGTCGTTTCGGGTCGTCAGAAGCCCGAAAGTCTGACAACCAGTCTTGCCATGGGATATCGTATTATCCAGTTACTGGGTTGTGGAGGTTAGATAGGCAGTCGTTCCATGTAAAATACTGGTATTTAGCTCTTTTATGTTCTTTTATTTTATTTATTTATTGGTCTATATAAAATTGTTGCACTGTTCTACCAATTGGGAACACTATTCCTCATTCCGCATGACAAACACGAGTGTCTTCGAAGCTTTTTTTGTGGGGTATAAGACCAAGTTTGAAGTAATCTTTAAAACCTATGAGTTATCATCTAAATATAAATTTTCTTCTGAAGCTTTTACTACTACTAGAAGAACGCCTAGAAATTATGATTTTGTCAGAACTCATCTCCAAAGAAGCCATGAATTAGAAGACAGAAGTTACCCAAGTTTTCATAATTATTACTTATATAAGAATCATTAATAAAACATAATCTGATCACCAGTTCTGAAACCAGATGTGTGCCTGAACAATGGTCTTTCCATTTTGAAAGCAGACTATAATTAATATATATGCATAATCAGCAATGTCGAGTACATTATTAAAAAGTAAAAGTAAAATGTTTAAAATTAATATAAGATGGTGAAACATTTGTGTTGTATATTTTTCTCTGAGCCAATCTTGGATCATAAAAATCACTATTGATATGAAAACAAAAGCTAAGTATTATAGTAATATGCGACAGTTCCCATAGTGTGTCGTAAGCTGCGCTCGCGCCGGTCGGTTGGCCAATCCGTGACGTCACCAGTCTCGTGTCCAATAGCGCACGTGGGAAACGGTGGATTTATAAATTATGATCTGTTTATCAACAGTGTTGGGAAAGGAAAAGATAACAGTGAGATCAGATGGTAGTCTGTAATAACAACAAACAAAGGGAACAAGAGGCAAGGGAAATCGCTTTCAAAGCGTTTCGTATATTTACAACGACTTTCAATATGACATACATTTTTGACTTCTCTTTCTATTATCGTTATCGCTGTTAGAATGTCATGTTGTCTAAGTCCTCTCCAACCAGAAGGCCTATTTGCCAACTATCATGGATTGGTATTTGCCTGCATTCTCCGAAGAGGTTTATATATAGTAAACCAACAATTCGCTAGATGTGGTTAAATTCCAAGTGATAGGAGGAGAGACTGCCATAAACTGGGTACATACATAGACATCGTCGTGAAAAATACCTATCAGAAAAACCAAACAGATAGCCCATAGAACGCCTGGGGGTAGAATACTGCGATAGTTCTCACGGTGAGCAGTCCTGCTATAGACCAACGACGTCAACGAGGCAGATGATTGACAATATTATTTAAAACATTAACTCGTTTGTCAGAAACACAGAAATACACGAGCACCTAAAGATACCAGTGAAAGGTAACAGAAAGGTAACAGTGAAAGAAGAACTATGCGAAAACTGCAAAACATATAAACAGAGACTGAGCAAGCACAGCAATTTCTTAGCCAAGAACCTTCTAAACAGACAGGGGGATATAATCCGCCTAAAGAGAGAACTAGGACCAGAGACAGTGAAAAAAGTTAATTTTGTACTGAACCACATAATGTGAATGCTCAATGGAGCATCACAAAAACAATATCACACGAAGACTCCATCTGATTATGACTAGAAAGACCACTGCAGATAAAAAAGGACATTAAAAAAAACTCACGCCTTCTTCCCATGGACGAAGTCAGAAGAAAGAAAGAAAGAATAACGTTTATTTGGACACAGTTCGTGAAACACAAAATACAAATAACAAAATAAAAAAAAATAAAAAAATTGAAAACAATAGTGTGCGCCTCACGGCTGCGCCAAAAAGGTTCATTTCAGCATTAATGCCAGACAGGTACTGTCTGACGCTGGTTTTCTAATGAACCTTTAGTGACAAGTGACGGGAAGAAGCTACAGAACGCCACCTGCTACGATCCATATATAGGTACCTACTTCTTTTGCTACGTTCATAGATCACCTATTGGTCATACACGCGCGCTGGTTACCGAGGGAATTCCCCTCTTGGCATAACATTTTAAGGCATAATATTGTTTGTCATAACGTTTTCGCATAATAATACTTTGGCATAATGCTAAGGTTAGCGTAACTGTCATTTGGTCTAATTTGTTTTGGCATAATTTGGAGTTACATAAATGTTTAAGGCATAATATTTATTCTTCTATTAATCAGTTGCTGAGTCTAGGCACCTGACCTTTCTGAAGAACATCATCAATAACGCCACTATAATTTATTATGTCCTTCTAGGTCCACTTCCGGCGTTTCCACTCACATCTGACTTGTAATCTGCCTGCAAATCTGTAATTGTGACAATTCTGTTTTGTAATAATTTACTACCTTATTACTTATTCTATTCTTCATTGTGTTGTAGTTACTAGATAAGTTAACAAACACGATGTTATGTTAAAAGTTAAAACAATTTACTATGTTACCATTAGAAGTAGCATGTTTACTTTTCTCACAATGTCAGTTGATTTGAGATACATTGTTAATTCAATTGTCTTAGTATCGACATATTCACTAACAACTTGATCTATTGTTGTTATTTATGTTTAAAATCGTTTTGACGTCTTCTTTACCCTGATTATTTTTCTTGTCTTTATTGTTTAGTCCTGCATTATAGAATCACAACAAGAACTTTGTGTATGTAATGACACAATGTTCTTGTTGCGATTCTGTCTTCTACACTCCCGTGTTGTAGTGGTTGGTAGACGTTCAAGTTTACAATACGTTAAAATGTTGCCCCAGTAGCACCAGCTTCAGGATAGTTCCTGAAACTAAGACTACTACCAGATACTTCGTGCAGGAAAAGTGCCAACATTTTACACTATAGTCAACATCATCTAAGACTAAAGCGAGACTGTTAAGTTATTTTACATTACTTACCGCTTTGAGTAGTCTCTGCAATCGAATCATCATCATCGTCCTGCCCTTATCCCATGTTATTGAGGTCGGCGCAACACGTTTTCTTATTCCATTCTGTCCTGTTAACCGACACGTTATTATTATTATCGCCTTTATTTCATTAATATACTTATCCATTACATTTTTAAATATGTTATTTATACCGTGTCGTCTCCTACAACGGACACAGCCTGTACTAATAAGCCGTCAGACTGTATTGGATGTTCTCAGGCGAACAATAACGCTACAATTAGAGGGACCATAGTCCAGATGATGGTCATTATGATAATCATTGTAACTGGTGTCGTCCAGGTCATAAGGTGTTTTGTTAACATAATAAACTCATTTGTAATGAACATTGAGTCGATTACGGATATACAAGAAAGGTAAAACCTTTTTAGGTTGATATAGACTTTTTTATTATATTTGTGAATAATATGCAGAACATTACAGATATTTGGTCGCTTGCCAATGACATAATTAATTATAGCATAAATATGCATAATCAGCCTATTACGTTCCAATGACATAAAGGCCTTTCACAAAAAGCACGTCAGTATCTTGTCTATTGCCTTCTTACATCCTGTCTTCCGTTACAGCCTAAAGACTGGCACACATTTGGGCGGGCCGCACCGGACCGCAGCGCAGCGCACTGGCGATGGCGGATCCCTCACTCATAGCTTTGCCGCTACTGTTTTGCGTTGCGATGCGACCCTCCTGTAGGTAGTGTGCATCGCATTGTGAAAATGTACGAAAGTGATGCAGGAGGATTTTTGCAATGCGTTGCAATACGTCACGGCCCTCCCTAATGTGCGCCAGCCTCATTGTAGGTCAGAGCAGAAACAGTTCAAATTCGAAATTTGAATCTGTTTGACACAATTATTCCGTCGCGGTGCGGCCCGCTGCGGCTGTAATATGCGCTTAGCTTAATAAGATCTTTTTCCTTTGACAATTCAAAAGTGCCTGTAAATGGTTTATTAAAATAAATGCTTTGAGTTTGAGTTTCCCATTGTCCTCATAACATTTCTTCATACCAAACAGTTTGAGATGATCGCGCATAGAGTACTGTTGACCTTTTATGACATTATAATGACATGTCTCCCGTTCTGTCAAGCGATGTAAACAGTAGGGCCTATCTTTCGGAAATGACGTTTTATAATGACATAATAATTTAAGACCTCCGTGAAAACAGGCTCATTTATAGGAGAACATTATTTTGAATTTGGTGCACGTAGGTAGGTAATGTCAACAGGGTGTAACAATACCCATCACATAGCTATTAACGACGCAGACTATACGTGTACATCAAACTAAGCTACATTGACATTGTTAAACAACATTGAGCCAAATATATTGCTGGGAAACTTACCTAACTTACCTTAACTTTTTTTTTGTTTGAAAAATCGGTTTTTTTGGCAGTGCGCAATGTACCGCACGCTACTGATGCATGCGACGGTACAGCAGTTGTGGCAATACCATATAAAAATGTTTTCCTTAAAATACACTTTACTTCATTGTATTGTTTCCCCTGAATATTTAAGTTTCAACAGAGATTCTCAAGCCACATTCTGCGTAAAAGATCTAAACTAAGGAAAAAAAGATGATCTCGTTTAGGTCATCTAAGTCCTACATTCTCAGTGATCTACATAAATCAGTCTTAACAAGAAATCAGTAGCATCTTTCACACGTGTTATCTACATTTGTAATGTAGGTAGCATACTATTGCGTATGTTAAAAGATACAGACGTACCTAGAGAAAAATAATGAATTTAATTATTGGTCATGTTCTTGGCTTGGTTCTGAGAACTAGATTGTATCAATCGCAGAGTTTAAAGGCTACAACGTAAAAATAAAATAAACCAGTTTTCCGATCTGACTAATGTTGCTTTTTTAATGATAAATGATAAATTATTTTATTTCTGTAAGTAGGTTTGTACAAACACTTTTACACGTCAATCAAATTTTTTAAACTAGATGAGGTCGGCGTTTCCTATCTGACTACTCTGAGAAGAAAGGCCGAAACAAACTCAGAGGTCACAGTCTCTTTTAAAGTCCAGACATAATCTTGGTCAGATTATGTGAAGACCATGTAGATTGGTATCTGAAATGGTCTTTTGAGGAGAGAACCACACAGGTTGAGTGGACCTGTCCAGTCAGTGCACGCATTTGTCGGTAATCGTGCAGCTCAACTCCGAATTTAAGGAGCTCAACGATATATATTTGACGAAAAAAAATAGGATGTTTCCTTTTTAAAATACTGCCCTAGATTGGGATTTCTGCAATAATGATTGTGTGTTACAAATATTATATCATACTGGAATAAGAAGGTACAGTACGACACAATTTAGATGTAGCATAGAAAATTTGCATTCATTCTTTTCAATTATTATTTTACGAATGTACTCGTATTTGGTTATATGACTTTACAAATTATTGCGTTTGCATAAAGATAATTTTCACCTAAAGCAGTAATAAATTTTGGAGATGTTGAAGGCGCATTCAGTTCAGATTGTGATCGGTTTTACGAATTTTGGCGATGCTACATCTTGGTTGTGTCGTACTGTACCCCACTATATGCTAACAAAAATTCAATCCGAAAAATCGGATCGGTTTCAATCTGAGCTAAAAAGGAACTAGTTGTTGGCTTGCTGCGCGCTTTGGTGGCTTATTGGTGACTCGCACGAATGTACTCGCCGACAAACGGGCGAATCGAAAAAATCATTTTTTTAAGCGATTCTCACGACGTTCGTTTATTTATAGGCGAATCGACAAATCCAGTAGTCGATTCGCCTACAAATAAATCAACTTCGATATACATCGAAGGCTTAACCAATGTATATGATAAAAAACCGTCTGTATAGCCTAAGCGACAATCGTTCCCACTAATAACTGCAGCATAGTTGCAACATTGTCGCCGACAAATGTTACATAAGCATGTTTTGCAATATTTCTTAGTACTGCAGTATAGCTACTTGTAAACACTGGTTTTTGTTTTGAAAATAATCATGGATGCCATCTCAACTTGGTGTTGGTACAAAAAATGCGGTAAAAAATATTAATACTCGCTGCATGGCTCTCAGCAGTCGTTTCCTTAACATATTACCTACTTATATACAAGTAAATAGAATTGAAGTGTATGTTTGTAATGACGGACGGACAACGGAGCCTTAGTAATAGGGTCCCGTTTTACCCTTTGGGTACGGAACCCTAAAAAACCGGCCAAGTGCGTGTCGGACTACGCACAAAGAATGGTTCCGTAGTTGTGATGAATTTATCTCAAAAACAAACTTACCTTCCTTTGTAGTTGAAAAACATGTTCTCCCATTATACAATATACACCCCTTTGCAAAAAAAACGGGCGGTTTTGATTTTTGTACATTATTGGTAATCATTTAGTTGTAAAAAGGTTTTAATAGCCAAACTATGTAACTGGCACTTAATAAAGAGTCTGGGTATGAAAAAAAGTTAATTCCAAATTCGAAACTTTTGTTTAAAAACAATAATAATCCCGTTTTCCGTTTGTGACTTTTACTAACATTTTGCAGGTTTGCGGTTAGAAGGTTATCCTGGCAACTAAAACTAACTTCTCGTTATTTTTAGTAGAATAATTTATGTTTGTCGCATAATCCAGCCTTATTGTGACTTAAAAGTGATATCTTTGTGTCGAGTGTAATGGTAGAAAAAACAATAGGAGCTAATAAAATTGTAGCGCTGCTGGAAGAAGGGTGTAGCCAAAAAACTATATTCTTATTGATTATAACAAATTACTAGTCATTTATGCTAATGAAATAGTAAAAATATTAATATTATCCATACAAAAGCCAATAACTGTTAAGGTGCCTGTTTTTTTTGCGAAGGGGTGTATATGTCACAGTTAATTTCACCAACTGCAATTGTAACTTACATTTGGACACAAAGGTTTAAATGAAAGTTTCGAAGGTAAAAGAACTCGATATATAAACCCTTCATCCTGACATGTCATTTAGAATTTCAATCATTAAGTTGTCTTAAAATAAATTAGGTTTTTCATGTCTTAGCCCCAAACCCAAAGTAGGTAATGTATTCAAATGTCTGATAAATGAGCTCTAAAAATAGGTTATTGACTCATGATCAGGACATGTATGAAATTACAGCTTGAATGATATAGGTAACCAATATTTTGATTTAAAAGAGTGTCTTAAAGTTTCATGCCCGTGTTATTCTCCATATACATACGCTATGTAATGGGCAACTAATTCATCTACTTCATCTTTCCGACTGACCGACCCCTTGACAATTCAAGTGCCTGTACCTAATCGGGTAACTGAAATATGCTTTAATTTTATGTATCAGTTGAAAAAAAAAATGGCTGATTTGCATTATGTATTTTGTCTTGTAAATTCAGTTTAAGTGAAGAAGGTCACAAATACTAAATAATAAACAAATAAGGAAAAATTAAATATTACATGTTACATAAAACCGTCTGTGTGTCTATCCGATCTGCGCAAGCGCCGCGAAATGAGATATCAAGTTACTTATATAAGTTGGTATTTTATTTTATAATGATTGCTCGACTGACTTTGAGGTTGTGCTCGTAAAGTGAATGCATAACTGCATAAGAAGATGGCAATGGTGATTATCTAACTAAAAATGCTTAAAATTTTAACGTTCTACCCATTTATCGAGGTTAAGACATCAATGGGGCGGATTTTTGGTTGAAAACGGCCGACTTATTAACTAACTTATATGTAATTTAACTCATCTACGCAGCAGGGATAGCCTAGTGGTGTTAAAACAAACAAACAAACTCTTCAGCTTTATTATTTGTAGGATAGATATATAGATGACTAGCTTCCGCCCGCGGCTTCGTCCGCGTGGTTTGTCGATACAACATACCTTATATCCGTCCCCAGGGTGCCATCTATCTCCTTGGCAAATTTGTCGAAATCTGTTCAGTGGTTTACGCGTGAAAAGGTAACATACAGACAGACAGACTTTCGAATTTAATAATATTAGATGGATTGGCATGTTTTTGGTTCATTCACCGAAATTAACAGTAGGTAGGTGTGTAATCGACCTTTTCGAACCAGTTTTTATACATTTGCTAATTAATGACATTGGAGGAACGAGGAAATGATGTAAACATTCTGATGTGAAAGGTGAAACCAGAAATATCTGGCTTGCCAACCGGGTCCACAACTTACATATATGATGCCATAGCTGGCCCTAATTGGGTCAATATCTCGGCCATGACCGAGACTACAAACCTTCGAAAGCCTTGCCAATAATTTGGCGAATTCTAAACCAGTACCTAAAATTGGGGGAATTTGCATAATAATATGTATCGCTAATGAGCGGTAATAGATAAGTTTTATCTGCTAGTTTGAATGATGCGGGTTGTTAGATATTTTGCCATAGATAAGTAGGTATTCCAGTCTTACCAAGGGGTATCGTGTTATCGCGTGTGTTGTGGAGTTGTCTAACAGTCAGTGAGTGAATGAATGAATGAATAAACATAAGATTTATAAACGTAGGTAGGTACATCTGATACATGTCAGTAATACTGTAATTCTGCTAAGACTTATCATTTATTTAAATGATATATTACCTATTTACGTGCACCACCATAGTTACTACCATTTGAAACTGCATAGATTTGAACGCACGACCTATAAGGACCGACCGTATGAACAAACTCATCACTCTCTTCGTTCAAAACAGGTTTAAACACGAGCTTACATTACATAAGACATTTCGATCAGTTAACTTGTACCTTGACCCCCATTGGTAACAGTTCTTAATAAACGGCCCTATAAACTTATAGTTAACTTTAAGGTTACGATTTAAACCGTCCTTGTGCCTGCTGGTGATATATGGCGTGTTTCTCTTAATCCGTATGGTAATCTGTTTGTGCAAAATTAGAACCTTCTATGACTGGATATGGTAGTGTTTTTGTTTTCATCTTCATCGCTCGCTGCTGTTCATAAAGTAGGTCATTAACTTTACCTGGTTTGCATAAAACTTATCATTATATCATTCTATATCTTTATATGTGAACTTATGCGTGTAGTATACGTACATAGATATTTAACAAGTTTTTAATATTTATGATTTCGGAGACTAGTTTCCGCCAGCGGCTTGGCCCGCGTGATGTCTTTACAAATTATAGCCCATGTTATTCAGTGATCATCATCTGCCTAGCCTTTTCCTAACTATGTTGGGGTCAGCATCCAGTCTAACGGTATGCAGCTGAATACCAATATTTTACGTGGAGCGACTGCCTATCTGACCTTCACAACCCAGTAACTGGGTAATACGATACCCCTTGGTAAGACTGGTTGTCAGACTTTCGGGCTTCTGACGACCCGTAACGACTATCAAAGATCCACAAATGACAGCCGGGACCAACGGCTTACCGTGCTTTCGAGTCACGGAGGAGTCTTGGTATGTATCGATGGTCACCCATCCACGAACCAACCCCGGCAAGCGTAACCTGATACTTACTACTCAGTGATACTGATAATATAAAGCATCTTCTGGTGAAAAAATTTAAATCGGTCCAGTCGTTTTTGAGTTTATTAAAAACAAAAATACAAATCCTTTCTCTTTATCTTTCCTTTTTCATTATAGAATCATATTTAGATCAATATACAACCTGGGGGCCAAGTCTACTAATTTACAAACGTGTCAGTGGTCTCGCAATGATGAGTTTTTGACAGATTTTGTATGGCATATCTGTCAAAAACTGATCATTGTGACACTACTGACACGTTTGTAAATTAGTAGACTTGGCCCCCTGATACGGACCTGCAAATTGCAAAATACGTAAGAAAATTTGAATTTCGCGGGTTTCCTTGACTTTTAAGACCCTAATCATCAGGATCAAGATTTACTACCTATATCTCTATTCCATACAAAATCTTGAACTTCTAACTTTAATCTATTTCAATAACAAAAGCTAGACAAGCGTCCAAATCAAATAAATAAACATATTGTGTTTCACGCCGTGTAGTCCCAGGTTCATTGCCCCGGCGATGCTTCGCAACCACTACACGACTACTCTCTGCTATTTATATTCGAAGCTCGTGCCTCCATAAAACATAGCTACAAACAGGTGTATTATTACACACAGATAATATTATACTTAGGGTTTTTATTACACCCCTTTGCAAAAAAAACGGGCGGTTTTGATTTTTGTACATTATTGGTAATCATTTAGTTGTAAAGAGGTTTTAATAGCCAAACTATGTTACTGGCCCTTAATAAAGAGTCTGGGTAAGTTAATTCCAAATTCGAAACTTTTGTTTAAAAACCCGTTAATCCCGTTTTCCGTTTGTGACTTTTACTAACATTTTGCAGGTTTGCGGTTAGAAGGTTATCCTGGCAACTAAAACTAACTTCTCGTTATTTTTAGTGGAATAATTTATGTTTGTCGCATAATCCAGCCTTATTGTGACTTAAAAGTGATATCTTTGTGTCGATTGTAATGGCAGAAAAAGCAATAAGAGCTAGTAAAATTGTAGCGCTGCTGGAAGAGGGGTGTAGCCAAAAAACTATATTCTTATTGATTATAACAAATTACTAGTCATTTATGCTAATGACATAGTAAAAATATTAATATTATCCATACAAAAGCCAATGACTGTAAAGGTGCCCGTTTTTTTTGCGAAGGGGTGTATTTACCATTTGTATGAAATTATCTTACCTAGAGATTTTAAACTAATTGGCGAAACTTCACAGAAAACTTGATATGTCAAGTTTAAAAAACACATAACGTATTGTCACGCCTGTAATCCCCGAAGGGTTAGGCAGAGGTTAACTTAGAGTACCTACACAAATATTTCGCCAATTATTTTTAAGGGCCTACCCAACCTCAAATTGCTTAGTAGGATCTTCCGTTATGCCGAAAATACTGCAGCATTAATTTTGAAATAAATATTTATGTTAAAGCTGAGGATTGATGCTAGGTCCTATGTTTGACGAGAACACGATTACATAAAATTTTCTCGATGGAAAAAAAAATCTAAGTTACCTCTAAACCAAACTATATAAACCGCTGGTATTCAAAAAATACTTCAAATTAGATCATGACACTTTGCATAATAACTGAACTAACTATAAAGCAGGTCTTATATTATTTTCACCGTAAAAAGCAATTACCTAAACTATTCGAGGCTTGGAACCGCCAGCACCCCACTCCGTCTCGCTCTCAGTCAGGCCGCCGTATGGTGCGAGCGAAATAAAAAGTTAATATGAGCTGAGGTAGTATAGGCCCTTATAAGTACCATGTATAATAATAGGCGAGCCTATTACCATCAACCGGGTACAAATCCAGACTCCGGGCTGCTACTGACAAATTCCTGATAGAAAAACCCAATGACGAACTCAAACTCAAACTCAAAGCATTTATTTCAAATAAACCAATTACAGGCACTTTTGAATTGTCAAAGGGTCGGTCAGTCAGAAAATATGACGCTAGTTGCCCATTCCAAAGCGTAGTAGGTTCCTATGGAGAAGAACGGGCAAGAAACTCCACGGACACTCTTTTAAATCAGAATATTGTTACAATATGTTGTTTACATCATTCATGTTGGAATCATACATGTGAGTACAATGTAGAAAAACGTGCAGGTTAAAAGAGTCCGTAAATAAAAGATAAATTAAAATAAATCAAAATAAGCCGTGGCAGCTAAGAGATGACCAGTCCCTACTGATGGCGCCCGTTCACGAACATGACGCATGGATCAGCACCATTCAGCTCAACCATTTTGAAGGGAACTTAATGATCCAACACACACGACAATTTGCCTGACCTGGGAATGGATATCAGGACATCATGCTCAGTAGTACAGCTTGTGACCACTAGACCAACGAGGCAATAAGACTTTAAGTCTTTGAAGTGTATAATGTATATGTGCTTTAAATGCACATACTTGATTGGCACTAAATATTATTCATAGCAGGTATAATTTCTGCCCACACCTTATGGAATTTTCGGAATTTATTTGCATAACTATGAATTTATTACCTAAGAAATAATTAATTACGAACAATTGTTTTATTACTTAGAAGGAAGTAACTTATTAACATTTGTTATAATAATAAGCTTCTGCCCGTGATTTCGTCCGTATGAAACTTCTTGTTTTCGTGAAATGCGTGGCGGCGAAAGCACAGCCGAAAGTGCGTTGAGAGCATGACTTCTGTCACGGACCTCTTTGAAAGCCGTCAGTTTCTGTACGTCATTAGGGTCGTAGTTCGAGTAAACGGTGACACGCTTGGTTTGTATGGAAAGTGTTAACAATGCCTCTAGCGGCGGCCGCCGAGGCGTCTGCGTGCTCCATGGTCTGTCTCAGTGCCGGATTCACCTTTAGTGCCGCCCCGTTGTAGAAATTTTGATTGAAATTATTTTTTTCAAAAATACGAATGAAGTACGAGTACCTAAGTATTTTTTTTTATTATTCATTTAAAAAGATGCTTTTTTTATAATTCGCCGCCCCTGAAAATTTTCAGCCCTGGGCACAGTGGGTACTAGAACCGAGTGTTAATCCAGCGCTATTTGTCTGGTACACTTTTACTGCTAAACTATACTACCTGAAGCAATTACCTACTTCCTTACATGAGATGAAGACTACATACACACATAGGTCCATAGAAATGATTTTTTATCCTGGCAACTTGCCAGTCAGAAGCATTTCGTATTTTTTGGTGCTCAAAAGGTTACATTGGTATTTTTTTTATGTTTACACGAAGGTCATTCTAAAATCCATAGCTTAGAGTTGGACCTATGAAATAAACAATAGGAATTAAATATTTATGCAAACGTCCCATATAATCGGCTTTGTTATAAAAATGAATGATTCACTTGAGACGCAATTGATGATTTACGATGTTTACCCAGAAAATCAAATAAATAATAACATATTTGTCATTAGTCAGGCAAGGGAAATTGTCCTTCCAAAGTTCTAATAACCAATGCACTATCGCCACCCAAACCCATAGTCCAATTTTTTTGTTTCATAGTTCTGCAATAGTCCTGCACCAACCGGGGTTGTCCTTGGGTGCACTTGCATACTGCGAACAGGGATAATCGTCAGCTAGCGCCTCTGCGAGTTGGCTTCAGCCCCTTTAACGCCTTCCAAAGGACTGGAAGTCCATGTTCCCGAGATACGTAAAGATCATCATCACTCTCCTGGCTGTATCCCAATTTATTTATGTTCGGCGCAATATTTCATTTTTTTCCATACTTCTCTATTAGTCTTCATCTCGGTAGAAAGGCGGTTTCTATTCATATCTTCTTTCACACAGTTCATCCTTCGTTTCTTTGGTCTTCCGCTACTCTTATAGCCCATCCACATTCATGCTCAAAAATAAAGAGATACTTACGTAAGGATAAAAAATAAAATAGAGGAAACTCCGTCGTATTTAAACAACGGATTTGCAAAAGAAAGAATTTTGCAAATCCTTGTTTATTTGACTGAGTCAGACGGAGTTATGCCCGAACATACATAAAAAGAAATATCTTTAAATAAACATTGAGAACTTCCTCCTTTTTTTGAAGTTGGTTAAAAAACAAGACTAAACCCGCCAAGTGCGAGTCGGTCTCGCACACGAAGGGTTCCGTAGTTCCGTACCTTAAGATCGAACAAAAAACACCGAAAAAAAAACGTTACTTGTTTTTTATTATTTTTTGTTATAGAGGCAATAGAAATACACAATCTGTGAAAATTCCAACTGTCTGACTATTAGGGTTCATGAGATATAGCTCGCTGACAGACATCAGAGGGACATCGGAGACTTAGTAATAGGGTTCCGTATGGCACCCGTCGAGTACGGAACCCTAAAAATCATAGTTTTGCCCTAAACAGGTACTGTGTGGCTCGCGACTGCAACAAATAGGCCCGTTCAGCATAAATACCAGACAAGCATAAAGGCCAGTTACACGAACGAAAATTATTGCAAGAATAATGTAACAAATTGTAAAGTGTGCGTAAACTGCTACGATTGGGTGTTGATAAATCATTCCACCAATCACAGCAGTTAACGCACGCTTGACAATAAATTGGTAACATTAATTTTGCCTGCTGCAGGTTTTTAATTGGAAGACGTCTTACGGATGCTAAAAGTTTAAAAGCATATAACAACTATGCTTCCTTAAAACTTGACAAATCTTTTACAAAAGGGTAACAATACATACGAGTACATTATCTAACTATTTTCCCACATCTTGCCTCAAATTGCCAAGGTTTACCCAGCCTTCGTCGCACAAAAGAGCTATTTAACTTTTAAAACACGAAAAGCATCGAAATGTGTTCATGCATTACCAATATGAGTGAGTACGGACAAACAGACCTAGACGGTCGCTTCCTATTGTTAGACAGTTAAGCCCTTTGTACACACACCTTTTTTCTTGCCGTGAAAAACTACGGTTTATTCGCCGTGTGTACGGTCGTATTAGTTGTATGGATCACTATGGAAGCTTGTTGACGGACACGTCTTTATACGCCCCCGCCGCGCCGTACCGTATAGAAACCATGCCGTGTACAAAGGGCCTTAGGCCGAATGCACAAACGTTGGACAGGCGTGTGACAGCTTTAAGAACTGTCTTGACTGTACACTCGCGTGCGTTAACGTGTTCAGTTATGTAATCTTTTTTTGAGATGTCATTTAAAATATACGAGTATTGATGCTGGCTTGAATTGGGTATTATTATCAAAGTGGTTGTTTTTATTTTTTACTGCAATTTAAATGTTATAAAAAACTGATCGTTTATGTATTCATTCGGTAGTTTGCTTTTAAATTTTTTTTGCCATTCTTCAAGTACTTTTTACTGGCTGCCTATAGTTTTCCACATCTTTTGTCTTACTAGGATGCATTCATTTGTGATCAGTGAATAATATTGACATCCATTCGACTATTTCTAATGTCTGATTCCCTTAAAATGCGTAAAATTACGCAGTCAACAAAATACTTTATCTTATCCAGGAAAAATAATACCAAATAGGTATTCTGTTAACTTGTTTTTAATGTAAAGTGCGGCAAGTATTTTTTTTCGTAACCACAATTTTCCTTAATAAAATCAGAACCAACAGTGCACAAATGCACATTGAATTTACTAAATAAAACGGGTTCAGCCTAGCAAACCGTCGGCGTCGCGTCGCTGATGCTTACAAAATTAAATGAGATACTCTTTGATGATAATGATAATACAAATAGTTCAATCAATCTACCTAGCCTTTTCCCAACTATGTTGGGGTCAGCTTCCAATCTAACCGGATGCAGCTGAATACCAGTATTTTACATGGAGCGACTACCTATCTGAACTCCACAACCCAGTAACTGGATAATACGATACCCCTTGGTTAGACTGGTTGTCAGACTTTCGTGCGTCTGACGACTCGTAACGACTGTCAAATATCCACAAATGACAGCCGGGACCAACGGCTTAACGTGCTTTCCGAGGCACGGAGGAGTCTCGATATGCGAAAATGGTCACCCATCCACGGACCAACCCCGGCAAGCGTAGCTTAACCTGATGGATCGACCCGAGCGGCTGTTATTACTTAGCCACGAGCTCCTCCCAACACAACTACAAATAGGTATTGTGCAATATAATTTCGACGTGATAATGTAAAAAATCCGTGATGTCCGTGACCATCATAAATAGCAGGCGGTTAGACGCTTGAAGTGTGACGTATCACTTTAGAGATGCGCATCTAACTTATACCTAAAGCTACAAGTCACCACTTTTTTTTTTTCATATTTCTTACACCTTTTTGATGCATTAGGTAAGTGATTTCAATTAGCCGTCTACACTGAAACACAAGGGTTATGTCAAGTAAGGTTAGTTAGGCTGTGGTGTGCCACATAGGATTTTTTATTGTAGCTGTATTTCGGTTGAAAATGTCATTATGATTAGCAAACACGTGAGATATTTCACACGTATATTTATTATACATCATAGCCGGTTGTAGGACTCTCTAATTACATTTGCGTATGGCTTTTCCATAAAAAACCTACAATAGGTACCTATGGTTGATGAACCACGGCCGGTCCGAACTTTGCACAGAAGGCTTGCGCAATAACAATTTTTAGGCACCAAATGGTGACATAAGGCGAGTGTGAGTGAGAGCCTATGTTCAGGTTAATATTCAAATAATCTCACATGAAACTGGCAGGCGTTTAAAATCTAATCAGTTTTTGCAAAAATATACAAAAGAAAGTAAGCGTTTCTAACTTATATTAAACGTTAAGTACTTATAGATTTTGAATAATATACTAATTGAATATTAATTTAAATGTGCATTATAGAAAATGTTCATTTAAACCACATAAAATTAGGTAATATGAAATTATATCAATAATTCATTATCTCATTTCATCGTTATATTAAAAAAAAAGTATATTAAATTAAATTAGGTGTTATGAGCGTTAGAACTTTTGTTATTATTTCAAACGTTACACACCCGTTCAGAGCGGCCATGATTCATCGGCCGTATTATACCATCAGTTACTGCAATGCAACCTCGATGCAGTAAATATATCGTGTGGCACTTATTTAGTAAAAAAAACAAAGAAAAACCATAAAGTAGGTATAGAATTAGTTGGCTGTTCACAGTCCGTGGTGCAATGTTGCTTCAGAGCCTCGCCGTGTGAATCGTGCCACGAAACAAACATTAATTGATCGCAGATCAGCTTCGTAGAACTCGCTAAGACATTCTTCAACAGAATTTACATTCTAAGACGACGAATCAAATAGCTCGGCAGAATTCCAGCGAAATAATTTCAAAGAATTCTCGACTTTGACTTATCATACCACAGCATAAAGCCTGTTTTCCCCGAAGGATAAGGCAGAGGTTTACCTATAGTATAACCACATTACGCCACTTATGTTTAAGTCCCATGTACCTAATAGGGGACGAGCCTTTGTCATCAACCGGGCACAAATCCAGACTCCGGGCTGGAAATGAGAAATTCTAGATGGAAACTGTCAATAACACTTTGCCTGACCTGGGTATTGAACCACGGAACTCATGCTCAGCAGTAAGGCTTGCAGCTACTAGACCAACGAAGCGACGAGGACGATGACTTCATCAACAAGTATTTCGCTTTATTTTTGCAATCATGCATTAATAAGCTATAATACAGCTTGTTTATAAACGAAATTATAATCGCAAAGTATCAAATCATCATTTCATATTAATTTTCTACATTATGTACATTTTCAAACTAGGTCGCCACCTTTTAAAAACGTGCACTGTCGTTTGTCATTATGCTACCAATACCTTTAAAATGTAAAAAAGCACTACGCCAACATTATTATTTCACATTTCATTTAACTAATTTAGGCGTAGAACGTGTAAATACACACGTTATTTCTTGAAAAAACTTCTTTATGAATCCAAGCAGGAAAAGATTTCATAAACTTAAAAGATAAATTCGATTAATTTAGGTATCTCTTTTTCTTGGCAAAGACATCTGTAGCGTAGATAGGTACCTAAGGCTATCTAGGTACTTAATTAATTATTCTCAGAATTTTCTTACTAAATTGACGCAAATCAGAAGACGAAAGAAAATAATACCTACTTTTATTTGCGGTCAAATATGACGCAAAGAAAAAACACAAAAAATAAAACGGTTGGGGAAAAAACGCGTTAAGGCCAACGCAGACCGGGACGGGATGGCAAAGGATTTTGCCGTTCAGTCACACTAGCCGCTTAGATACCGCGGCATTCCAGCGCCTTGCCACGGCGCGCGCGCCCCGCAGTATGTCACAACCAGCGCCGGCGTCCTCGGCATGCCGTTGCCTACCGCAGTACGCCACGGCATCCCGCCGCGGAAGCCCGTGGCGCGTCTTTCAATGCCGTGCAATGAAATCCCTTTCGATGCCATTGCATCATTTTAAAGCATAGCAATTTATTTCGTATTTCTATATCGATACGTTTGAATGTCCATTAGTAAAAATTTAAATCCCTTGCCATGCGTAGGCCTTTATGCGTAGGCCCATGGTCTGCGTAGGCCTTTACGCCCACACAAAACGCAACACTTTTGCCGTCATCTGTACCCGCTTAAAATGCATATTATCTAGAATTAGAGACAATTACGCGTAATGATAATGTCGCCGTTGCTTATTAAAAAACTTATAACGTCACAGTTCACACGAGGCTTGTGGAATCTTCCTTGTATTTTACCATTTTTCTAATATAATATTTCATTAAATGGGCGGTGGCTTTCACGGATTCTTTTTTTAGGGTTCCGGACCCAAAGGGTGCCAAAGAAACTCTATTATTAAGGCTCCACTGTCCGTAGTGTCCGTCCGTCCGTCTGTCTATCTGTTTGAACCGTAACGTAAGTATGTGTACTACAACAAATAATAAAAATAAAATAAAGTTAAAAATTAAAGGGGTCCCTGATGAAATGATCTAACAGAATAATGTCTCAGTGCCCCAAGTCAACCTCACCTGCTCGTGGTGCACCCTGCTGAATAACAAACGAGGCTCTGACAACCGACAAATGGCGGTATAACCATTTCTAAATAAAACTTCGCAACTAAATGGCGCAGACTAGTGACGGGCAGCAGCGTCACTAGTGCGAGAAGTTGTGATCTGCGATCGCCAACCCGCATGCCCAGCGTGGCGATTATGGGCATATCCTCCAATGGCAAGCCAAAATCAACCACGGCCCCCAGTTCCCGGCCGCTTTGCTATTCCTGATTTTGGCGGCGGTCACGGTAACGGCAAGGTAGGGGGTGCGAAGAATCTCCGGGTTACGAATGGCCGCCAAACCCAACTGACCTTGGCGACGTATAATGGACGCACGTTACGGCTTGACGAACACTTAGTGCAGCTAGAAGAAGAGCTCGGAAAAATAAGGTGGCACATTCTTGGGCTGAGTGAAGTCCGAAGACAGGAGGAGGACACAATAACCCTTGAATCGGGCCACCTTTTATATTATCGAGAGGGAGACCAGCTATCCCAAGGCGGAGTCGGGTTCCTGGTAAACAAATCCCTTTGTGACAACGTTGTGGAAGTCTCCAGTGTCTCGAACAGGGTAGCATATCTCGTAGTGAAGCTAACCGAGAGGTATAGCCTCAAGGTTATTCAAGCTTACGCACCGACCTCGGCACACTCGGATGACAAAGTTGAGGAAATGTTTGAGGATATTTCCAAGGCCTTGCATTCCACCACTAAGGCCCACTACAACGTTCTCATGGGGGATTTTAACGCTAAAGTGGGAGTACAGAATTGCAGCGAATCGGTAGTAGGAGCCTACGGGTTTGGCAATAGGAATCATAGGGGGCAAATGCTTGTCAACTTCCTTGAGAAGGAGGGGCTTTTCTTAATGAATTCCTTCTTTAAGAAACAGCCCCAAAGAAAGTGGACGTGGCGAAGTCCCGACACTATGACTAAAAATGAGATAGACTTCATCATAACGGATAAAAAGCATATATTCAGGGATGTCTCGGTGATCAACAGGTTCAATACCGGCAGTGATCACAGACTTGTTCGAGGCTCTCTGAATATCAACTTCAAGCTCGAGCGAAATCGTTTGATGAAGTCTGGGCTCCGTCCAAATATGCTCCAAACTATGTTGGGATCTGAAGCGTTCCAGTCAGACCTGGAGAACCGATTTGCTGCCGTGGAATCCACAGATGACGTCAACCAGGCGCTCGACCAAATGGTGGAAGTCCTCAGGGAGGAAGGTACGCGATTTTGCAAAATGCGGCGTAAAGGCAAGAAGTCGAAACTTTCGGATGAGACTCTGAAGCTTATGACGGAACGACGTGAAAACCCACCTATCACTTCGTCAGAACAACGGGCACTCAACAAAAATATTAGAACATTGGTACGACGTGACCTCCGACGCTCCAATACACGCTCAATAGAGAAAGCGATTGAGCAAAATCGGGGGTCGAAAGTGTTCGTCCAATCACTCGGGAGGAGCCACCTGACGAAGTTGACCAAATCTAGTGGGGATACCGTCGTTTCGAAGCCGGAGATCCTTTCGGAAGTCGAAAACTTCTACGGCCAATTGTACGCATCGCATGCATCACGACCTGATCCCGAAAATGAGGATTCCAGAGCCACCTTAACCCGCCATTTCACGGAAGACCTGCCAGAAGTCAGCCAAGATGAAATCGAGGCGGCTCTTAAACAGCTTAAAAATGGAAAAGCCCCTGGTGAGGACGGCATTACGACTGAGCTCCTGAAAGCGGGAGGAAGTCCTGTACTGAAAGAGCTTCGGGAGCTCTTCAACTCTGTCCTGTTCTCTGGGAGAACTCCAGAAGCGTGGCGAAAGAGCGTGGTCGTTCTCTTCTTTAAAAAGGGTGATAAGACCCTTTTAAAGAATTACAGACCCATTTCGCTCCTAAGCCACGTATATAAGTTGTTTTCAAGAGTCGTCACGAATCGTCTAGCGCGAAGACTCGACGAGTTTCAGCCGCCGGAGCAGGCCGGGTTTCGAGGAGGTTACAGCACCATAGACCACATCCACACAGTGCGGCAAATTATACAGAAGTCCGAAGAGTATAATCGGCCCCTATGTCTTGCTTTTGTGGACTATGAGAAGGCTTTTGACTCTATCGAGACCTGGTCTGTTTTGGAGTCTATGCAGCGATGCCAAGTTGACTGGCGATACATCCAAGTGCTGAGATGTCTTTATGAAAACGCGACAATGACCGTCCAAACTCAGAACCAGCAAACTGAACATATCCCCCTGCGTCGAGGTGTGAGGCAAGGGGACGTTATTTCCCCGAAATTGTTCTCTAACGCTTTAGAGGATGTGTTTAAGACGCTGAACTGGGAAGGACGCGGCATTAACATCAACGGCGAGTACATCTCACACTTGAGATTCGCAGATGACATCGTCATAATGGCTGAGTCGCTGCATGACTTACAGCAGATGCTGGACGGCCTGGTTGATTCTTCTGTACGCATTGGTCTCCGGATGAACTTGGACAAAACCCAAGTTATGGTCAACGACCACGTTAGTCCGGGACCGATTGCTGTTAATGGCGATGCTCTCGAAGTTGTTCGTGAATACGTTTACCTCGGTCAAACTCTGCAGTTTGGTACGAACAACTTTGAGAAGGAGGCTAACAGAAGAATTCAGCTGGGCTGGGCAGCTTTTGGGAAGCTCCGTCGAGTCTTCTCGTCGCGTATCCCGCAGAGCCTAAAGACTAAAGTCTTCAATCAGTGCGTCCTGCCTGTGATGACCTATGGAGCCGAAACGTGGACACTCACGGTACGGCTGGTCCATAAATTCAAGGTCGCTCAGCGAGCTATGGAACGTGCTATGCTTGGAGTATCTCTGAGAGATAGAATCCGGAATGAGGTAATCCGGCAGAGAACCAAAGTTGTCGACATAGCTCACAGAATAAGCAAGCTTAAGTGGCAATGGGCCGGCCATATTAGCCGTAGAACCGATGACCGCTGGGGTAGACGTGTTCTTGAGTGGAGACCGCGAATCGGAAAACGTAAGGTAGGACGCCCTCAGGCTAGGTGGAGCGACGATCTTCGCAGGGTGGCTGGTAGCAACTGGATGAGAGCTGCCGAGAATCGAGCTGAATGGCGTGCAATTGGAGAGGCCTATGTCCAGCAGTGGACTGCTATAGGCTGATGATGATGAAATGATAACAAGGGCAAAGTACTTTTTATTATAACAGAAGATTATCGTAGCGGAAAAATGTTAGCACACTTGACAGTTCGAACACAAGAGAGTTCCATTTACAAACTATACGTCAGATTGAACTAGTGCAGGGTAAGTAAACGTATTTTTTTCGGCATTATACGGTGGTACGGAACCCTACGTATGCAAATAGAAAGAAAAGAAAGAAAGAAGAAAAGAAAAATAGGTTTATTTGTCACAGAAACACGTGCATACTAAAAGATCAGCAATTTTAACCAAAATAGATCTAAATACAATAAAAAATAAAAAATAACATATGAGATCAGGAGTATACAGATAAATAATCGGCAGCTGCACGTCATGACTGTGACAAGAAGGCTTCCACTCAGCATGATGCTGCGCTATGGGGACCCACAGCACAGCGCTGATTTTCAGTGGTCACTCGCACTTCGCCGCTTGTTTTTTTTAACTATCCCTTGTTTTTCTTTTCTTATAATCGTCCTAAGATTTGCAATAATATGTTATTAAGGCGTCTCTACACTTATTTTTACAAAAAACTCTGGTATTTAATATTTATTTAATAACATGCTATTATACTAGATTACTTTACAATTCCATTATCATTACAACAATAATAACAACTTGCTCCTTAGTCAACTTTGTTATTGTTTAGTAAACAGCTGAATATACTTAGAACTTCTAACGACGCGTTTTTCCCGTGACTCGCGTTTATACTGCGTCAATGCATTAGGTATGGAAATATAGTAGACTAGCTGTCCCCCGCGGTTTCATCCGCCGTTTAAGGGCCTGCCCAACCTCATATTGCTTAGAACAATCCTCCGTTATGCCGAAAATACTGCAGCATTAATTTTGAAATAAATATAATTTAAAGTTGAGGATTGATTTTCTCTACAGAAAAAAAATCCCAAATTACCTCTGAACCGAACTATAAACCGCTTGTATTAAAAAAATACTTCAAATTAGATCATGAAACTTTGCATAATAAAAGCAGGTCTTATGTTTTTTAACCATATATGTTATTTTCACCGTAAAAGCAATTACCTAAAGTATTTGAGGCTTGGAGCCGACAGCACCCCACTCCGTCTCTCTCTCACTCAGGCCCTTAATTAAAAAGAAATCGAATTATTTATAAATTACTTCGTTTACATTTTGCATTCTTTCTGACTTTTTTTCTTTTTGATCGGCTCCTCAGGGTCGTAGCGTTATGTTAAGAAAAGAAAGAACACAAACACAAAAAAGAACAAGTTGGGAGAAAAGATTTGTCACATGCACGCAAAACGGCCAACGCTCAGCATAATGCTGCGACCCTATGTGAGACAGAGTCACAGCGCTGGTTTTAAGTTCGAGAGATTAGCGCGTTCAAACGATAAAACAAACTCTTCAGCTTTAATATATTAGTATACTAGCTGATGCCCGTGGCTTCGCCCGCGTGGATGTCGGTTATTATATACTAAATCCTTACTCGAGAACCACTCTATCCATTGGTGAAAACAGCATGGAAATCGGTGCAGTCGTTTTTGAGTTTATCGCGAACAGGACGACAGACAGACGCGACGGAGGACTTTGTTTTATAATTTTTAAGGATGTATAGATATTATGTAAATTAGTGTGAGGTACCAACTATATCGAATAAAAAAGTTTTATAAAAAAATCCACCATCTACCTATATGTTTTATTTGATCATAAATCTTTGGTCCTTTGTGGTTTTATTGCATTTATATGAATTATATTAGTTACGAAGAATACCTCTAATGAATGTTAAATATGAAAAAAAATGATTTATGTTTTTATGACTCTTCGAATACCAAGTAGGCTGTCGCGTATAAATAATTATTGTTGAATCAAATATTCAACATGTTTTTATTTATTTGTGTTTTCATGAAATAATTGATGTTCAAACGTGCCTTTTAAGTGGCTAATAAAAATGAAATAAATTATTTGACTTTATTTGGCTTCTAGTCTAACTTGATGCAGCTGAATACCAGTATTTTATAAGGAACGACTGCTTATGTGACCTCCACAACCCAGTAACTGAGTAATACGACACCCTATGGTAAGACTAGATGTCAGACTTTCGAGCTTTTGGCGACCCGTAACGACAGTCAAAGATCCACCAATGACAGCCGGGACCAACGGCTTAACGTGCTTTCCGAGACACGTAGGAGTCTCGGTATGTAAAGATGGTCACCCATCTGGCCCATCCACGAACCAACCTTGGCAAACGTAGCTTAACCTGGTGGATCGACCTGTGCGGCTGTTATTACATACTGTTATATTATGATGATAATTAATTGGTCGCCATAAAATAAGTCTATGGATATAAGTAGATAAATGACAGTAACCGAAAACGCTTCAAGGATTTTGATTCAAAAATAGATTATGATAAAGGTTCAAAGTTTAATTTGTTGATTAGAATTATGGTACTTGTTGACAGGCCCACTGTGCCCACACTGTCCTCTCATACCTACCTATTAACACATAATTTGAAAACTTTTATAAAGCCAATTAATTATTTTTCATGGCCGTTTGTCCACCGCCACGTCAACGGGACGTCAACGAGAACAAGATGACGGCGCCGAAGTAGCGATACCTACATTAACTATGGCCGCGTGCCTACCGCACAGCACCACCGTCACGTTCGGTTCGAATAATCTCGTTTCTTGTGACTTGTTGACGTTGTGTGTTGTGTTACAACGTCATCGGGACGTCAGTACTGCTTGTCCACGATACCCCTTGGTATTATGAGACTGGTTAACAGACTTTTGGGGTTCTGACAACCCGTAACGTCTGTCAAAGATCTATGAATCACAGGCGGGACTAAATTCTTAACGTGCTTTCCGAGCCACGGAAGGGTCTCGGTATGTAATTGAGACGCGAATTGACCGCGGCAAGGGTAGCTTCAAACCTGATCAATCGACCCGTACAGCTGTTATTTAGCCACGAAATTAATTATTAATGTATGAGCAAATAATCCGCCATGACCTGACAAGCTGCCAAGCCATCGCGTGTTGTGATCGACCTTATTAGTTTTTATTTTATCTTGGGTCACAATAGCAGTCATTGTATGAAGAAATTCATCAAACAGCAGCCATATTGATTTAGAATAATCTCTTCAAAGTTATCTAGATATCTATAAAAATACACATAAAGATTAAGGGGGATGCGCTAGGGTGGATCTAAATATGACGATTTCATGAAATTTTCATTCAATGCACTTACATGAACTTAAAGAGTTGTCTTGCTGATTCTAATGTTTATAATTCTGTAAATCCATATTTGTTACGAGCGCTAATAATATTTAGATCAACATACAACCGGATACTGACCTGCAAATTGCAAAAAAAGTAAGAAAATTTGAATTTCACGGGCTACCCTAGCGCATCAACCTTAACCAGAGAACGAAACGAGAACATATGAGTGGAAACGCCGGGAGGGGACGCCCAAAGACTATTTACTCTGAAGAACACCACCACCAGCATAATATGCTGGTGGTGGTGTTCTTCAGAGAGCCGGCTTTGATGTATGAACGTTATCGAAGCAAAAGGAGTATGTAAGGAACGTAGTAGGAACCCGGCTGTAGTTTCTGCCTACCCCCATGGGAAAAAAGCGTGAGTTTATGTAATTTCTGTGACCCAAACACGGATGTGTACGTAAATGATTGAATTTTGAATATTGGGGTTACTTTTCGGGAGCAAATTGGAAAATAAAATAAAAAAGTCTTACAAACTATACCGTGCGATCTCAATTTTTTTTTTTTAAGTATATAATTTTGAAGATATTAAAGAAAATATATAAAAAAGATCATTCCCCAACTAATCTCCGAAACTTTTGGAAAAAATATAGTAATTGATTATTTACTCATAGATCACAGGAAAAACTATAAGCACTCTATGCTCAATATGTGAATATTGTGCGACTTACATTTGCAGTTAAGTTTGTTTGTTTTACAATGCTAAGTTTGTTCTTCGGATAAATTCATCCCAACTACGGAACCCTTTATTGTGCGTGGTCCGACACGTACTTGGCCGGTTTTTTATATTACTTATTTAACTAGATTTTTTTCAGTCTCGAAGATGAATAAGCTTTTCAAAACCAGGATTTTTTTAAATAAAACTTTAAAAGATTGTAGGATTTTTGCTACAAAAACTATTAAAAAAAAAAAACTGGCATTTTTTAACTTCTATCTCATAATCCAAGTGATCATGAGATAAAGTCGACCGTCCACCACTACGTAGTGTGTGTACGGAGAGTTTATTTGCTTGCCAGCAATTGTTTCGAGACTAGCGTGGCCGTGTCGCAGTGGACGATCCCGCCTACACTTTTAGCCGATTTCAAAGAAGGAGGAGGTTCTATGTTAGTCTGTATGTACTTTTTTTCAATGGATGTTCATTAATATTTTCATGAATTATGGACTTCACTGTGTAGTTTTTTTTTTTTTTTTATGTCGGGATTTTTTTAGTTTTAAAGTGTTTTTTAAGCAAAGCGAACGTGCGTAGAGCTGTGGGATACTGTGGAGCGGTCTTCGGTCTTTATTTTGACATCTCCTCAGATTGCTAATTACGTGAGATAAAGAAAAACACGAGTTTCCTGTGAAAAATAAAAATCATCGTTCACACAGCAATCATTCTGCTTATCCATTTGTGAAATTACTGGTCGTAATGATAGCTTGTGGTACGATGTGATCGCTGTTGAAAAGCATGCTAATTTGGACATGTTGAGCTTAATTTAATGTAGTTATAATAGTACAGCTTGAACCAATTTGGAGTAATGAATGATGGTGGATTAGATCTAAACTGTAGCTAGTGTGATTTGGCCAAATACCTGCATATTTTTTATACGCATGTACCTTACTCATTAAACTTTTAGAGCTAATTATTCTATAGGTTATGCATTTTATGTAAGAATGTACTTACTAGGTACTCCTAGGTATGGAGTATTATAATATCTGTGGTATGGGTGTAGATTTAAAACGAACAAAGAACGAATGCAGTAGTATCGATTTAGTATGTTCTCAATTCCCAGCTTCGCATCTAACTGAATGCGGGAAAGTTTGGAAAAGAGTTTGATTCCAGAATTTAGTCGTTTTATCACTAAACTAACCAACTACTAAGGTATTTGGTCATCTGTAGGTAACCGGCTATACAGGGTGTAAGGGACACCCCTCCACAAATTAACAGGGGGCAGGTATGTTACCTTTTCACGCCTAAACCACTGAGCGGATTTCGACAAAATTTGGCAAGGAGATAGCTGGCACTGGAGAAGGACATAGGCATATTATCGACATACAGCGCGGGCGAAGCCGAGGGCGGAAGCTAGTTTGAAATAAATGCTTTGAGTTTGAGTATCCTGTCATCTTTTTATAAAAAAAATTAATATACCTATATTTTTTCTAATAATTTGAAGATTCACACGAGAGAGTAAATATAACAAAATCATACTAGAGCTGGCAAAAAATCTTCTAAAAACTTCAACTTTGGTTGTCCAAAAAACATGGAATCTTCCACAGACAAACATAACGCCACTTAAAAGTAGGTGCAATTATTTTATTTGTACGTACCTAAGTACAATAAAAATGACGTAAGTACCCACATTACTGTTCACAGCTGGGTGCGTCCGACCATTTGCTATATTTTTATGATTGACATTCAGCAAGTTTTATTTTAGTGGTAATTAATTCTTGGTAAAAAAAAAGTAGTATGAAAAATTATGTTTCACACATTTTGCCTTTTGCCTCTATACTCTAATGCTCAGTTCCTATAAACAAAAACGAATCGTTTTAGTTACCAATGGTAGCATTTTTTATTCCCAAACTGGGCATATAAATAGATTCGAAAGGTAATTTTACCTGTGATAGCTTCTTCTATATGGGAGGGTCTACTATGCAAAGCTATGAAGTCTTTGCTTCATTATTACTAAAGATACAAGACTCTTAATTTTAACCAATAACGGTCCGTAAATTATAGGAATCGGCTATAAGTCGTCGTCGTCGTTACGGGTCGTCAGAAGCTCGAAAGTCTGACAAAATCAGTCTTACCAAGGGGTATTGTATTACCCAGTTACTGCGGGTTGTGGAGGTCAGATAGGCAGTCGCTCCATGTAAAATACTGGTATTCTGCTGAATCCGGTTAGACTGAAAGCTACTATTACTGCTACTTCATCTTTCTCAGTCTTAATGACTTAAATCTAATCTAACTAATATTATAAACCCGAAAGTTTGTAAGTATGGATGGATGGATGGATGTTTGTTACTCTTTCACGTAAAAACTACTGAATGGATTTGAATGAAATCTGGCAAACAGATAGTTTCTGGATCAACACATAGGATACTTTTTATCCCGATATTCCCACGGAATCGAGACTTACGCGGGTGAAACCGCGGGGTGCAGCTAGTAATCTTATAATTCTCATTTAATTTATCATTTACTTAGGTACACGTAAAATCTTCTCAACTATAACAAAATCTGCTAAATTCGATCTCATTTCGAATATCTTAGAGTAGGAACGTGATGATTAGTGAACGTGGTATCGCAGTGTGACTGAAACGTGACAAAATATTCAAAAGTAGAGCCATCAAGCAGTTGGATCACTAACTGTTTTAAATAACGCATGAATGTTAACATAACACCATGCCTGTATTCCTCGAAAGGGTAAGCAGAGGTGTATCCATAAAATACACTCAGATTTTGCCAGTTTTGTAATATGGGGTGACCTCATTCAAATCCAGACTCCAGACTGATAGGTACCCTGGAGTTGCGGGGAAGTCCGAAATGGCCCTTAGCAACAGGCAACTGGAGGAACACGGGTGGGTTCTGGTCAGTAAAAGTCTGACATGTCCTCCCGCTGCGCCCAGAGCGGGAGAAGACATTTCATGATTTCCGATTTTTGATGATAGGCACTGAGTCATTCCTGTGAAAGGTACCTTTTCGTCAATGTAGGTCGCGAAATTCAAAGAATCATCAAGAATCATTTAAGATTCATTCAGCTCGTCGTATTTTCACGGATGTCAGTCGCTTATTCGCGTCTGACTGCGTGCGTTGTTCTTTCAAACTCCGCAACGGATTTGCGATGCAGTTTTCAGCATCATTTAGAGAATTTATTCCGAAAGGTTTATATGTTTAATGCATTCATATTAAAGTTACATATCATAAGGAAATCTCTATGTTTAATCAAGTCGTAAAAACTGTGCGAGGCAGTGGCGGGTCACTAGTTATTTATAAATGATTATCATTTAGTATTTATTTTATGATAATTACTGCGTTATGAATTTTGATCAGCATATCAAGTAAAACCGCGCCGCCAATAGCAAAAAAAACCATATTGAAGGAAAAACCCAATACCCCAAGAGGTCGAAAAAGGCGTTAAAAAATAAGTATATGGCATGCTATAAATATGTACAAAACTTGAGTGCGAAATCATGTTGTAACCTTTGCTCTATAACTAGTAAATAAGTTTACAAATAATTATATATCTAATATTGATATTATAATAATAATTAATAGAAGGAGGTTCCTCTCTCTAGAGCCCTGACCACCGGCAGCTTGGACCCTGATCCTGATGCTATGGGCTACTATTTTTTATATTTTTAAATGTTTTTTATAAAAATCTTTAAAAATGTAAATAATATGTATTGAAAATGAAATAAAAGAAAATTAATATAATACATATATTAATATCATCATCATCATCATTCTCCTGCCCTTATCCCAATTTATTTGGGGTCGGCGCAACATGTCCCTTTCTTCCATACTTCTCTATTAGCCGTCATCTCGATAGTCACCCCCTTTCTAGCCATATCATCTTTCACACAGTCCATCCATCGTTTCTTTGGTCTTCCCCTACTCTTATAGCCATATTAATATACATATATTAAAATATTATATTTTAATACATAGACCCGAAATTATAATTTTAAATTACCTTGAAAATATTTTACATTTGATAACTGACGTTCATTTTATAACTTCAAAATATTTAATCACAATTTAATCATGTTATTCAGTTATTCAAAAGAGAACGAGAAAGAGGACAAGTGAGTTATGCCTTAACTAAACCATCTAAATACAGATGAGTGTGTTGAACAGGGTTTGGCTTTTAGCAGATACTTTGGAAACAGACTATGCTTATACCCTTTACGTGCATTACCGTATGAATTACCTCAGTGGTAAACATGTAATCAGAGTGACATCTGCCCATCACGCGGCTTCGTTTGACACATGACAGGATGTGACAAAACACGAACACTTATTACACGAGACGTCTCGAAGGCCGTCACTGAAACAATACATTGTTTTAAGATGTTTAAACAACATTATTTTGGAGGTGGCTTTAGTGGCTTTAATGGTAGGTCAGTCGTTAGTTTTCAGTTACCTACATATGATTTTTTTCTCCCTGAGTATCCTGTTAACATGGATTCAGTACATGATTCTTATCCCCCGGCGTTCAAATTTTTCGTCGGTTATAAAAAAAAGTAGTAGCTGTTCCATACAAATTGACCCCGTAGTTTTGTGTGAAACAGCAGATATTTTTTTTTATAACAGACGAATTTCTACTTTACGTTGAATCATGTGCTGAATTCTTGGTTACAGTTTGCGGTTCGATGTCCTTGTCACCCTGTATCGTGTATTGTTCCACTGCAGGACAAAGGCTTTCTTCTCCCTTTTCCACATGATTTTTTTCTGCTGCTACCAGCCAGCCCTACCGGTAGGAGTCAAGCTCGCCTCGTCAACTTTTTAGTATTGCGACTTTGTGGTTATTGTAGCCCACACCTCATCTTATTACATGCGGCAGTCTTGTCATTCAATCAATATATTTTATTTCACTTATGCCTACATGGGCACATATGAAACGTCAGAAGCTAGTTGCACGGTTCCAATTGGTCGTTCGTATCACTATACCCCTTGGTAAGACCCGTGATAACTATCAAAGATTTACAAAATAACAGCCGCGACCAAAGGATTAACGTGCTTTCCGAGGCATGGAGGGGTCTTGGTATGTAAAGATGGTTACCCATCCACGGAATAACCGCGGCAAGTGTAGCTTAGCCTTATCGATCGACCCGTGCGGCTGTTATTACTTAGCCACAAGCCCTCTCATTGGCAACACAGTGTAGGTAGGTACAATATGAATATACGAGTACTTAGTACTTACCTATATTTTATGCATATTGTGAAGAATAAAGGAACCTGTTCAAACTCACATCATATTGTGTTAGTAGACACCGATAAACTGAATTATCATTCTCAATGAACACTAGGTCATGACGGCTCTATATGACAATCAAAATCATTTCGAATCCCATTGGAATCACAATGGCCTTGCAGCTGATAATTGTAGCAACAATTGTTGACACTATTTATATAACACGGAGTACCTAATACTAAGTTGACAATGGAAGCAGCACCGGATCTGACTGGGAGCGTTGTTTGGAACTAGTAAATGTACACTCTTAGCCATAACACGGAATTAACAATGAATGACAAGAAATGTAGATTTGCTGTAGCAATTACAATATTAAGTAAGAAAGTAGCTATGGATATCTTCCTGATTTAAAATATCACCATTCAATCTTCCAAGTGCGGTGATTATGATACTGATTCCACTGATTATAGCTGTCCAAGTTTATGATGAGATGGGGTATTCCCATAATCTTAGATGGCACTAGTACTAGGTACAATTAAAACTTCATACTTAAACAATTTCGTATGATCTTTATCAACGTTTTAAGCGAATCTTAATTGTAACGGATTTCCCCAAAACAAGGCGATGCTGTGAAAATTGTTTCAAGTAACATTTTTTTGTGATTAAATTCTGATTGTCATTTCGTACATTGTACAATGTATGAACCAAATGTATTCGCCGGAAGTGTCTCAATAACATTCAATTTCGTTGAAACACAATTGGGTGTAAAGATTTTTTGTGTTGAAATTGAAACTGAATTGTAATCTGTAAATTGAATGAGTTATGTTGTTTGTCGTTTGATATTGTGTTGTGTTTTAATGTATTTATTAAAGAGAGCATGTAACTGTGAGCATGTGTAAACATCCTTAGTTTCTTAAAGAAAGGTTTAAACCTTCTTGCTGAAAGGTTTAAACCACTTTCACACACTCGCCTAATCGGGGTTCATCTTCTCATTCAAAGTTTTCCATAGATCTACATCTAGTCCATTTATTGCTTATATATGTAATCTCAAAATCTCAAGGACTTACATATTTTGACTCTCAATTTTTTTTTGGAAATCTTTCCTCCCCGTCTAAAAATCTATCAACAATGATCATGTCGCCAACATGTACTTCAACTATTGCTTGTATTGTTTCAGGAATGTCGCGTGGTACACATAGCTGTTCAACATGGCGGGCGGGCAGCAACTACGCTTGCTGCTGTGGAAGGACTACCTCATACGAAAGAGAAAATTGGTCAGTTGTCTTACACTACTACATTTTTTTTGTACATAATATGTATAACTCCTCCCTCTCATTACCCGACTGCCGCGAAGCCAAAAAACAGGGTTATATGTTTGACCTGTATGTATGGATGTATGTCCGGCTCTATATTCCCTCGTAACTACTAAACGGCTGAACCGATTTTGATTAATAAAGGGGATATGTTGTTAGATTCCGCTTTATTGCGCGAGTGTCACTGGGTATATTAAAGTTGAAAACACAAACAAAGCGGCGGCTTATCGCCAAAATAGCGAAACAAACAAAAGTTACACCATATTTTTTAAGGTTATTAGTTTGTCCCACCTGCGATACCAAAATTCTATAAAATTATAATGCTTTTTTTTCTGTTTTTTTCAATTGTGTTTTTGCAGTCTGGTTTGTAGTTTTTTAAATAACTTTTTTAAGATCGTTAAGGCCTCGTCTCTCATGGACGAGGAGCAAGTACCAATGTGACTTTTTCAATTCATATGTAGGTACTTTTTTTTGTTTGTCTTGGCATTACTGACATCGGTGAAGGCAAGCATCGTGAGGAAACTTTTAGTTAATAAGTCTGAGATCGCAGACGCTTGAGCAAGCGTGGGGATCAATACTCGTATAGTTTTCTAAGTCAAAGTCAAAGTCAAATATTTTATTTCAAATAGACACATTAATGGCACTTTTGAACGTCAAAAACAAAGAAATAGAACGGATTCTAGTTGCCCCTTCCAAAAGGAAGTTTTCGTATGGAGAAGGAGTATGTATGAGAAGTAGGCCTTTGCTCTGCAGTGAGGAAATAACAGCCTGTTAATGTTATGTATATCTCCTCCATTAAAGTTGGTAGAATACCGAATTAGTTTTACTTGTGAACTCTTTAGCGCCTTCTGTATTAATAATGATGCTTTGCTGTCGTTAGATAAGTTCAATGTCAAAGACAAAGAATATACATGAATTTGCTGGGTTTTGACGAGTTTCACCTGGATACTGTTGACTAATAGACAGTTTCCAAGACCCCAAAGTGATGGGGGTGCAGAATCTGTATTTTTATCTCTATTGTTTTTAAAACCACATTCTTTTGTTACAGATAACACTAACGGGCATAGTATGGGCATCGGCAATAATGTTCAGTTTATTCGTAGTTAGGATTAATATATATAATGAAGACTATCCCACATGTAAGTATTAACATTTTTTCTTCTCTCGTTTAGACATGAACTGAATGGTTCGTGCCGTCATTAAAATATTTACCAGTACGCGACATGTTAGCGGGGATGACCGCACTTCTTTTTAGTATCACAGTATAGCCATACGAATATCTCGGTGGTCTAGTGGTCCCAAGCTACTTTTGAGCAAGAAATCTTGGATTCGATACCCAGGTCCGGCAAAATTTTTCGGGTTTTTCCGTCTAGAATATCTCAATAGCAGCCCGGAGTCTGGATTTGATTGAAGGCAAGACTCACCCCCTATTAAATGGGACTTAAACTTAACTGGTGAAATGTGGGTGTTCTATGGGTACATCTCTGCTTAAACCTTTGAAGATAACAGGCGTAATGTTATGTTAAATACTTATACAATAATCGCCTTTTCTTTATGTATTTTCCTTGACAAACAGACCAGAATAATAAATCACTGACTGTGAATACCAGATGTGTTTATCACAACTCATCAGGAAACATTAGATGTTCGCTAATACGCGAGGTGCATTCAATTAAATGATTTTAGGTTTATTTTATTGTCTATTGATGACGAAACTTTACTTTCGATGGTTACTCTCTATTTAATAGTAGATAAGTATTTGTCGCAGATGGGTGGTAGAATCCGCTGTTTTACAAAACCACCAGTTGTTTTATATAACAGCTCCGTTTTGTAAAACAGCTGAACAGCGTTTACCGGTTTTACGTAATTACTGAATTTTAACACGCAGGATTGTTTAATTTAACGTTTTGCATTTATCAATACAGCGGGTCAATGATTAGACGTTATGTAAAACAGCGCGCTTATTCTGACCGGATTACCTACATTATGTTATTTGTTTAGGTGGGTTCCCTGCGCGGGCGCTGCCCAGCGCTGGTATGATGACGTTTCTGCAGTCTTTCATTTGCACTGTCAACAACGAGTGCTCACCTTTAAATAAATTTGACGAACTACCCACTTATGAGAATTCCAAGTAAGTTTACCAGCTTTTCTTTTTAGAAAAAAATTACTCGTTCGTAAAAATTACTCGTTCAAAACAGGAGCTAATTCTCGATCTCGATCTCACCTGGTGAAAACGACGGATGAAGTCTACGATGGCACAAGCCTATCCAGAAGATTAATTTCTAAAATAAATAAATTGTCCTTATTAATATGAAAATGTTCACAGATTAACCTCTCTGAAACGAAAGCTGGCACCTCTCTTTGATGATTCAGTGCTGGATGTAGCAGCTTCCGTACCAGATGCTATCAAACTCTTGGCTACACTAGCAGACGTGGCCGACGAGCCAGCATTTATCGATATTAGCAGTAAGTACCAGATTTTCACATCAAATGATCATCAATGTTAGTCATAATGTGCGCGGCATTTTAAACTTATTATTATCATCCGACCCTAGAGGCCTGGTGGTAATCACATTACAATGTTAGTAGCCTTTGTTATTACAACCCGAAGAAAAAAAACTGCTATGTATAAACATAGCAATTTAAATTTTCATTGGGGCTACACCTACCGGGTTGTGTTTATACCTCACCTACCTGCACAATTGCACATTCAGAGTAAAGAATTGTAATAGATTTTGAATTCATCAAATAATACTGCCACTAGAACCATAGCAATAATGATAAATATTTCTTTTACAGAAAATGGTCTAAAAGTTAAAGATCTATTCGTCAAACCGCGAAAAATAAAACGTGATGTATCAGATAAGCTGCAGCTAAGCGATGATGTCGCACAAAGCGTCATGGATGCGGAGCTCAGTTTCCAAGGTGTAAGTTTGTGTTCAGCTGGAAATAACTCTATTCATTATAATATAACAACAGTAGATGATGATTAATATTTAACACAAGTGTGGGTTTAAGGGAATGAACTAGTGCTAGAATTAGAAAATGAAATAAACTGTACTAATGATTACTAAATAATAAATGTAAAATGTTAGTACAGAAATGTAAATCCAAATACTTATACAATAATAAAAAAATATGATTTCAAGACGACAATAGCAAAAAACTATGCAAATAAATAGAGAATTATATTAAGTTGTAATTTCGTTTCACTTACAGTTATTAAAAGGCAACGTGAACAGATGCAGCATAACCTCTTTAAATGAAACCATAGTAATGAGAAACCCTGAACATATGAAAATTTTAGTGGAGAAGCTGTGTTCGATGTCAATGGAGGACTTACAAAAGATATTTATTGATGTACTGTTCCAAGTAGATTATAGCAAATATGTGACGATGGTGAGTTATAAACAAATAATGTATATGCTGACTTATAAAATTTGATGAGCTAGCCATATCGTAAATTCAGCCTTAAAGACTAATGAATAATCATGATTTTCTTTCAGTTAGGCAATATGTACTTCAAAATGTCAGGAGATAATAGAATAAATACTCTAGGTGATATGTTGATGGCTGTGTTACGTATGATGAGGCTGCAGAACTTCCTGCCTCCGGAGCTGGTCTCCATCTTCCAAGGTCAAGAGACGGATTTCAGTTACATACAGCTAAGTTTGTAAGTCTCCAAATGGTATTATAGTTCTGCTGTTTGAACCATCAATGCCTTTTGTAATGCACATGTTTGTTTCAGGATACCAAAACTAATGGATCTATTCAAACCAACATTTGGTGACACTCAATCCTATGAAATAATAAAAGATTTTACTGACGCCATTGTGATTGGACTCCAATATATGGACAAAGTATTTGCCAAACAACGCCATGACCAAATAGGAGGAGCTGCAGATACTAAACAAGAAACTGGTTTACAAGCTATATCTAATGTATTCCATAATGCTGCTAGCGTGTTTGAAGAAGCTATGGAGAAAGATCCGTCGCTGGATGCGTTCAGTATGTAAGTAGACGATTTTAAATAACTCTTAATTGAGCACATCTGAAATATAAACAGATCCTAATTAAGTATTACTATTCATATTTCAGCCTATCCCAAGTGATGAACTTCATCAACAAGTTCCTTCCAAAAAAAACAAAACACGATGTATTGTTCTACTCCACACTTCTGGCTAAGCTGATGGAGAGTGCTTATAAAGTTATCGACGTAAACACGCACATTGAACAGTTGACCTACAATGTTACCCTGCGGAACCCCGGCGCGATAAAAGTACTTAAAGGAATACCACCGAATATTGTTGGCAAGGCTTTTGAAGCTTTGGCTGATGCTGAAAGGACCCAGGTATGTTCGCCAAAATACGCTTAAATTGGTAATAGAAACTGACATTTTTACATACTGAGTTTATTAAACGCTCAACTGGATTCGATTCACAGATCGGACAAAGTGTTATTGGGTTTGCCATTAAGATTTTCTCAGTAGCAGTCCGGAGTCTGAATTTGTGCCCATTTGTTAACAAAAGGCTCGCTCCCTGTTAAGTCTTGAACATAAATGGCGATTTGTTGGTGTTTCTACTATATGTACACCTCTGCCTAACCCTTTGGAGAAAATAAGCGTGATGTTATGTTAAAATGCATTTTTTTGGATATTTACTATAAGCCTTTTATTGTCTTACAGATACTAACATCAAAGATCAACTTCCCTGGGCAAATGTTCTGCGATGTCTATAAACTTCAAACATTCTTCGTGATATCTGAGACGGATGCAGAATCTCTTAAGAAACAGCTGTGCACCGATGCGTGGAAGAACTATGTGACTGACTTGATTGAGTCTTTCGGAGTATCTGAAGTTAAGAATAATGTAAGTTGAGACTCTATGTTTTAAAATAATATTATTGTAATTGTATTTAACTATTTTGTTAATTATGAATATCTTGAAACTTAGAAAAAAACATTCCATTCCAGCTAATTCATAATTTCTACTGAATTAAAAGTTGGACATCTAAAACCTGCTGAAGTAAGACTTGTTGGAACGTTCATGATAAAAAAAAACTCATCAACGGAACCGTGTCACTTCACTGTCACCATCTAAAATTCACAATAAATTTTCTAGATAAACAACATGGCATCACTCCTCATCCAAGAAACCCTGGGCAAAGACACGAGTAACCAACTGTACACCATCGATCAGGACTTCAAAGTCCTCAAGAACTTCAGCCGGGCCCTCATGAGGATAGAGATGGAGAACAGAACAGAAGTGGACTGGAGCAGTCTGTTCCAAGTGAGTGAGGAGTCAGAGCTGATGCACGTAGTGAGAGCGAAGGGACATCTGGGAAAACAGATGCTGTAAGTAGATTCAATTAGAAACTCCTCATTTTAGGTACTTACAGTACTCGGCCATATGTGGCACATTGCGTTTTAGAAAAAGTACGATTTTATAGACCGTCGTCTCCCTGTGGCTCTTTCTAATGTTCGATGTTTCATATTTATTCCCGGATAAAGTTCATTATGGCATGGCAATACTATATGTTACAATTTACAATACAAGAAAAACCTTTTAATAACATTTATAACGTGAAAGCTGTTTTGTATGGGCATGTATTTAATTGATTGAATCTCTAATCATTTACATTTTGCGCTTCTAAAACTATTATTGAACATTCTAGTGTAATGATTGCGGATCTTTTTGCGAACCTCAAATAGCCAAGTATACAACCAACTTGGATGTAGCGATCGCCGACCGCTGCAGTTAAAAATAGTGCACCATTAGAACCGCAAAAGGGTTTTAGATGTTGATTAATTTCAAAAAGTGTCCATCAGTAGACAGATCAGTTCAACATTTCCCATATTTACATAATTATACTGTTAATTTTCTTTCAGAATAGTACTCCACGGAGCCATAGCCAAAGAAATCGTCCAGCAGAATCCAATCCTTGACTTCAAGATTTCCCCGTACTTGAATGACGTCATCATCCTAGTGTCGGCTATCAACGAACAGCTGGAACAAACCACTGAGGCTCAAGCGAAGGCTTTCAAGGATGTGTATGCAGATGTGGTTGTGAATCTGTTGATGACGGCACTGAATGAGGGAAAGGTACGTTGAGCTGTTATGTGACTAACGAAAAGAATGAGAAGAGGAAGAATGAATGATGATTGATTTTACAATAAACATAATATATCTTAGTAAATTACTGAAAACAAAATGGCAAGAGTATTTAATTATAAGTGAACTTGATCATTTTGTTCAATTTTCCTCCAAAGTTCAGGTGCAAGTGTAGAAACTATCATTATAATTATCAGTGCGAGAAACAGATACATAAGACGAAAAGCGCCATACCTTTTCTACATAATTTCATTTCACAAAAGAACCATGATGGCACTTGCCCTGGTAGCTCCTAATTTTTCGTCTATAGAGTCATTATAAGTAAATTTTGACCATGTTTTAATCTAAGATGACAACAATAATTCTTATATTCTTCCATGATAGACTTTCAAAGCCTTATCTACTTACGGTGAGGACATCCTGTGCAACGGTGTAGAAACAGCGAGTGAATACTTGGAACTACCACGAGAGAAAGGCAGAAAGATCAAGCTAGTAGAAGCTCTATGTGACGCCACCATTGCCATCGAGAATGGGTTGACAGCTGACTCTGCTGTTTCGAAAGCTGTGAGTGCATTATTATGATAGTTTGAGATGATACAGACAATTTTGTAAATTATTGTTATTTGTTATGTTTGTGGAGGAGCTCGTGGTTAAGTAATAACAGCCGCTTGCCGGAGTTGGTCCGTGGATGGGTGACCATCTTTACATATCGAGACTCCTCCGTGCCTCGGAAAGCAAGTTAAGCCGTTGGTCCAGGCTGTCATTTGTGGATCTTTGACAGTCATTACGGGTCGTCAGAAGCCCGAAAGTCTGACAACCAGTCTTACCAAGGGGTATCGTATTACCCAGTTACTGGGCTGTGGAGGTCAGATAGGCAGTAGCTCCATGTAAAATACTGGTATTCAGCTGCATCCGGTTGGACTGGAAGCCAACCCCAACATAGTTGGGAAAAGGCTAGGCAGATGATTGTTATTTTCTAAGTCATAAGGGAACTATTTCACGTATAATTGCATAAATTAAATATTATCAAGCTTTCCGAGGCTACATACCGATGTCCATCGTATTTAGGCTTTGTCCTTTAGTTGAAATGTTGACACGTCAAGTAACAAACAAACAGTTATACTTTCCAATTTATAATCTAGTATATATAATACTATACTAATATACTCTAATTAAGTCACTTATACGAGACTTTTAAATGGACAAAGTTTACATCAATTGCTCAGCTTTACTTTGTCACTAAACGTGTCTCTTTTCTTTCATAATATGCATCTAAAGTACTCACAAATCCGTTTCAGATCGCAACCATAAATAATTCTTCACACCCAGTGATAACCCTAAACTGGAATCACCTCATCAACAATCTGAAGCACTTGTACGTGAAGCTGGACAGAGATTACACGTACCTCTTCCAGTTCAACACCTATAACATGGATGCGGCCACCAAGAAGCGGATAGACTCCTTGTTCAGCGAGGCCAAGGAGTTCTGGTTCGGACTCAAAAATATGGAAAGGAGTCTGAGGTTGAGGTGTGTATGGATTCATTACTGCAGTGTTTTCTTTGTATCAATAATATTGTTGTTGTAATTGTGTTTACCAAACCAAAAGAAAGTAATCGCGTAACAAACAAGCAAAAAAACAGACGAGTATGTTTTGGTAATAGATAGACTTTTGAATTTTCAAAGGATACTTAACTTTATGACACTCGTAATAGAACTTAATTTGAGAATATCCCATGAAGGTATAGTATTACTGGTATTTAGGCAGTCATCAATGTAGTGGAAGTGGTAGGTTGTAGTGAAAGTTAGGCTGGAAGCCGACCCCAACATAGTTTGGGAGAAGGCTTTGCAGAAGGCCTTTTGGGTGAAGGCTGGCAGATTGATTGAAGGATTTTGTGAGGTTGACTTTCCAGGGTAAGTTTAAGTATCGCCGTATATAAAAAAAAAAACTTATCTTCTATTAAATACTTATCCGTCGAAATGTGGGTGTTCCCTTCGCATGGTGTGATGTTATGTTACTTAATTATTATTGATGCATTTGTAAAACGTTGCGTTACATCCATTTCCATATCCATTTACAAAGCTGCCAATGATAGCGTTACATCCGGCAACATCAAAGAGGTCAAAATGCAGTCATCTGTCAGATTAGACAAGCTTTATAATAAGCGTCACTTAATTAATTGTAATATTCGTTAACCTTTTCAACTATGCCTTAATGATCGGGCCATCAGGTGAGAATGGTTATAACGCGACAAACATTATAAATAACTATACAGAGATTCCCGCAAGCGATATTAAACCGAGAAGCTAAGAATAGTTAAGAAACTGTTGCCTTTTTACCACGTATACTGCCGAGAACTTTATACCAGTATTCGACTTTAACTCTTTGTCTCTTTCATCCTCAACTATGATAATGAATGCTTACAAAGTCAAATTGAAAGCATTTATTTCAATTTAATTATTAACAGACACTTTTGAATTATCACAATAATCAAATATCTTCCCCACTCTTCCATTTCAGCGTAAAACTATTTTTCCGTTTTCTGGACATCTTGGACCATGGTATTTTCGACGTACGCGGCGAATTCTGGCTAAGAATGAAGTACGCGATCACGACAACTGCTGGACCAGTCAGCGTTTTCGATGAAACTGTCAAATTGGTTGCAGGTAACACTTTGTTTTCTGTGATTTAAGAATCTAGGTAATCATTGCGGGGTAGTTTAAGAAGATGAATAGCTACAACCTCCACCTTGATCGCGGTCGCTAGTGCTGCTGCTGTTTGTTCGGTTTTTAGTAGGCTCGTTATTTTTTCTTCCCCTTTTACGTGTCGATGGACCTTATATGCCAGCATCTTCTTTATTATATTCTAATGAACAAGATAATTGATTTAGGCAAAATTATTCTGTCACGTCTAATATGTAGGTAATCATTTATATAAAATCTCATGTCCAGTACGGTGGAAGCTAAGGCCTTGATCAAGAAGTCATTACTATATGTCCATATTCTAACGAACCATCTTACAATTGCAGCGTTACTTACAAATGGCACTTACACTAGCAATCTCCCTCCGACCACCGTGAAAGCACTCGGCAACATCATTCCGAACATCCCACAGCTCACGGTGGATGCTGTGGACATCATCCTGCGTGACAATACGGATGTAAGTATCTGCAGTTAGGTCTTCGAAATAAATTAGTTCAGACTGTATGCAATACTTAACTAGCTTAATGCAAGGAACTTCTTGTTGTATTCATTGAAATATGAAATAATGGAAATGCAAAGTGACTCGTTGCGTACTAATAACCCAGCTGTAAATCACATTTTTGAATAGTGTTAAAAACTGATTAACCCGTTTTATTTTAAACCAAAAAAATATCGTGTTTTTAACGATTTAAGTAAGATCGGTTTCCGAAAAACTACTCAAATCACAGACAAAGAAATCTACTGTGAATCTTATATCTTTTCAAGATTATCTGAGGGTCTAGTCAAATGACTTATTAGAGATAACTATATTAGGTAAGTCCAAAATGTCTGATCAACTCTAGATGCCAAATTGAATCAACCAGAACTTGTCTCAATGTTGGCCCTAACTCATTAGGTCCACTTAAATTTTTCAGGTGGAACCAATAATCTCGCTCATAAACTCTGAGTTCCCATGGCCATGTTCCACCACCAGTATGTCAGAACTGCTGCAAATGAACTCTACGTCAAAGGACGCTGTGAGAGGAATAGAAACCATACTGTGCATGAACAAGGAGTTCGTGGACGAATGGGCCGAGTATCTTGCAGCTAAGAATAATTCTGTTAAAGTAAGTAGCTATTTTAGATTTATTTTTATTATGTACCAATTTATTCATGTCTCACATATTAAATATACAATTTCACACTTAAATATTTATAATAATATGTACAAGTACATAACCCAACTGATGCACGGGCATTGCCATCCTAGAAACAAAGCTGAAATGTTTCATCATCGTAAATGTCTGTGCTCATGATTAATATATGACAAATAAAATTCAAAATGCACCTAGAGATTCCGGAAAATATTCATGCATTCCGCATACATAACCTTGCCCTGGTCATATTCAGCCTTCTATCGATTTGGTACGAGCTAGGATATTTTCACATTTATACCTCATACGTTGATATAAAGATTTGGCAGTTCGCTTTTTATGATGTCTACTCCTATCCTTGTTTCACTTTCCAGATCCCCCCAACATGGAACACGACAGACTACTCGCCCCACCTCTTCCTCAAGTTCTCGTCGATGTTCGAGTCCTTGGTGGAAGACATCTTGATCACCAAGGATGCCATTCAGTACGTGATCAATGACACTGCTGATGGTCGTCTCGGTCTGAAGGAGGCCTGGCACTATGCTGTGGGGGCACTCAACACTACGGAGAGGGATGTTGTGCTAAGGTTTGTAAGAAAAACATTACATAATTTTGTTGTAAATGTTCTAAGATTCCTCGTGAAAAACGCACCTGTACTTAGACTTACTAATAAGCATGGAGCAGTCAGACGACTACTGCCCCAGCCCAGGCCAGTGAGGCACTTATGTAAGTCTGAAAAAAAAATTTAAAACCATTTTTGATGACTGTCCATCTGCTGGGTGACATCCTCAATAGACGATTATATCTTCTTATTTGTAAAAGTATAAAAATAAACATATCAGTTCAATTGGAAGATGACTTCTGAGTTGAAGACCATCGAAACTCGACAAAAAGAAAGGTCGACAGTACTACTGCTGGTATCCAAGGCTTTATCACGATGGGCTCAAAATCACCTTTCATCAGAATTAATACATTAGTATATATTTTATAAGTGTGAACTCAATTCGAATTTAATTATCTCACGGGTATTCAACTTTTTGTGTTACAGGAAGCTCTTTACCAAAGTCGACATAGTCTTCAACGCGATGAACGACTCCTCGATCCCTAGCGACGTGCCGATGAGCAGCCTCTGGGAGAGGTACTCCAAGTGCATCGTCAGCAACATGGATGATGACTGCAGACTCCTCGGCAGGAAGGCCTGGAAGAACTTCTTCGGATCCCTCTCCACCATACTAGAGAATATGGCCACTGATTTGTTGACTTACTTTACGGAAGTTAATGGTAATGGTTCATTGTTTCTTTGCCATTATTATCTTCTACATAATGTGCCAAAAAATACTCTTTGCTTTATGATCGGCACAGATTTTATTTATTTGATTGCGATTCTTTATTTATTTTATATATTTACTTATTTTCATACAAATGACATAGTATAGTTATGAGTCATCGTCCTCTTGCCCATACCAATTTATTTGGCCTGCCTCGCAATCTGTCTTGGTCTCCCACAGTACGCATATTTCTATCAGTCATCATTTCAGTATCTAAAGTAAACTATTCTGAAATAAGTAAAGAATAAGAGGAATCAGAAGGTTAGCTTTTAGATCTTCTATTAAAAATTATCTCATTTATGTTTATCGAAAGATAAAGAAATCAAGTATCTTGACTTGTCTCGCGAGGTTGTCGATATGTAGGATGTGGACTCGGCGATCATTGTGTCGATAGTCACATCAGCCAATGGCTTAATTGCCAAGAGCCTCGACAAACACCTAAGGAGGCTCTCGGCGGGTAGCTGGATTAAGGATTTGAGTCAGAAAGCGAACTTCTGGACACGGCTCGCATTGTTAGGCGGTTCCTCTCTCTAGAGTCCTGACTGCCGGTAGCTTGGACCCTGTTCGCGATACCGGTGGGCTACTATTTTTTAATATATTTAAATTGTATTATTTAAAAATATTAGATATGTATTTACTTAAATAAAGGAAATAATAATTATCTCTTAAATTGTTTGCTTGTTTACAGAACCAAACGCGACCATACTACAAGTATTCGGCTTCACCCGAAGCACGGGTCTGTACATTCTGTACGACAAGATGCCCGAGTTCATGGGTGTGCTGCTCAACTCCTACTGGGACTTCGGGTTTATGAGCCAGGTAACTTAGTAGTTCGTAATCTTTTCTAAGGTGTTTGTTTTTTATATTAAACGTAAGGAATATCTTGGCTTACATGACAATTTTCCATATGAAACTGGCCAAGGGCGTGTCGTACGTCGTACAGTGAAGGGATGGTGTTGTGTTTTATCAACAGCAAAAATAAGTTTGTATTTCCTAGTATTTCTTGAAAAACTATGAAAAAGAATGTTATTTCTGAAAATATTCTATGTCTCAAAAAGTATTGACTTGAATGAAATAGTGACTTAAAACATCAAAATCTTTTTAACTACGGGATTCAACAATACCAAGGGGTATTGTTGAATCTTAAAAGGTTTTCAGGTTAGTCCCCTAGGTTTTTTATCGTACGGTTACGTGTATCACTACACCTGTTTAGCGGTGCAAAGAATGCTCCTTTTTTCCAATTTTCATCGTCTATGACAGGCGATGTAACATCCGGACGGACGGACCGACAGACAGAATGACAGACGGACATGACGAAATTATATGAAGAGCGTTTTTAGGGTTCCGTAGCCAAATGGCAATAATGGAACCCGATAATCGCTCTGCTATCCTTGCTTTTAATAAAAAGTGGATTTTGAGATTTATTATCTCAAACTCAAACTGATCTCCCACTATCTCCAGGTCCGGCGCGCATCTTTATCTCAATTCTGGGACTGTGGGGCCGTGCTAACCTCTATGGTGATTCCTCCGGGAAGCATCATAGACGCCACCTTTATGAAGAAGGTCCAGCCCTTCGTGTGTCCCTCTCTGCTGCACTGGCTCTCCTTGCCCAGGGGAGAAAACACGCTGCTTGATGTGTTCTCTAAACCCGTGAGTATGAAATTGAAATAATATCTTTGGTAGATGGCTCAATTTATTGTATGCGTCTGAGAGTTCTGCGCTCTTTTTCGATACTTACGTTTAGAATTATAACTACCTTGTTTTTTAACTGTATGGACAAAAAAGTATAAGTACATCGCAAAAAATCCTGCAAAATTACGCATATTTTTTAATCATCACAGAACGTTTTCTTCGCTAAACAAGCCCCGCGGTATACGTTGCCCCTTACTCTTTTAGATGTTCGGGCTTCAATTTAAAGATTGTCTAAAAGGTTTTAACATCTAATCCATTGCTGTTATTTTCAGCAATATTACTTCTTCACAATTCACGTGGAAAATCTAACGAGCAGATTTGAAAACGCTTACACCAAAGCTGTAGAATTAGCTGACTACTTGACTGAAATATCTAAGAAGAACCAAACTGTACTGACAGAGAATGACATCAACATGAATACAATTGAAGGAAAACTAGAAAAAATCGTCGATGCAGTATTAACGTTCAAATTCTATGAAAATAGTCCTTCATATCGGTTATTCAACGAAATTAATATGAAACAATTTGTAGCACATATTTATTTAACTAGAATAGTTAGTATTATTAATAAACTGTCTACAGAAATCAATACATTAGACATTAACAACATATACCCAGGTACTGATGAAAAAATCAAAGCAGTCACAGGTGACTTAAACGTGATCAAATATATGTTTAAAAGAAAACCAACAGACGCAGTAAATATACACTTTGACCTAATAACAGATGTTATATGGACTAATAATGAGAACTATAGTATTGTTGACGCCATAGACAAAATGTGCAGGTATTTAGAAGCAAATACAAGTACATCAATATTAGTTAGCGATGAGAGAGTAAGGAGTCAGATTTGTACTAAGGAATATGGTCTGATATATGGAGCTGCCCAAAATGTTACAGTCAAAGATTATGAAAGTGCAAGGAAAAGTTTGATGAATCTGGTAAACACATTGAAAAGTGGTGGAGAGAATGTAACAGACGTATTTGAATTTCTAAGTAATCGGTAAGTGTAGTAACATAATTTATTTAGTTCTTCCCTTTAGTTTTAAATTGAGAGTCCATGATTTACGATTCAAGTTGTATCTACGGGTATTTTTAAAGGTAGAAAGATGACATAAACCAAAGGTAACACCAGATAAAGATTATACACAATTTGTTTTATACCCATTCAGAAATGTTATAAAGGCGTTAATAAGTACAAGACTACATATGATTCTGTAAAATCTTACAAAAAAATCCTCAATCCCACAGCAAACAGCTTATAAACGTACTGCGTACTTCAACGAAGCATTCGTACGAGCTGAGCATTCCGATCTACCTGAAGTACTTGCAGTCCAACATGCAGAGCTATGACGTCATCCTGAGCTTCCTGGCCGGCGAGGACTGGTGGAAGCTCCTCAGAGACCTCTACAACGGTCCCTATGCTAGCAAGTTCTTGGGTTATTTGGAGAACAGCTTCGATGTTACTGAAAATCTGCTCAGTAATTTCGATGAGATCCATGTAAGTTTACTTATTCCTTTATTATTATGACCGCATCAGCTGTTGTCATTACATTTCTAGCAGTAGCATTTTGAAATGAATAAATTATTTTCGAGGATAAGAGCGACAAAAAAATTTTGCTTTTCACAGCTTCATCATGATATACTTCCACTGGATTTAATCCATATAATATCGACTTTTTCTAAATATAGTATAGATTGAAATGGATCAAGTAGAATATTATTATGTGTTATGTAATAGTTGCCAATATCGAGGCAACACTTTTTCTTTAATACTCGCTAAATATAATCATATTTATTATATTGAATTTCCTCTCCTCAGATAGTCCGCCTTTTCCATGACGTTGACATAAATCAGACAGAATCGTTCTGCTTACCTAACATCACGCTATCAGACTACATCCCCGACCGGACTGGGCTGTGGTCTGACCTCAAGCAACAGATTTGCGCTGCGGATAAAACTGAGCTGTATAAGGAACTGCCGCCACTGCTGTTCGCTTCACAGGTAAGTGATTATAGTGTCATTTGTACTTATATAATTTGAGATTTGTGTAATAAAACAAAGCCTTCCGGCCGCGTCTGTCTGTCGTCCTGTTCGCGATAAACTCGAAAACTACTGCATCGATTTTCATTCTGCTTTCACCAATGGATAGAGTGGTTCTCGTAGAAGGTTTCAGTTTATAAAAACCAACAGGCACGCGGGCGAAGCCGCGAGCATCTGCTAGTCAATTTATATAACCGAATAAACCAGTTACGTAAAACTAAATTTTTAATGAGTTAAAATTTTCAGGGGTACGAAAACTCCTTATCACTATCAAAAGATATCGACTACACCGCGGTCGACGCGGACATAAACAAGATCGAATCCCGACTGGACCTCATCAGGGATGGACCCAAACCACCACAGAACCCTTCCTGGGTGACAGACGAGAAGATCCAGCACTTGAGGATGGTGGCTCTGCAGCTGCTGTCCAAGGAAACCCTGACGAAGATCTCGTTTGCGATGCTGAGCAATGTAGTTGATGCTGGCACGCTGTTCTTGAATAACAGGTATTCATTTTGACAGGTATAAAAGTTGGTCTTTTGGTCACAAGCAGGATTGTTGAGCGTGGGATCCTGGCTTCGGGAACAGTATTACTGGATTTTCTCAGTGTGAAAGGGTCCAGTTTTAAAGGTAAAAGTGGAATAAGCCAATTTCTCATTACCAGATTCAGAATAAGTGTCTGTTTATTGATATTTCTTTATTTCTTTCATACAGCTCTCCTACCATCGGGGAAGGCGTGATACATTTCATCTGCTTTGCTCTTTCCAACTATGTTGGGGTTGGCTTTCTTACTGAATGCCGCTGAATACCGTATAATTTATAATCGTAGTAGTATCAAAATTTAGGCGTGATATATGTTATATCTTTTCTCTTCCAGCCAATGCACAGTCTGCTCCCAATTCACGACGTGGTTCAAGCAGCTGAACCTACAGCTGTTCAAGAAGCAGGAGTACGACAACCTCCTGTGCCATCTGCACACCATGAGCCTGGATGACGTCTACCATTCGCTGAAAAACGAGTTCCACTGGGACATGGCTATCAGAGAGGTCAGTAATTTATTCTTTACGGAGTGACCCAGTAACAGGGGTTTCGCCCTTTCGTTAGATCAAGGATGGAAAAATAAAGACACAAATAACAAGGATGGAAGTAAGACGTGGTTAAAGCAGAGAATTTATTACGCAGACGTTTAATAAATTAACCTAGATGTGGCCGCATCACTACGCATCACACTGACGTCACGCGAAATCCTGCATCGCGCAAGTAGAGTTTACCGCGCGATCAGCATATTAGAACTACCCGACATCAAATGTCGGGTAGTCGCCCACCAGACACAACACCCGTCTGGTCGGAGGATCCTCCCTTTTCTATAAAGGATGAGTGAACTTTACACCATGTTCCTAATGAACCTCTATAATATTAATAATGTGTCTTAAACTGGGGATAACTGAGGGTCCATGAGGAACTGTTTGTAATCTGCGGTGTTAAGTTTTTTATTTATAGTTAACTAGCTGCGCCCCGCGGTTTCACCCGCGTAAGTCTCGATCCCGCGGGAATATCGGGATAAAAGTATTCTATGTGTTAATCCAGGTTATAAACTATCTGCATGCCAAATTTCATCCAAATCCATGTGAACGAGTGAAAACGTGAAAGAGTAAGAAACATCCATCCATACTTATAAACTTTCGCGTTTTTAGTATTAGTTAGATTAAACTAAAACGGAACATCACCAATTACATAGAACCATAAAAAGAAGCCTACATAATGTTGACAATTTATTATTGTAATATATTATTGTGTGTATTGTTGTAAAGTATTTAATTTAAATAAACATGGATAGAACAGTGAACTCTTTTGCATAGTTTCTCCCACAGTACACCAGAAACATACGCAATGTCCCACACTTCGGTTTTGTACTGAATGTGAACGCAAGATTCCTTTTTATGCCTGTTAAAACTGTACGCACACACATTTCTTAATTCATACTTCATTCCCACAGTTAATATCAACACGTAACTACACGAAGTACGAGATGAACAAGTCGATCAACGAATTCCTGGGACAAGTCAAGGTGCACCTGCTGGAGGACATTAACGCCAAGAGTACGAAGCTGACGGAGTGTCTCGCCAGGAATGTGTCCAGGAATGCGTTCGGGAATGCTACACTGTGAGTTTTTATTACTTTTTTGAAATACTTACCTGAAAAAGCACGAAGCATTATGCTACCTGTAACTGGAGCTGTTTTCCCAATTTTAATAGCAGACGCATCTGCCTAGCCTTTTCCCAACTATGTTGGGGTCGGCTTCCAGTATAACCGGATGCAGCCGAATACCAGTATTTTACATGAAGTGACTGCCTATCTGACCTCCACAACCCAGTAACTGGGTAATACGATACCCCTTGGTAAGACTGGTTGTCAGACTTTCGGGGACTTTCGGGCTGATTGTCAGACGCAAAGATGATTATTACAGATTTATTGAATACCAAAGTTATAAGTACCCTTTTACTAACAATTTATGGAATGTAAATTAATTCTGAAATAAACGATTAATAATAATACCTTCAAGCCATGTTCCCGATAGGATTTTCCATCGACAAAAATGAGGAACTTTCATCCCTCATCTTCTTTAGGGGATGAATCTTCAAAAATCTTTGCTTAGTGTTCATTTTCGTTATATAAGGAGCTCTTCTGCAAAATTGTATCCTTCTAGACCCAGTCGTTTAGGCTGTGCGTTGTCTGTCAGAGAATGAGTTTACATAAATTCAATTTAAGAACGAATTTGGTTTTTTATTTCATGAATTAATAATAAAATAGTTCAGTCTAGCTTACCCCTAGGTGTCCGCAGACTTCAGGAAACCCCTACTGTGTCATAGGAGCCCATGATGATTCTCCACGCAATAAACTCCACACAACCACCCATTTTTCCAGCTTCGCCTCCGTCCTAGCCCACACCAGCAAGCTCATCAGAGCCGAGCTCCCCCACATCCATGAGGTGGAAGGAGTCAGAGACCTGCCGTACCTCAAGGAGTTGTCCACCGAAGTAGCTCACAATATTGACGTGGTGAAGCCGATGAAAGATTACCTACTGGAGAAAAATGAGCTGCACGGAGAGCTGATGAGGATCGTCCATGATCATGGTGTTGTTGGTGATATTGAGAATGCTCAAGTTAATTTACGAAAGGTGAGCTAACAATTTAGTTAATTCAACCTTGTAAAGTCTGCCTGCCAGAGTTGCGGGAAAGTCCGAAAGGGATACCGGGACCTTGGCAACAGGCAACTGAAGGAACACGGGTGGGTTTTAGTCAGTAAAAGTCTGACACGCTCTTCCGCTCCACCCAGAGCGGGAGAAGTCATTGGATGATTTCCCTCACAAAAAAAAAAACCCTGTTGAAGTCTATTTCAAAATATTTAATACGACTCCATGAAGTTTTATAAGGATAATAAAATGTGTGTGTTTGTAATTATTATTTAATGCTCAGATTTTAATTTATTATATTGCTTAATTATCTTAAGAATTTCTCAGTAGCAGCCCGTAGTCTGGGTTTGTGCCCAGTTGCTGGCAATAGGCTCGCCCCCTATTACGTGGGACTTAAACATAACTGGCGAAATGTGAGAGTACTATCAAGTACACCTCTGCCTACTCTTCGAGGATTACAGGCGTAATGTTATATTATGTATCTTAATACTAATGTCAATCAACAACATTCAAGATAATTGAAGCTTGGATTTTTTTCTCAAGTTCTGAAAACTTTTTCATGCTTCTTTTGGAGTTGCACTCTCGAAACTTAATTAATTATGATCTGTCAGTAAATATCGTTATTTATGTTCAGATCCGCAGTATCTCCAAGCCATCAGACCAGAACATCATTATTCCAAACAGCGGATGGGCCGTCATTTGTGAGAGATACAACTGCACTGATATCACCTCCGTCATCAAGAACAATCTTAACAAAACACTAATTGAAAAAGCTGTAAGTAATCACAATTTTACTGTACCGACTCATCTTTCCTATAATTCTTTTGATAAATTACCCACTTAGTTAGTTTTAAGCCTTTTTATAACATTTGTCATACATTATGGAATGCAATTAATGAATATGAATTGAATAAGTACCGTATTTATGATTGTGTTCAAGAAATAATCAAAGAAGCGATTAAATAATTTAAAGAGCAGATTTTGTCTGCTTTCCTACTAGAATCTCTTTCAGGAGTCGTTAGACGTAAAGCCCATTCATTATGCCACTGATTTTAACTTACTTTGGCCTTCAGCCCGTGGATGTTTTAAGTGAGTGAGAAACTCCATGTAACCACGTAGTCTCTGCGCAAAAATGTGTGAATACTCTCAGGCGTTACACAAAAGATTTAACATTAACTTCAACACACTTTCCAACACATATTTCATACCAATTTTTGTTCAGTCTTTAAAAACCTTGCACTATACTCCTTCATCGTCAGCCTATAGCAGTCCACTGCTGGACACAGGCCTCTCCAATTGCACGGCATTCAGCTCGATTCTCGGCAACTCTCATCCAGCTGCTACCAGGCACCCTGCAAAGACCACCTCCACCTAGCCTGAGGGCGTCCTACTTTACGTTTTCCGATTCGCGGTCTCCACTCTAGAACACGTCTACTCCAACGGTCTTAGGTCCTACGGCTAATATGGCCGGCCCACTGCCACTTCAGCTTGCTTAGTTTGTGACGTATGACGTCTATATTCCTTACAGCTCCCAAAATACCAAACGGACGAGTTCTGGCGCTTCAACTTTGTGTCTTCCATCATCCACCACATCGGAGATTTCATGTCGCACGGCGCGCGTCTCCTGGGCCTGGCCAGCAAGTTGAACGTGTCTGGCGTGATAGATGGGCGACTGGAGGCCATGATGGACGCCGTCATGTTGTTCATCAGTGAAGATGCCTTGGACAATGTTATGTATAGGTGAGATTATTTAATGTATACAATATGGACATCGGTATGTAATAATGACATTCTAAACAGATAAACGAAAGCGGGTGTCTAAAAAAATAGATTTTGGCTCATTTTCGCACGTAACTTGCCAGCATTCTCTAAATGTTCCTTACGGGCCCACGAGACTTGAAGAGATAATAATCATTACTAAGAGTCCCTTCATTGGTGGCACCCAGAGCGTTCTCTCTGGATGCCACCAATAGATTTCTGGCCCTGTATCAACAGAATCTTGGCATAAATGTCACAAATGTCCAAATTCATAAATTAATGTCAGTGAAGCCCACGTTATGCGAAGCAAACCTAGCTTTTCAGATTATCAGTATTTTTTTTTGTGGTACACACCGCTACACATGAAGCTATACATTTCCAGTATAAACTGACCTCTCATTATACGGAAATCCTATACAATGCGAGATCAGCATAAACTGGAATCGCACCTACAGCTTTATGTGTAGCCGTGTGTACCTGTGTTATGCAAACAAATTAAGTTTATATGCATAATAGAGCAATTTCACAATTCTCTAAAAACTCTTTCTCATCCCACGTGACGTCATCAGTCTGCAGGGTATAATAACGGAGCTGCACCCACTGCTGCGCAACACACCTCTGGAGATGGACTTGGACTCGCTATCCTCTGGCCTCGCCGTCGTCAGGCAGCTCAAGAACTATATGCTAGAGGAAGTCAATCTTAAAGGTAAGTTCCTAGAGTAACATAATAAAACTCTCGTCTTTTTCAATTACGGTAGGCAAAATTTAAGCCACCTGCTGAGATCCTTTTTTTTTTTTTTTTTTTAAAAAAAACGTTGCCCCACACTTAGAATTTCTTCCTGTATCGTGGGTGCGTTTACAAACATAGAAACTCACATACACTAACACCACACACATCCTAACACACATCCTTACATACTCCTTTTGCTTCGTTTGCGTTCATGCATCTGGATACACACGCACGCCGCCGGTTGCATGTACTACGCACCTGACCTTTCTAAAGAACACCACTAATAGGGTCAGTAAATGGACCTAGTACTTTTATTTAAAAGTATTTATTAGCCTTTAAAATTAAAATCTTTTTCAATAACTAATTAATTAAGAAAGTGATTTGACAGATGACACCGCTGATGACTAATGCTATTAACTGCGTTCAAAATTTTGTTTATTAGAATATTCTAAACGCGGACGAGTTCATTGAGACTAATACCTTATTCCTCATTATTCAAATATTTTGTATCCCAATAAAGTATGCGTACCACGGACACAAATAGTATCTCTAATTCAATATGTTTGTCCTCTAGTGGAAGTATCCCAACTGTTCCCTGATGCTGAGGACGTGGAGCTCGGACTGAGCGCGCTCGGCATCAACAACACGAACTTCTGGTCCATCGCCGCTCCCAGGATACATGCAGGACACATACAACTGAAGCCGGTACGTTGGAACTGATATTATTAGCTTTAATTAAACATAAATATTCTAATTTTTATTTAAACAACGAGACCTTCGGTGTGTTGTCAGGGAAAATGGTTACCATGGAATCAGTGTCAGACCAAATAATATATATATATTTTTTTTTTATTTGTTCTGATGAATCAGTATGTACTATTTATAATGGTTACTTGTAGAGATGGGTTGTAACAGGTGAAACACGATATCTGTGATCACTGTGACTGTGACAAAAAATAACAGATCCAAATATCTGTTATTAAATCACAGCCTGTGATTTGTGTATGGACGATAAATACGTATCTCAATCGAATATCATCTTTATTTCTTTTGATTTAAAGTCGAAAATCGTATCTATCTGTTATTAAATCACAGCCTGTGATTTGTGTATGGACGATAAATACGTATCTCAATCGAATATCATCTTTATTTCTTTTGATTTAAAGTCGAAAATCGTATCTATCTGTTATAAAATAACAGCCTGTTATTTTTGTACGGATGATAAATACGTATTAACTCAATTAAATATCTTCTTTATTTCTTTTCGTTAAAGTCGAAAATCGTAACCGAAGTTTTAACAGTAACAGTCTTGAGGATCTGTGATTTTAAGTAACAGATATTTTTTATCGTTAGGAGCAACTGCTATCTGCTATTTTTTAATATCTGTGATTTCTATCTGTGACGATAAATACGCCTCACTCCTAGTTACTTGGAAAATTGACTATCAATTTGTCAAAGTCAAATTGTCCGCATTATTTTAAAAACCACTAATGTGTCAATCTGGTACACAACTTATTTCCCGTACTGAACCTAGGCGAAAAGGCTTCAATCTTCTGAAACAAGGCGTTTAAATAATGCAGGCTAATGGATTGATAAGTAAAAGTTGATACGTACTACGTACCACAGATATGATATAACGAGCTTTATAAAAAAACTGTCTCAAAGAAGTAAGTGACAGAGATGACGCTCTACAAAGCCCAATTGTTCGTTCGTTCGTTTGTTCTACAACTCAATCAATCTGCCCCTTTTCCCAACTATGTTGGGGTCGGCTTCCAGTCTAACCGGATGCAGCTGAATACCAGTATTTTACATGGAGCGGCTGCCTATCTGACCTCCACAACCCAGTAACTGGGTAATACGATACCCATTGGTTAGACTGGTTGTCAGACTTTCGTGCTTCTGACGACTCGTAACGACTGTCAAAGATCCACAAATGACAGCCGGGACCAACGGCTTAACGTGCTTTCCGAGGCACGGAGGAGTCTCGATATGTGAAAATGGTCACCCATCCACGGACCAACCCCGGAAAGCGTAGCTAAACCTGATGGATCGACCCGACCGGCTGTTATTACTTAGCCACGAGCTCCTACTCCTCCTCCTGTTCTACAACTCAATGTGTCATATTCAGGGCTTTGACCCAGTACCAGTTCTTGCCATGTCGGTACCTGGGTACTCGTACCAGTGTCAGACGGTTACTGTTACTCCACCTAACAAGTACCGGTACCAAATGCAGGTACCCGCCGCGTACCACAAATATCGCATGTGTTGCATCTTGAAGTTATTTTTCTAATGCATGTTATCTATCCTTTTTACTTACTATACCTATTTGCTGTCTCGCTGTAACTTACGTAATTATTTGTTTGGTACCGGTACAGTACCAATACTAATTAAAAATATCAATAGTACAGGTACTACGTCTGGAACCGGTACCAATAGTACCGGTAGTACGTCTGGTACCGATATCTCACCAAGGCCAAGTTCCTACTGGTTCCCAAAAATACCGGTATTTCAAGCCCTGCAGGCGTAGCATGAGCACCGTTTTGTCGACGGAAGAGTAGACAAAAATGACGTTTCCTGTAGACAGTAGACTGTACGAGACGGCAGCAAAGTAGAAAGAGTCAACTGCACTTTTTGCGAAATTCACTCTTTTACATAATTCGACTCAGAATTCTTTGTTTTATCATAGGATTTATCGGTTGACCGTGAGATTTTGACAGTAAGGATAGAAAACTTTCTTCCGTCTAATAAAATAAAATAGTCTACCTACAAAAAGACCTAGACAAAGATCGTTAGAAATGAAAGACAAAATGACAGATTGTAGAAAGATTTCTACGGTGGATGTCAAAAATGAAGAAATGTCTGTCACTTTGTATAGAAAAAGCTATGTCTATTCTTCGTAGAGATAGAAAGCGCCATGCTACGCGTGCTGGTCACCTTTTCAGCCATAATATTTAGCTTGATCTTTCCTTCCTCAGCTCCTCTCCTCAAAGCCGGACGACAGCCACATCGCCAAGTACGTGTGTCAGATGGAGTCCATGTCCAAGGTGCTGGCCCCCTCAGACCTGGATGTGGTCACTGCGGAGGACGTGTTCGGGGCTGTCATCGAGCAGTTCTGCGGACTGCCGGACGATGTCGCCAAGCAGGTGTTGCCCGTGCTGTTCCGAAACTTCAACTTTAGCGTGATTATTGATGAGGTATGTTGCAGGAACATGAAACTAGCTTACCGAAATCCCACGATCTGCGATTTTGCGGACGGACACGGACGAGCCCGGACGACGGACCGTGGGAAGGTGTACGTGCGGGGTATCGCAGACATCGGAAGTTCTTCGGTGCGCGGTGCGTGGCGGTCTGTGGTCGTCTGCCGTGCGTGTCCGTCTGCAATATTGCCGATCGTCGGATTGCACCATTACAAATTCGCACGGATTCGGAAAATATTGCGTGTGACAGACTAACAGACAGATACCGTGTTGATTATTGTGCCTATTCTGTTTTCCCTATGACAAGGAAACACAAAACAAAAATTTCGACTTACTAAATTTTTATGAGTTCTTATATTTATGGGTCCTGCAAGCTCATTGCGTAACACGACCAATCATAAACTAAATTTTGACAGCTCAACAACATTTATTGCGTTATTTATGTTATTGAGCAGACAAAGTTTTCGAACAAAAGAAGCAATGTATTAGCAATATCCTTAAAATGATTCAGATTATGATTGAGATCGTCTTTGTTCCGCAATATGGGTTCTGCATCAAATCAATTTGTTTTCTTACTAGCTGCGCCCCGCGGTTTCCCGTGGGAATATCGGGATAAAAAGTATCCTATGTGTTAATCCAGGTTATAAACTATCTGTTTGCCATCCAAATCCATTCAGCTGTTTTTGCGTCATTGAGTAACAAACATCCAAACACACAAACTTTCACATTTATAATATTAGTAGGATAGTAAGATTCCTTTCAAACTGGTAGTATTACAGTTGAATCTGTCTACTTCCCACATTTTTATTCACAATTTATGACGAGAATTGTTTTTTTATTCTGCAGGTTGCAAGCATTCTCCTCTCCAAACTCTACTCCGCATCGAACCTGACGGAAGAAGAAGGCTCTACAGTCCTGTCCAAATACGGGCAGATGGCAGCACTGATCCCCATGATCCAGGAGAAGGTGGGAGACGTGACGCAGACCCTCGCCAGCGAGACGATGTTCCAGACATTGAGGGATTTCAGCTCCATTGGAGATGTGTTAATGTGTATGTATTGAAGATGTGTATTGAGTGTGCCTGTATGGTTTTGTAATGTTACTGTCTTCATTTTAAAACCGCTTTAAATATTTTTATCAAGGATTTCGCATCGGAAACATTACGAACTTCCATACCCATACCTTTCGGGAGTGAATTTCCATAAATCCTTCCTTAGTCCTTACTTTCGTTGTTTGAGACATGGAGGAGTCTCGGTATGTCAAGATGGTCACCCATCCACGGACTGACCCCGGCAAGCGTTGCTTCACCTATTAGATCGATCCGTGCAGCTGTTATTACTTAGCCACGAGCTCCTCTTATTACAAAACGATACAAAAATGTAAAATTTCATCGTGTTTAGATATTGATACCCATCACGTGTGAAGTTAACCCAAAAAAAAACTGTTTTTTTTTGCTATATTTTAAATCTACACTAACTACACAATGACTACATAAGAAAAAAATGTTTTTTTTTTTGCAATTTATCATGTTTTTATAATATCGATACCGACCACTTCTGCGGGGTTTCCCTAGGTAATTTAATATGACGCTGTAATCATTTCCCAGTACTATAAGAATCATTATTAAAACTGAATTCTCCTCCTCAGCTCCCGATTTCTTAGCGAGCGCCGGTAACATGATGTGCGGCAAACCGTTCGTGATGAACTCGAACCGATTCTTCAAGTCTATCACGGAAACACAGGACTTCTCCACTGAACCTGACCAGGCACAACTCGATGTTTTACCCAGTAAGTAACACCTCCATAAAGCCAGTAAATATTCTGACAGAAACTGGTATTAAATATACGGACTTCCAGAAACTGGTCGGTGGTAAATTTTTTGATTTTCTGCAACAGGTAATAAATATTCTGACTGTCAGAAACTGGTGGTCAATATTTTAACCTTCAGAAATCGGTTGTTATTTCGTTCAGAAACCATTCGGACTATGAAAAACCAGTGATAGTTACATATATTTTCGGCAACCTATATGAATCATTCTTATGTTTCACAGCTGATTTCTGCCGTTCCTTATACAAGGACGTCATCAACGTGCAAGGTGGAAAAATTGCTTGGAGTTTCATCAAACCACTCATCATGGGCAGGATCCTGTACACTCCACCCACTCCCACCGTCACCAGGATCATAGAGCAGGTATGTAGTGACACCCATAAACTGTGAACTGTGATAATTGTCAACTGTGTACAGTTGAACCAAGAAGAGTGGTTCTGACGTCAGAAAATCCTAAAGCAAAACCTAAAATAAAATAAAAAACTTTTGTTTTTTAATTAATTAAAAAGAGTGTCCACGGAATTTCTTGTCCGGTTTTCCCTAAAGGAGCCTTCCTTTATGAAGGCTCTTTGATGGAATTTACAAAAATTGCAGATCTCCGACTACAATATAAGATGCACGCGTGTCAACTGCACTGCATTGTCAACTTAAAAGTGGTGCAATAAGAGCCACTTTTCGAACAAGTCGGTTGAAACTGTAATTTTCCAAAGGATAACTTTAAAAGATCGGTTTGAGGTAAAATTTGTGCATTTACTATTGTTATGTTTGTGATAGGTAGGTACTCTATTCTATTTTTACTCCACAGGCCAACTCAACATTCGCCACAGCGGTAAAGTTCACTCGCCTGATCCAGTCGCTGTCGGGGTCGTTCCCCGCGCTGCAGGCGCTGGGCGCGCACCGCGCGGGCGCGGCGGTGCTGCGCCGCGTCATGTCCGCGCCGCAGTTCAGCGCCGTGCGCCACATGCTCATCAAGGGCGCGGACGTGGATGTGCCTGACATCGATATGGACGGGCTGTTCGACGATTTCGGGGATTTAAATGTAATATGTTTTTCCTACCTGTTTTTTATTTAGATAAAAAATTACCAACTAGACTCGCGACAATCTAAGAAGTCCGTTTGGACAGCTATACTAACGTTCTCGAGACATATCGATTGATCTTACTTAGAGAGTTCGTAATCGACGACTTATCTACATTGATTAAAACTGATTCTCAAGGCATAACGTTTTATTACATGTACGAGAACGAAACGTCAAATATACATCATATACATACACAGCATTGACCCAAAATCTTTGTCATAATTATAGATCTCGCAATTCTCGCATGTGTCTAACTTATAGGAAAGACGACACTATTAATTAGCATACTTGTATGTACTTTTATAAAAGAAAATATATGTAATTTTAAAATTGCATGCAAAATAGTATATACACTAAAATACAGTTCAATATTTTCTCATAGTTTTGTGTTCGGCATCAGCATATCAACCTCGTGACCTGTATAGGTTCTGACTTATAGCAGTAGCAGGTGGGCGAAAACAGTAGGAAGAGGGTTTCCTAAAAAAAGTACAAACAGCGCAATACATCTTTATATATTTGTTTGTTTTCGCACAGGGGAAAAGTTTGAAGTAGGTGACGTTAAGCTATGTTCGCTACGACGGTTATTAACGTTCCGATATTCTAGTAGACCCATCCGAGTGAATACACGATCCTAACAATATTCTGAAAAAAAAAAATAAAGCCTTTGGGACTGCCGATAGAAGTAAAAACTAAGCAATAATGCGTAACCTCAACGTAATTCAAACGGAAGACAGTAGATGGCGCAAAAAAAACCAAATCACTTCAAGCGTGACGATGGCGCGACTTCCATGATTTTTGTTCACCCAAAAAGTGTTCAAGGCGCATAAAGATGTTTTCACTTTAAAAATATGCTTCGAGAACCACCTCCTGTTTTACGTCGGTTAAAATGTGGTTTTATTTTGAAACTACTCTGCTATTTTCTGATCATAATATTTTAATGTTCCATATATCATCCAGGGGCTCGGCGGCCTACTCACAAAGGCGTCAAACCTGCTGCAATGCATCAACTTGAACCGGTTCCAACCCTCCCCCAACGAGATCCAAATGACGCACGAAGCGGCACAACTCAGCATCGTCAACGAATTTTCTGCTGGTAAGAAAGTCTAACTAGTTATTAATTGGATTATTTAGGAAAAACATTACAGTCATAAATCCAAGTAAAAGATCGAACACACACTCACACATATCACCTAACATTGGCACAAAAAAAACACGTTCGTCCATGATCTCACAGAATCTCAAAAATGCAGTGAATAAGTAATATGTTACGGCTGTGGGTACACGTACTATGCACACACATAGAACGTCTATCCATCTCGAAGTAAACAAATCACACTTCTCTGTCACACACTCTTAAGGACAGCTTCCAGTCTTAATGGATTCAGCTGATTTTAAGTATTTTATATGGAGCGACTACCTATTTATTTTAAGTATTTTATATGGAGCGACTACCTATTTATTTTAAGTATTTTATATGGAGCGACTACCTATTTATTTTAAGTATTTTATATGGAGCGACTACCTATTTATTTTAAGTATTTTATATGGAGCGACTACCTATTTATTTTAAGTATTTTATATGGAGCGACTACCTATTTATTTTAAGTATTTTATATGGAGCGACTACCTATTTATTTTAAGTATTTTATATGGAGCGACTACCTATTTATTTTAAGTATTTTATATGGAGCGACTACCTATTTATTTTAAGTATTTTATATGGAGCGACTACCTATTTATTTTAAGTATTTTATATGGAGCGACTACCTATTTATTTTAAGTATTTTATATGGAGCGACTACCTATTTATTTTAAGTATTTTATATGGAGCGACTACCTATTTATTTTAAGTATTTTATATGGAGCGACTACCTATTTATTTTAAGTATTTTATATGGAGCGACTACCTATTTATTTTAAGTATTTTATATGGAGCGACTACCTATTTATTTTAAGTATTTTATATGGAGCGACTACCTATTTATTTTAAGTATTTTATATGGAGCGACTACCTATTTATTTTAAGTATTTTATATGGAGCGACTACCTATTTATTTTAAGTATTTTATATGGAGCGACTACCTATTTATTTTAAGTATTTTATATGGAGCGACTACCTATTTATTTCCAAGTCCCAATATACCAATTATTACAAACTAATTAAAATAAATACATTACCATTGCTTATACCATTTATTGAAACATTCAAATAAAATAAGTCTATTTGAGCTCCACCCCATGGAACATGAAATCCTTTGATAAGACTGGTTGTCAAACTTCTGACTACTCGTAATGACTGTCAAAGATCTACTAAACACCGTTTTTGGGTTTTGTTGGAATCCTCAATGGACAGATCCCAGTCACTAAAGGGCGTCTTAGGACTTTTGAGCTCCAGTACCTGAACAACCTTTTGTTTGTCCCTAGGTGTGGTGTTCCTCAACAGCGAAGAACAAGGCGAGTCTTTTACTAATGTGGAGTATAAGATCAGGATGGACATCGATAATGTACCCACAACCAAGCGTCTTAAAGACTAGTATGTATTTTTGTGTATAATGTCAGGCCGTTAGTGAATCTTTCACCTCTGGAAGCTTTAGGTCCTGATTACCCTTTCAGTTTGATTACATGAGCTTGACATGATACAAAACATTGAAATGTTTATGAATAAGTTAACGAAGAAAATGTATGACGTTTGATTTATTTTTAGTTCCTTATCATATTGAGATTTGATAGATTGAGAGTCGTTGAGCTCCTTAAGTTCTTGAGCTCCACTATTACTGACAAATGCTTGTACTGACTGGACAGGTCCACTCAAATCTGTGTGGTTCTTTCCTCAAAAGATCATTTCAGACTCTAATCTACATGGCCCTCATATGGCCTGACCAAGATTATGTCTGGACTTTAAAAGAGACTGTGACCTCTGAGTTTGTTTCGGCCTTTCTTCTCAGAGTAGTCCGATAGGAAACGCCGATCTCATCTAGCTTATTTTTACAACTTTTTAATATGACGTGTAAAAGTGATTCCAATATCCTATTTACAGAATAAACAATTTCATTTAATTTCATATCAGCTTCCAGTTAAACGAACATTGAAGCCTAAAGGCGTCTATTTCGACTATTCCTAAAACCCTCCCTTTCCCCCCAGCCTCTGGATCCCAGGTCCCGAGTCCAGTTTCGTCGAGCACATGCGCTACTTCCGCGGCTTTGTGCCGATCCAGGACATCGTGGACAAGGCCATCATCCGTCTGTCACACAACTCCACTCGACGTAAGAGGCAGATTGAAGAAGATATAGACTGGGCAGTGTACACGCAGCAGACGCCCTACCCGTGTTATAGAAAGGACTAGTGAGTATTATTATAACCTTTATAACCTTCATTCGGTATCTTTTTGTCCACTGCTGAACATATTTCTTCATATATTTTTACTATGCGTAGTGTTTAAGGAGGCCATCCAACGACCATTCTTGTGCTACAATAACAGGTGCTCCGAGCTATTTAAAGATAATATAGCCTACCTATTGATACAACACTTGAGCAAGATTTTCAGTTAAATGGTTGGTTAACTGAGAATCTAATTAGAGAAAAGTAGAATAGTTTTTTAGAGCAGTTATTCATGTAAGTATGTACACACGGCTACACATCAAGCTATACTTACATTTCCAGTTAATGCTGATCTCGTATTGTATAGGATTTTCATACAATGCGAGGTCAGCTTATACTGGAAATGTATAGCTTGATGTGTAGCCGTGTGTGCATGGGAAATAATTATAATAACCGTTCTCTCATAGCAAATGGTGCACTATTTGAAGACCTTAAAATCAAGAGCCATAATTCTACCGGAGTCTTAGGGACCTCATCAAGCTTCCTCATTTTGGTCAATGTGGTGGTTTCAAATTCGATCGTTACTAATATCTTCGTATTGCCGCAGCTTCCAGACCTCTCTGTACGAGTCTCAGTCACTGATCGTAGCGTTCTTCTTCTCGCTGCTGTTCACCGTCGCGTCGACTGTGAGGTTCATCGTGTCAGACAAGGAGACCGGGAATACTATGGTAAGACATTACTTACTTCAGAACTTTTAGAAAGATATCACATAAATTTTCGATCGGGCACTGTAGCAAAGTTTTCCTTTACTTTGGAATGATGAATCCTATTTGCAATTATTATGAATTTATTTAATGTCATTATTTTAACCATTTTTAATTTTATAATTTTTTGATTTGTTACATAATTTTTATAATTTTACCAATGTTATAATGTGAAAGAGTGTTCAATTTTACCTATTTTACCAATTATTTTCTGTGTTAGCGCTTATTACTAAGTAAGTTAGCTTATTTCACCGATTCATTGTGTAATCAATTGTTGGTAAACCTAATAAAATAAATAAATAAATAAATAAATGAAATTGCTGGTTCTTTTAGACCCTGAAGTGAATCCATCCAACCGAATCTTACACGTAACCAAAATCCTAAACAGTGATAACAATAAAAAAAATCTTCCCAGCTCATGTCAGTGATGGGCGTGGACCTCCGCTGGCACACTCTCTCCTGGTTCCTCTCGTCCTTCGTGGAGATGACCGTGACCTGCGCCAGCGTGACCCTGATCCTGTACCTGGGTCACGTGCTACCCAACACTGATCCCAGCCTTGTGTTCACACTGGTCTTCATCTTCGGACTGTCTGTACTTAGCTTCTGGTAAGTTCTCACAAATTCTTTAGAGATGTACAGACAGCGTCACTATGGGGGGACCCGTCAAGTCTTAAAATATTATACAGCTTTAACATTGAATTTATTGTGACTATCTTAGGGAATTACTTTAAAAGAGAGAATAATTTCGGAATGAATGACGACGTTGGGCGATGCAGAAATTAAAGTAGTTTTTCACTCATTTTGCGTTTTTTTGGTAGTCAGTTTTTTTTTTAAGAAGTCTTTAAGTATTTTTCACTTTTTAACTGTGGTATCTACCCCCTAAAAATACCACGTTTATCACTACTTGCTATGTAAACAACAGTGACAGGAAGTTCTGTCATTATACAAGCTTGAGCTTGCGTGGAAGCTTGTAATTAGCAATTTTTACTGCCCAAGAATGAATTTTAATCGTGTTATTAGTATTTAAAAAAAAATGTGGAATAAATACGTTTTATTGAAGTTAACTCAAAAACTACCAAAGTAAATTTAATAAAATTCATATGAGAGCACCGCGCGAGCTGCTTCTACCAAATACCTAAATAAATGTTCCTAATCGGTCCACAATATTATGAAAATATCGATGAACATAAAGCCCCCTGCTTTTTTGAATACGTTTAAAAAGATAGCCCCACCAGCTCTTTAACGCCACCTTCTCTGCCACAGCTACATGCTCTCGAAGATGTTCAACTCTGCCAGCCTGGCGGCCGTGTTCACCGCCATCATGTACCTCGTCAGTTACATGCCCTTCATCATCATCCTGTCGCTGGAGGCTGTGCTCTACAGCTCGCTCAAGACTTTTGTCGTAAGTTTTAGTTTCATATAAGCTATCCTTATTTATATTTATTTGAGTAATAAATTAAACAAAAAATGAGACATTTATTCATCAGTATTTCTTCAACTGCGAGGCTAAACTAGCATTAAGCCAACATTTTAATTCATTTACAGATAGGGCCTCCTACACTGATTAAAAAAATAGAAATGTACGTTAGTCGTCATAATATTATTTCATTCGTCTTAAAATGATGTTTATCGTAGTTTTTTTTTTCGATATTTTTATGGCTTTATTAACACTTCATGTGATGGATTATGTTCTATACGAAATGTATCTGATGAAAGTGTAAACAAACCCGGTTCAGGATAAATTCTTACGCAATTACTCACTAAAGGGAATTCGTAACACGTCCCCCTGTATTTAGAAGGATTTAACTTTATTGTCATATTTTTTTTTTTAATTATTGTTTTTTTAAATAAATTTTACTTGCTTTAAACATCATCGGAAATGGAGGTTATAAAATTAACCTCAATTTTCAATTGACAAATATCTATAAAGTGATTTAAAATAAGAATTTCGAGTTTAACCGATCTTAAGGATTCAAATAATCGAATATTACTCAATTAATAAAACGAACAACAAATTGGCACCCAATTTTCTGATCCATTTGTTTACATTACCATCAGATGCTTTTGAAACAGACAAGAGATTATATTTATTGTATCTGGATTTAATTATATTTTTCTGGATTGGGTTATATTGTATCTGGACTATGACGACAGATACTAGATGATGAGGGCCAAACCCCTCTAAAAACACTTCTTCACGAACCTTTTTATTCCAGTGCCTCTCAATGTCGTCATCTCTCTGCTACGCGTTCCTGTTCATCACGCGGTTCGAGGCGCACGGCACCGGCGCGCACTGGGCGGACTTGTGGTCCTCACCCGACGACAGCGAGGACATGAGCATTGGACTCGCAGCAATCATGATGTGTGCGGACGCCGTGCTGTACTTTGTCGTGGGGAATATTATTGATCGATTTTTTGGTAAATTTCTTTGGTTTTTGTGCTTGATTGATAAGAATTCACCAGTCAAGAATCTCGTGAAATATAAAACATTAAAAAAAAATCAGCTGTTCCATACATTTTGTCGATTTAAGTGAACACAAAACAAATTTAAAAATGTATGGAACAGATGATTTATTTTTCGCGATTTCATGGTTGGTCGCATAGACAAAGTTGTTCAAAATGATGAGTACAATGACCCCTTTTCGGGTTTAGAAAATAGGGGTATAAACAAAAAATAATGTTGTATAAATATCTGGAGTTAACACACGAGGCTGTCAACATATAGATAGTTGACTCTGCAATCATTGTACCAATAGTCGTAACGGCCAATGGGCTAATAGCGAAGAACCTCGACCAACACTAAACGAGGCTCTCAATGCGCAGGTGCGCGTGATACAGATAAAGATAAAGATAAAAGATAAAGATATATTTATTGCACAACTGTGTACATCAGTTCTTATTATACAACATTCTACCCATGTCGGATATAAAAAAAAAAAATCCTAGACGTATACACGTATATTGAAGAGACTACTCTCTCTAGCGCCCTCACCCCAACCACCAGAAGCTTGGTTCTTGTTCGCGAGCTAGCCTCACGAACAAGAACCAGTGCTTCAAAAATAAAATGATATGTGCAAAAATATAAATACGAATACAATTTTTTTTTTTTTTCTATCAGGTATAAAAACGCTAAAAAGCAACATAACCCAGTGCACCACGACGGATGAGAAGGCGGGCGTCAGCATAGTGAACGTGACCAAGATATACGGCGAACGTTCTAGGAGGCCCAAGGTCGCGCTGGACAACGTGTCCATTGAGCTGCACAAGGGACAGATCACCACGCTGCTGGGACATAACGGGGCGGGGAAGACCACGCTTATGTAAGTGGAACAAACTACATCGTTGTTTAAATTAGGCTGAGATTTAGTAAAAAGATATAAAAAGACTAAAACGAGTACTCTTCACCACTACTGTGTTTTACCAATTTAAATATAAGGTTTTGCTACGAATGTGATGCAGATATTTATATCTGTGGAGGTTGTGTATATTTATAATGCCATAGAGACGAGACGCGGAAAAAAGAAGGTCCAGATTAACCGAAACAATAATAACAGATACTAAAAAACAAAGACAAAGACTACTACGCCTAGTAGAACTACGACGTAGCCGAACTACGCCGAGTAGAACTACGTCGTAGCCGAACTACGTCGTAGTAGAACTACGTCGTAGAGGAACTACGCTGTAGTAGAACGACGTCGTAGCGGAACTACGCCGTCGTAGAACTACGTCGTAGCGGAACTACGCCGAGTAGAACTACGTCGTAGCGGAATTACGCCGTAGTAGAACTACGTCGTAGCGGAACGACGCCGTTGTAGAACTATGTCGTAGCAGAACTACGTCGTAGCGGAACTACGCCGAAGCTCTACTACGCCGTAACCGAACTTGTGTGTGATCATTCTAGAGTATTCAATGTCATTCATTGGCATGGAAGATTATGATTTGAAGGAATATCACAGAATCAACACAGAGCTGATATCTATGCATCTATGTATTTCTTCCTTTTCTTTATATTTTTCATTTACTATTTTTGTCTCTCCATCACCATTAAGGTAGACTGGTAGAAAATGCCTAAGGGACGAAGCCCGCCTTTGTAGGTTATTTTTCCTTGTTCATAAAGTATACAAGTATCTAAAACATAAAAAAATATCACACTTTAATCTTGACAATGTTCCAACAGTAACATTCTAACGGGCATGCTAAAGCCTACCAAGGGTCACGTGATCGTGCGCTCGGACGGCGCGGGCACGCAGCTGGGCGTGTGCCCGCAGCGCGACGTGCTGCTGGAGTACATGAGCGCGCGCGAGCACGTGCAGCTGTACGCGCAGCTCAAGAGCGGCCGCACGGCGCATGAGGTGCAGGACGAAGTGGACAAGTAAGTTGATAAACCACCTTGAAATGGGGAAAGTTTTATCGAACAATTATTTTGTCTCTGATTGCGTATTTTATACCAGCGTTTGCAAATAAAATCGTCTCCACCAATTAAATGAAGGCAGACCAGCCTCCTAAAGTTAGAAAATTTCAGCTCAATTAAGGTCTAACCGTTGCGTTGGCTTTTTTAGTTACCTAGATCACCTTTGGTCACCCTTAAACTGAAAGATAAAACATTTTGATAGTTACTCATGACTTTCAGATGTTGTATAGCTAAAGCCCAGTACAGACATGTGTGTAATGTGTAATCTAACGTGAATTCTGCGTCTAGACGGCATAACGAGCATGACAGCGCTCGTGAGCTGATTCATCGGGGGTCGGTTTTTACGCGATGAAGGAACTTGCACTGCTCGATTCACGCTGTCCAATCTATTCGTGTTATATAACAAAACACATTACACGCGTCTGTACACGGCTTACAATAACTAATCTAAACACTACCTCTATTTCAGAATGCTACAAGTCCTGTCGCTAGGCTCAGTTTGCTCCGAGCCTGTGACGCGTCTGTCGGGCGGGACTCGGAGGCGCCTGTGCGTGGCGCTCGCCTTCATCGGTAAGCCGCATCTCGTGTCCTTGGATGAGCCTACTGCTGGAGTGGATCCTGCTGCCAGGAGGTGAGAAGAGCTTTTACTATGTTAAACAAATACCAACAATTTTTTTTACAAGATTGTTTGTTAATAACTGCATGCATTGTTAGTTGTTATTGTTTGAGGAGCTCGTGGCTAAGTAATAACAGCCGCTCGGGTCGATACATCAGGTTAAGCTACGCTTGCCGGGGTTGGTCCGTGGATGGGTGACCATTTTCACATATCGAGACTCCTCCGTGCCTCGGAAAGCAGATCTTTGACAGTCGCTACGAGTCGTCAGAAGCACGAAAGTCTGACAACCAGTCTAACCAAGGGGTATCGTATTACCCAGTTACTGGGTTGTGGAGGTCAGATAGGCAGTCGCTCCATGTAAAATTCTGGTACTCAGCTGCATCCGGTTAGACTGGAAGCCGACCCCAACATAGTTGGGAAAAGGCTAGGCAGATGATGCTTGTTAGTTGTTTGTTGTTGTTACAATTTAGTGCTCACTAAATATTGGTCAAAAGTTATTATGAGTCAGCCCCTAAAAACGGCCACCAGGTTTGAAAAGAAGTGATGCAACTATGTTTCATTATTTTAATAAGTATCAAACATTGTAATTAAATGTAAGGTTTCTGACTGAAGACTGGTTGTGTAGTCACAGTCATTGGTACACTGATGCTTTAGTTAACATTATCACGCTTGGCAGTTAGATTGTACATCGCAGTATGTTGATGTTAGGGTGCTGCTGTCCATCCTATATAAACTACCTAGCCATCTTACAATACCACATCCAAAGGGTAGGCTACATGAAGTAGAACGAATGAATGGATTATTAAAAAAAAATCTCCCCTATCATATATGATATACTTATTTCATCTTAAACTCAAATTACGCTTAGACCAGGATTTTCACCACATTCTCAATTCCAGGGACATCTGGTCGATGATAGTGAAGCTGAAGGAAGACCGCACCATCCTGCTGACCACACATCACCTCGATGAGGCGGAACTGCTCAGCGACCAGATCGTCATCATGCACAAGGTAAGATACACAAAAGGTCAAAAGTATTGCAAAACCTACACGTGGAGTTAGTTTACTCAACAAACAAAAGTGATGTCTTCTAGTCGGGGTCTCATCCTCGAGTATAGTCAAGAAGAAGAAGACTAAGGGCTGATTTTAGATATCTTTTATCCGTGGAATAAAATTGACACTTACAGTTTTTGTGTGGAAAAACTGTCAAAAATACCAAATTTATTCGCAGGATAAGACTTATACTCCGTATAAAAGTTTGGTGAAATTCGCCCTTAGAAGGATAATTAGATGTATAGATTAAGAAGAAATATTGAAAGATATCTCTCTAGAAGCATAAATCAGTCAATTTTATTATTAGGATTATTGAATAGATTAAATCTGCATATTGCACTGCGCAAACACGGGAGCAATAGAATACAAAAGCCAAAAAGCTATTATATTTTTTTGCCTAAAACTAAGTCGAATATTTATTAGGAAGTCGCTTACAGCTTTCACTCTACACATCACTTATCAGTTACTTTGTGAAACCCACGCATACATCGAAGTATATCGTTGTACACAATAATATTTAGTTCGTCTCTTTTGTATGCCTTTCGGCTCTACTCCATACAAAATAATTAATAAATATTTTCTCATTATTTTATTTTCACACTAATTCTAGAATGCACTAAATTCGCTATTTTTTATAAGCCTGTGTTGTCCCACTGCAGGTCAAAGACCTCCCTTCCCTATTTCTCACTTTTCCCGGTGTATTGCGATTCTGGATCTGCCAATCATTAAAGGAGTCCAGCTCATTCACGCCATCTCTAAAATTCGCTATTAAAAAATTAAGTATAATCTTCAAAAACACTTACTTGTAAATAAAAACACGAAAAACAACATGGTTTGAGTTTATCACACGAGAAGGGAAACTGTTCTAAAAGCTGACCTCTCTGTCGTAGCATCGCTACGGCGTAGCTCGCTCCTTACTACGGCTTAACTCACTCTTTGCTACGGCATAGCGTACGCTACTTTCGATTGCCTAGAAGTTCTTTACTAAAGTGTATGCCTTTATCTGTTATTTTTTAATGATTACAGTAAATGAAAAGTTATTAAAACTTTTGTACGTTTAAGGAATATTACGAAGCATGGGGTGAAGGCAAAAGCAAACCACCCTAAAATCAATAACTAGGCGGGATAACTGACGCGAGGGTGGCTAGGGCGCAAACGGTAGGGCGCAAACATCCATCCATCTCTCTCAACCTTATAGGTAAAACCGTTTATGACAATTCTAAAACGATTTATTAAATTAAATTAAAGGTACAAACTTTAAACTAAAACAAAAATTACCGCAAGAAACTTTCACTAATATCTTTATCTTCTGAATCAAAATATGAAACAAAATTCAAACACGTATCACGTAATAAATCCAGAAAGTTGAAATCCTACAACTCGCATGCGAAATTTTCCGAACCATTTTATAGCGCAACCTTATTTCGGCCTGTTACTCGGGAGGTCCGTGGCTACTCCGGGTACCGGTTCAGGCAGGAGCCGGTCTAAGTCCTGCCACAAACCATGCTATGCTAAGCAATCATCTAACGTTAATAGTTACAAGTAAACTGAGTCAAGATAATGATGATAGAGGCCCCGGTCTCAACCCCACGGTAGTAGCCCATTCGACCGCCTTTTTGCTGATTTTGTTCAGCAAAATACTGAGGAAACCTCTTTTTTTTATTTTTTTGAATGTTTTCGGACAATTTGAAGGTACGTTTTGCTAGTTTTACTTTTATAAGTTTAAATTAAATTTTAAACATTCGTGAATACTTTTTTAAAGTTTAAATTAAATTTTAAATATTCGTGAATACTTTTATAAGTTTAAATTAAATTTTAAACCTTCGTGAATATTTTTTAACTTTTATAAGGGCAAACTTCTTTCCGTTAGTCCGTTTTTAACTCGAGAAGCCCTTTTAATATCTGAAGTATTTGATTGACTACGTTGGGTAGGTAAAATAAAAAGCGGCATCCAGTAAGACTGGAAGCTAATCCCAACTTATTTGGGAAAAGGCTACGTAGATGATGATGGTAGGTAAATAAAGCACTCTGTGTATTCTTAATAACATAGGGTGGTATGTTTTATGAATTGAATTTTTTTAAATCTTGCAACTGTAAATATTAATTTCACCTTTCCCATTGACAGCGAGATGCAGACGAATTTTTTGAGGCTTCCCCCCTTTTTTATACAATCTTAATATTATTTTAAGATTCTTGGTTTAGCTTGTAAAAAGTATCTGCATTCCACTGTTTACAAGAGCTTTCTTGATTAACCAAAAATTTAAATTTTGTTCGTCCAAACAGGGCCAAATCCACACAACAGGCTCCCCAATAGAAATCAAACGTACTCTGGGCAACGGCTACAAGCTGACAGTCATGTACCCTGGCCGCGACCCTGAGCAGGAGGAGACGTGGGAGGAGACCAGCCAGGAGGAGAAGACCAAGCAACTGCTGACAGTCGTGAGGGACGTCGTGAAGAACGCTAATGTTGTCGATGTTAATGGACTAGAGGTGGAGATCACACTGCCGTTCTTCGATGCTAATGGACTGAATAATAAGTGAGTTGTTTCTATTTGATTTCGTGTTGTGGAGGAGCTCGTGGCTACGTAATAACAGCCGCACGGGTCGATCCATCAGGTTGAGCTACGCTTGTCGTGGTTGGTCCGTGGATGGGTGACCATCTTACATACCGGTACGCGGTCACACAGACCGACACGAATACCAACTATAATTTATAACATGTCTATTAATATAGATATTTTATAGATGCCAATTTTTTAAATCTTATGGATATAAGTTGCATAGTAAAATTACAACAAGAGAAAATATCGTGAGAAAACAATTGTTTAATATTTTTTTAATGATATTATCGTCTTCCCCTAGCTTCCTACAACTGTGCTCTGTGCTGGAAGCCACGCAGTCAGCCCTGGGCTTCAAGAACTACACCCTGGACTGCAGCAGTCTGGAGCAGGTGTTCTTCAACATCTGCCAGCAAGCCGATGCGCCTCAGAACGGAATTGAATATCGTACGTGTTATTCTGTGTAGAACTTAACTTTTTTACTGTAAATATTCTTCATACTTTTCGTTTTTGCTAGACATACAAGTTGTATGTCTAGCAAAAACGAAAAGTATGATTAATTATGAAGTTGTATGATACAACTGATTAGAGTGCACAAACAATGCTTGCAACTTTGCCAAGTAAAGCTTTCCTTGGCAAACTACATTTTCGTAGAAAAAATAAATTGTTTGAAGATCAACGCAACATCATCATTATCATCAATAATCAGAAGAAAGGTGTCTGCTGCTGGACTACACAATAAGTTACATCATTTCAATGTGGAATCTAAGAGAGATATTATTCACAACCATAGAAACGGGTTTCCTACAGGTTTTTTCGACGAGGGAATAGACAAAATAACAACGCACTCAGGATACTGTTGGGGCTGCCATGGCGATGCAGCGCGTCAAGGATGTTTGCGGAAAGGCATATAGATGGTTTTGCGGCCATCATACGAAAAAGAAGCGCTTCTCTGCTTGCTCGTCTTCGTGGCAGTACTAACGCTATCTTGAGTTTATTCGCAGATAGATGGGAGTCTCCAATGCTGCGACATTGGATGAAACTCCACACCAATATATAAAACTTGTATGTTGACTAACACTAGCTTTTAAGACCATTGTTACTAACACTATGGGCGTAGCCTGAAATAAATGATATAATAAAATAAAATGGCAGATTGAGCGTGTTTATCTGTCATTTTGTCCATTCTTCCGTCGACAAATCCCGTTTCTATTGTGGTCATGCGCTGGTAATTTTTAGAGGTCCTTTACTTTATTTTAGCCAATGTTATTTGTTAACAATTCTATTCCTCCCACAGTACCCGAAGGCTCTCCATCCAAGAGTGCATCCAGCTCGAGTATCAGAACAGATCGCGCGCCACAAGAACTGGTGCCGCCCGAAGGACCGCTCAAGGGTACCGCGAGCCAACAGTTCCTGGCACTCATGCACGCTAGATTCGTGCATCATATTAGGAATGGGTACGTACTACCCGACTACGGCAAAGTCAAAGGAAGGTTATGTTTTTAACAGGCTATGTATGTAGTATGTATATTCATCTGTTCCCTCCTAAACTACTCGTCGTATTTTGACAAACGAAGTATTGTTGAAGTATTGTTTCACGGGTTATTGTTATGGAAACCGATGTTATTTGATTTTTTTCTTGCAGTTTGTTCATTTCTAATTGGCGTTTCTGTCGTAGTTTGGTTTTAGCTGTCTATTTTGTTGTTTATTATAAAATCTTCTTGTGAAAAAAGTGGTCCCGGAAGTACACACATACTTGCCCAAATTGAAGAATATTTGTGCCTAGTGAAAGGCACATGACACTTTCAACTTTACTGCAAAAATTCCCGTAATTTGACATCAGATAGATTATGTAACTGTAATCACAAAAATAAATGCAAAATAAATGTCGATTCTATTCTATCACTATTTATTTCGTTTACTGTTCGTAAAGTTCGACCAACCTTTTTTTTATATATTTGCTGTTGTAGTTTGTACCTGATAATGTCCGTTGTAACAACACTCGTTGTTCACCCTCAGATGGCTACTGTTCATGCTGATCGTGCTGCCCGCGCTGTTCATCACCATGGCGATGGGCTTCTCCATGCTGCGTCCGCCCGCAGACAACGAGATCGCGCTCAGACTTGACCACCACTTGTATAAGGGATCTACTGAGTTCTTAGTGTAAGTACAAGTACAATCACATTATTAACACACACCCTCTGAGCAACCTAGCATTTAATGTTCCCACTGCTGGACACAGGCCTCCTCTCTGTGAGAGGGAGTGGACCATAATCCACCACACGGGCCCAGAGCGGGTTGGAACGGTCCGAAAATAAATTAGAAACTGCGCCCCCTTATCCGTTTGTTATCTCTATAATTTTCCATCTGTTATCGCTATATTGAGACAATTATCAAGTTTTGATACAGCAAACTCAAACAAAATTTAAATTCCATTTGGAACCAAAATAAATCTTTGATTACGTACAAATGGGCACACAAAAATCAATTTTAAATGCATGTACTAAAGTAGATAGTTGAGTATACGTGGCGATGGAATGTAAATTATCCAAGATCTTGAATTCAAGTATACCTACACTATTATTTATGTTGATTGCTTGTGTTTAGACCCCAACCGGCGATATACTCTGAGGAGGTGGAGCCGTCGTTTGCGGAGAGTGTCTTACAGTACCTCATGATGGACAAACAGGCCAGGAACTGGACCGCAGACGTACGTATACCTTCTACCATAGGATTCATTTTGCTCCACATAGTCTAGGATCAGGGACAATAGCAGACTTAACTATTATCTTACTTAGGGCGAATTTTACTAACTACTATACCGAGTATAAGTCTGATCCTGCGAATAAATTTTGAATTTTTGACAGTTTATTACCATACATAGCATAGCATACCAAAACTGTCAGACGACAATTTTATTCCACGGATAAAAGATATCTGACTTTAATGAAATCAGTCCTTAGTTGGTCTATTTCTTTTGATAATGATTGTTAGTGTGTTTGATCGTGATTTTCCAAAACGGAACTTAATTTTAACTCGCTGTTAAATCACGGTCAGTGTAGTACAGTATTAACTTATAAAGTATTGTTGAAAAATTTTGGCGTAACTGCATTCATTGATTCATTTTGACGTTCGAAAAGTGCTGTTTCTCAGCCTAATTTCAATAAATGACCTTTGATTTTGGTTTCATGTTTAACCATGGATGTTCTCGAGTATACTGAGTATGTTTTAGACGATGTCTGGCATTAAACTGGGATAAGTACCTTCATAACACACTAAATTGTGGTTCCTTTAGGAAAACCCCCACTGCGTGTGCACTGAGATTAGTCAGCACTGTGACGTCACAGACAATCAGACCCGTTCTCTGCCGGAGATGATGATAGTGCCCGACGCAGACACGCTGAACCACTGGCTGGTCGATACCCAGGATATCTACATTGAGAAGAGGTAAGTTCATAACCTTCTTGGCTTTGCCGTAGGCGGGTCAAACAAAGTAATTGTGCTGGCCTTCGGAAACAGATGATCTATAATCTTTCAGCGTCTATAGTTTTGAGCTACACTTCACACCGGCTTCTACATTCTATTGCATCAATCTTATGTGACATTGGGGTTTATTTATAAACGTTACTTAAAGTTAGGTAAGTGACGTTCAAACGTCAAAAATGTATGATTACTCAGTTGCTAATCATTACCTACTTAACTTTAAGCAGCGTTTATAAATAGACCCCTTAGTTATGCAAATTATATTAAGCCTTTATCAGTTTCGATGGGCCTTTTCCCCCCTAAAGATCACAGATACAGGAAAGTACCTAGGTACAAAATAATGTCTTGTTTTTGTTTTTTTTTTTTTAAAACGTTGCCCCACACTAAGAATTTCTTCCTGTATCGTGGGTGCGTTTACAAACATAGAAACTCACATACACTAACACCCAGACCCGGAACAACTACTTGCAGATCATACAAATATTTGTTCCGTGCGGGGATCGAACCCGCGACACGTTGCGCAGCAGTCCATCGCTCAGCCACTGCGCCAACCGTGTCGTCTAATGTCTGAATATAAAGCGATAGATAATTTTCTTCTCAAATATTTTAGTAGTAGGTACTTAACTAAATAAATCTTGTATAAAATATGGTATTCACGTAGTGATAAATTATATTTAAAAAAATATTACGACTAACTATTTACACCGTACTAAATTAAATAACTAACAACATGTTATTTTTTTAATTACCATTATTTTCACCGTAAAAAGCAATTACCTTAACTATTCGAGGCATGAGAGCCGCCAGCACCCTACTCCGTCTCGCTCTCACTCAGCCAGCGAGTAGTATCGTGCGAGTGAGATAAAACCTAAGGTAGCGTACGGCCTTAATATAATTTTCAGATTTTAGTTTTGGTAGTAACTTCATTCTACAGTTTTGCACAGCGTTCTACCAAAAGACTAAACAACTCCTTTTCTCCACAGATACGGTGGTTACTCCTCATCTCTAAAGAACAACCTAACGAACATGGTGGCCTGGTACAACAACAAAGGCCACCACGCCCTGCCAGCCTACATCAACAGTGTCAACAACGCCATATTACGGACAGTCGCCAACTCTCCCAGTGCTAACATTACTACGTACACACATCCGCTCAAGATCTCCAAAGAACAGATTAGTAAGGCTACTGTGTAAGTATTTCTCGAGGTTCTAAATGTTTTTGGACCCTGGCTGGTCCATTACTACGTGTGTGTCAGCCAAGCATCAAACATTGGTGCCGATTCTATTGTTCACAGACTAAACTAAATTTAAGTTCAGTGCATCTTTTTCTTTCTTTTCATTAGAAAAAGGACAGAAGATACATTTTAGTTTAGTGCTGTCAAATTAATCAGCGTCTGTCACTACTCTAAACAAGTTTAGACGTGCTTAAAATCTTGCCTACTAAAATAACGTCAATGTACGTCACCATGGCTGCGGGAAAGTCCGAAAGGGATACCGGGGCCCTTGGCAACAGGTAACTGCAGGAACACTGGTGGGTTTTAGTCAGTAAAAGTCTGATACGCCCTCCCGCTCCGCCCAGAGCGGGAGAAGTCATTTGATGATTTCCCACCCTCAAAAAAAAAAGGGATGATCGGGTGAACAATAAAAAGAATTTTGCACATAGAGCAGTGACAAAGTGTCTATTTAACATCCTTTCGAATTCTTCTTGACAATAAAACTTGCCGACTTTATTTATAAATTGTCACCCTCCTTGTCTTCTATCTCAGTAAAGCAATAATAACACAGCATTATACCCATTTCGTCCCCCCGCAGCTACCAGCACATAGCGGACGCCGGCATCACGGGGCTGGTGCTGCTCGCGTACGGGCTCGTGAGCGCCGGCGCCGCCATCCACCTGGTGCGCTCGCGCCGGAGCCAGGAGAAGAGGCTGCAGCTGCTGTGCGGGGTCAGCCCTGTCATGTACTGGGGGACTACGCTCGTGTGGGATATGATGGTGAGTGGTTTGAAATTGTAGATTGAAGGTTCAATTAAAGGCTGGTAGACAGCGGTGAACGGGACCTAGGTTAAAAGTAGGTCCAATAAATTATTTAAAATACAAAAAACCCGACTGCAAAAATATTTGACTGAAAAGAGAAAAACAAGCGTTGAACTTAGTTTTTTAAATAATTTATTTTATTTCAAGCTTTTTAGTTTTATTAATTTATATATTTGGAATTTACTAGTTTCTAATTGATACCAATATTGTGGTAATTTATTTTAAAAAACCTTCTCCTCCCTTTTTTTTGTATACGCAGATGAAATTTATATAAAATTTATATAGCCTATATCACTCCCACAATTAAGACGAACCTCACACCTCGTACGTTAAAATCCATCAAGCCGCATATGACCTCTGACCCGACTGCACCAGAAGGAGGGTAATATTTTTCGAGAGTATGTATGTGTCTATTTTTTTGGCACACTTTGTAGCCTAAACGGCTTGATGGATTTTAACGTACGAGGTGTGAGGTTCGTCTTAATTGTGGGAGTGATATAGGCTATATAAATTTCATCTTCGCAGGCAGTGCCTCCATGTAAAATACTGGTATTCAGCTGCATCCGGTTAGACTGGAAGCCGACCCCAACATAGTTGGGAAAAGGCTAGGCAGATGATGGTGCAGTCGAGTAATAAAATAAGCTTTATGTTTGTGTGCAGATAATGGCGATAAACATGGGTATCACGGCGTCGCTGATGCTCGCGTTCGGCTTCCCGGTGTTCGTGTCGCGAAACAACCTGCCCGCCATCTTAGTGCTGTTCCTGCTGTATGGGTGAGTAGTCTTCCTATTTCCATCCTTTTTAACAATAAAACAAATTATTTAAAAAACAAAAAACCCGCCTGCAAAAACGCATAACTTAAAAGAGAAAAACAAGCATTATAATCTGTAGAATTTTGGTATTACAGGCGGGGAACAAACAAAGTTACACCATATTTCAGGTTATTGGTTTGTTCCCCGCCTGTAATACCAAAATTCTACAGATTATAATGCTTGTTTTTCTCTTTTAAGTTATGCGTTTTTGCAGGTGGGTTTTTTGTTTTTTAAATAATTTGTTTTATTTCAAGCTTTTTAGTTTTATTAATTTATATATTTGGAATTAACTCATTACTAGCTTTTATTTGATACCAATATTGTAATTTATTTTAAAAAAAAAACCTTCCCCTCCCTTTTTTTTTTGTTTCCAGATTTGGAAATTATATATATATTGCCTATGTCACTCGCACAATTAAGACGAATCTAACGACACCTCAAATGTTAAAATCCATCAAGCCGTTTAGGCTACAGAGCGTGCCAAAGAAATAGACATACATACAAACATACATACATACATACATACTCTCGAAAAACATTACCCTCCTTCTGGGGCAGTCGGGTAAAAAGGACTTTTGTTTATAATTTATTTTTATGCAGGAATAACCATTGCAGGATAAATATTACCTACTCACTACCAAACCAGCCGCATTAGTGGACATCTCTTCTAAACGTTTAATAAAATTACATAAACATAACATAACATCATGTCGAAGGGTTAGGCAGAGTCTGTTGTACATATAGCACAACCACATTTCGCCAAATATGTTTCAAGTCCAGTGTAATATTAATCACTACATATTATAAAACAAAGTCCTCCGCCGCGTCTATCTGTCTGTCTGTCTGTTCGCGATAAACTCAAAAACTACTGCACCGATTTTCATGCTGTTTTCACCAATGGATAGAGTGGTTCTCTAGGAAGGTTTTAGTATATAATAACCGACATCCACGCGGGCGAAGCGAGCATCAGTTAGTTAATAATATAAATGTTCTTTAACTACTCCACAGGTACGCCTGCGGCAGTTTCATCCACGTGGCCGAGAAGCTGTTCAGCGACGCCAGCATGGCCAACATGATCCTGTTCTGTGGAAACGCCTTCCTCGGGCTGTCCTTCATGGCTGTACTGCTCATGTTTGATATCATCTCCGAGTCTGAGGTAAGTTTTAGCAAAATACAGGTTGAAAATTCGTCTGAAGTAGGTTTTGGAAAAATGTCACATGTTTTCGAATTTTTAGTTCTATGGAATGCCGGTTGCCTCACGGTTTTGCTTCACCGCACAAGTGTGTAGCACGCCATAATTATGTTTTAACATAAATACCTACAATGAATTTCTATTCCACGAATTCCTCTATACTTTTCTAAGTATAGAGGAATTCGTGGCTAAGTAATAACAGCCGCACGGATCGATCCGTCAGATTAAGTTACGCTTGCCGGGGTTGGTCCGTGGATGGGTGACCATCTTTACATAACGAGACTCCTCCGCGCATCGGAAAACACGGTAAGCCGTTGGTCCCGGCTGTCATACGTGGATCTTTGACAGTCGTTACGGGTCGTCAGAAGCCCGAAAGTCTGACAACCAGTCTTACCAAGGGGTATTGTATTACCCAGTTACTAGGTTGTGGAGATCAGATAGGCAGTCGCTCCATGTAAAATACTGGTATTCAGCTGCATCCAGATAGACTGGAAGCTGACCCCAATATAGTTGGGATAAGGCTAGGCAGATTGATTTGAATAGTACAGTATTCTTATGTCAAGTGATTATGTATTCAGGCGACGGACAACGCTCGCTGGTGGCTGCACAAGCTGTTCATGTGTGCGCCGCAGTTCGCGCTCGGAGACGGCATGCTCGACATCGCCAAGAACACCATACAGGCACAGGTAAATTATCATTTTAATATTCATATCCTTAACAGAAGTTTTTCCCACTGTGCTACGGTGACACGTCGATGGTCGAAAGTCAAACTCATAATATTTATTTGTAAAACATAAACGTGGTTAAGATTTTCTTAGCACTATCATACATATATTTTGTCTTTGAAATAGTTGTTTAAAATACCTTTGTTATGTATTATCTGGAGAGGGAAAAATAAAAAAAAACAAAAAAAAATCTTTCAATCTCAATGTGGGTGTGCTATCCACCTCTGGCGAACCCTTTGGGGAATAAAAGCGTGATGTTATTATATAAATAACTACAATTAGTTAAATATTGACTCGTACTCCAGTTGCTGAGTCGTTTCGGCATGGACACATACAAGGACCCGCTCCACAGCGACCTGCTGACGCTGCACTTCGTGTACCTCATCGTGATCGGCACGCTGCTACTGCTGCTCAACCTGGCCATCGAATACAACTGCTTCGACTCGCTGCTAGCCAGGTTAGTAACTTTGAATTTGACCGTCCACTGCTACGCAGGATGTGCACGGAGATGAATTAAATTGAAAGCGTAGCCACGACCGACCGGCCTGGGCGCGCGGCGTGGAGACTGGATATTTATTTATTTCCTCTTTTTTTCTCTTTATATTTGTTTCTCTTTTTATATTTTTTTATACTCTGGCGACCTGGCGACGTTTAGCCTAGTCCCCAGCATTTTGTATAGAAGTGAGTTACGCTTCCCTCATTCAGTGGCCAACTGATCGCTACGACGGACGCCGGCGTGATACTGGGTACTTATTTGGCAACCGCATTTGGCTACGGTAGATTTACTTACCTTTTGAAAGAATGGACACATTTATTTGTTAAACACAGATACATTCATTTGGTGGACTTTTTTTCGTCACACACAAATGAGACCTTCGCCACCAGGCTAGTTATCTTCAAAAATCACTTCGGTACCAATATCGAATTGATACGAACCATCTTAGCCAATACCTGGTCCTCTATTCCAGGTTCCGTCCAGAAACCATACCGCCTCTAATGGGAGGTGAACTAGAACCAGTGGAGGTGAGTGCGGAGAGGAAACGCGTGCACGCAGCGAGGGAACTGCATGAACCACTCAGGGTCAACACCATCGGGAATATTAATAGAGGTGAGAGGACATACACTTTGATATACTTAGATAAGTACTGTCAACCACACGTCAATCAATCCGCCTAGCCGTTGGGGTCGGCTTCCAGTCTAACCGGATGCAGCTGAATACCAGTATTACATGGAGCGCTTGCCTATCTGACCACCACAACCCAGTAACTGAGCAATACGATATCACTTGGTAAGACTGGTTGACAGACTTTCGGGCTTCTGACAACCCGTAACGACTGTCAAAGATCCACGAATGACAGCCGGGACCAACGGCTTAACGTGCTTTCCGAGGTACGGAGGAGTCTCGGTATGTAAAGATGGACCCATCCACGGACCAACCCCGGCAAGCGTAGCTTAACCTGATGGATCGACCCGTGCGGCTGTTATTATATACTTAGCCACGAGCTCCTCCCGTCAACCACACGTCATTGGTCAACAAGGTAATTCTGAAGCGTGGCCAAAGCTGGCAAGTTTTTTTTTTTTTTTACATTCACAATGTTTCTCAAAAGCTAACTCATTTATTTCCCCTTCCCCCAGGCTTCATCCACACAGAGGGTAAGAAGAACTCGATGCAGCGCATAGTGTCACCCGCGTCAGACGCGGCGCAGTGCGTGGAGCTCGCCAAGTGCTACCCCGGGCTCAGCGGGCGACGCGTCGCGCTCAGGAACCTTACGTTAGGGATACCGCCTGGACAGGTCAGTTCACTAATAATTTTCCCTTCACGAGAAACATTGATTCACTTTCGCTGCAGTTAGGTGACGTTGCCTTATAAAAGTTAGATTTAGATATTATGCTATGGTAGCTGGATGGATACGCCCAAACACGGATCGCATTGCAATAATTGTAGTATGTAGACGTAGGAACCACGTATGCATAGTGAAAACATTGAAAATGGATCATTTCGTTTTCATGACAATACAAATGAAGAAGCTACCTAAGGTAAAGATAATCATAAGCCACGTTTGAAGTTTAAGTTAAACCAGTTTATCAAGTAAATTAATTGATTCGATGTGACGTTTGTCTGCCAGAAAAATAAAAAGAATTTCATCAAGATTTCACTCATTTATCCTTTATCATCTTACAAGTCTCTAAAATTACGCGATCTTTAATTTCTTTCTTAACTCCCAACAGTGCACAGCCCTGTTGGGTCAGAACGGTGCGGGCAAGTCCACCACATTCTCCATGCTGACCGGAGAGGTGCGACCTTCGTCCGGCAGGCTGTACCTTAACAATGAGCTGGTTAACTCGACACAGCTGTGCAAAGGACTTATCAGTAAGTAAACTAAGGAAATATTTCTTTCTTATTTTCTGTACCTCTGTAGGAACAGATGAGTCTGTTATTAACTGCTCAAGTCTCAACATAGGTTTTGAACGCAGAGTGAACCATATCCCCCAACAGACCGCGCGCGTCCGGCGTTGTGTTCGGGTTCGCGACAAGTCAATCGTCATTAGAAATAGTTAAGCGGAATAGATCACTAAATATATCTACGTCTATTGTATTTTATTTATAATGGATATCCGCAGTCACGCCTGAATTAATTAACTTCCTAGTTCTTGAAACTGTAAAGTCGCCTCTCAAGACCCTATATAGCCATGTTTATTCAATCCATTGGTGTTATTTACAGGTTACTGTCCCCAAAGTGACGCGATAGATCCGCTGCTGACGGTAAACGAGACGTTGCTGTTCTACTGTCGACTCAGAGGAATCACCGATCAGCAAGAGGTAAGGAAAACTGGGTCTAATGTTATACTGGCGATACACAGACCGCCTGGAACAATAATATCAAAATATAAAACAAAAAAAAAAGTCAAGTATTTCAAGCAAATAGTAGATAAGTAGAGTTGCAAGGTGATCGCCAAGACTGAAAATGAATGAGTTAAAAAAAAACCTTAATTTCAATCAAACTTCATGGTAGGACCGATGGTAATTTTTTACCCGACTGCGGTGAAGCCCAAAGGATAATGTATAATCCGTAGACAGAGAATACTCTGTCTACGGTATAATCATTACGCAATATTGTCTTTGGTCCCTGGCCTTGACATCAACCAATGAACGTCAGGGAGTAGAAGTATGAACAATACTAGCAAACTTTTTATTTTTTTATTGGTTGCATGCGAGGCTTTTGGCTACTTTTGTATAATTTTTTATTTTGCCTTTTTTTGTTGTGTGTGCGTTTTGTTTGTGCAGAATAAACATTTTTTCTTTCTTTACCCTTTAGTCTTTTACGAAAGAAATTGATCTACAGCAGTTTGTAGTACCTACCTACTAACAGCAAGGTACTTATTTCTGTGCAGGTGATAAAGCGTACAGTGGCCATGTTCGACCTGCGCAAGTACGCCGGCGTGCGCGCGGGCACGCTCAGCGGCGGCAACAAGAGGAAGCTCTGCACCGCCGTCGCCTTCATGGCCAGCACGCCGCTCGTGCTGCTCGATGAGCCCACCAGGTGAATGTCAACTACATTTCTTACGTACTATATATTTCTATATCATATTTTACTAATATTTTTTATACAGTCCGTGGAGTTTCTTGCCCGTTCTTCTCCTTAGGAATGTATCTTGTTTCTGACTGGCCGACTCCTTGACAATTCAAAAGTAAATGGTTTAATTGAAATAAATGGTTTGAGTTTGACTACAGTAGGTACTACAACAGTACAAACCTTTTAGAATTAGTGTCAGTGTTAAATACAGTCAGTCAATCGAAATTGGTTTCTTTATTGACCCGGATAAGTGCTAATTTATCTAACACAGAATCGTGCCTATTAAACTTTTAATTTGTTAACCTTTCGGTAAAGGTTATTATGTAACTGATTCAATTTTGGACTCGATGAAGTCGGTATAGAACACGAGCACTAACAACAATTATGATGACTCCCCAGCGGCATGGACCCTGTGTCGCGCGCGTGCGTGTCGCGCGGCGTGCTGGCGGCGTGCGCGCGCGCGCGCGGCGTGCTGCTGTCCACGCACGCGCTGGACGACGCGCGCCGCCTGGCCGCGCGTGTCGCGCTGCTCCGGCACGGTGAGCTGGTGGCGCTCGCGCCCTTGGATGAGTGCCTTAATAGGTGAGTGACGAGAAAGATGTGGTATAAGCTAACTTTGATCAACTTAGCCCATCGCAGTCAACTGCTTCCTCTCCCAGGCTACGCCACAACACTTGTCCTCCTTCTTCCGCATCCAGTATGTCCCTCTTCGCCATCTTATAAGGTCGTCAGTCCATCGTCTCCGGCCGTCCCACACTACGCTTGCCAATATGCAGTCTCCACTCTACAGCTCGTCTGCTCCACAAGCCACCGGTTCTTCCACAAACATCACCAACCCAGTGCCACTAAGCCAGACGCTAACTTGCTGGGCCTTGGTTCTCATCTAGTTTAGCCTAGTGAGCGAGCGGGCACTACAACTTTATATCGCGCGATTATTTTCTCGCAGAAATACAACGTTTTGGTTTATATAGCAGTGCGCAAACACACCAATTTTGCACTTGTTCCGTCAGGTTCGGCGGCGGCTACGTGGTGCAGTGCCGCGTGTCGCGCGCGCCGAGCACGTCGCGCTCGGCGCGCGCCGCGTGGCGCCGCGTGCTGGCGCGCGCGCCGGCCGCACAGCTGCGCGTGCTGCACCAGCACACGCTGCACTTCCTTATGCCTCGGCACACCACAGGTAACACAGTGTACTAATAATATAAGGAAAATCTCTTATGCTTCTAGAGCCAGCGGTTCAGGCTGTGCGCTGTCTGTCAGTGAATTAATGAATTTAAGATGTTTATTATACAGGGTGTAAGGGTAAACACCGTTGTCATCACTCAAACCATGGATAGTTGACTTAAATATGAAAATAAATGACGGAGTCAAAATAAAATAAACATTATTTTCATTAAAGATTTTAAAAAGTCTATCCGACACCGTTCACAAATTCATGGATATGCGCCCAAAGTCGCCGCCCCTCCTACCTACCTACACAACACATGAATAAATACACAATAGGGGTCGCCTCCCGCCCGTGTTGAGACGTAAGTTCGTTGCCCTAGCGCGTATGGTGAAATAAATACTCTTGTGCTAAAATCTAGATTTACTTAAAAAAAAAGAGATATTTTTCATTGATTTTACGTTCTATAAATGAAACCAAACCACTAATGAAAAAACCACTGGTTTCAAGGATAACGGTGTTTACCCTACACCCTGTATAAATCAGACTTCAAATTTAAATCACAATAAATGGCTTGTTAAGCTAAGCGCACATTACAGCCACATATCAATACAAAAAGCGCGAGTCGACCTGTCTGTAGTGTGTGATACGTAATTTAAAATGTCCAATGTTAAAATGAAACCATTTTTTTAATTCTAGTCAACATGAAAGAAGTGACGACTCGTCTGAGCGACATCTTCCGGCTGATGGCTGAACTACAGGGCACCTGTGATATTGAAGACTACACCGTCAACCAAAGCTCGCTTGAGCAGGTAAGATTTGTCTATACACATGTCAGAGAAATAACTCCAGAAAAATACATATTTTGCTTTTCACATGTTTAAGTTCCTATTGCAACAAATACGGGCTCTACAACAAAACGGCTGTGGTAATAAAACCAGAATAACCTGGCCTCTTATTTTACTGGGACTCCATACTTACGTTAGGCCAGCTAATGGTTAAACTGTTACCATTGTCACCACGGACGTGCAGCCTACTGTGAGGTCACAAAAAAAAAATGTCATGACTCATTTTTACATAACATCCAAATTGAGAGAATGATTCGAAATACTCCCTTTCATTTTATTTTAATGTTACACCCAAAGATATAACTATGTCTAAATAGACAGTCAAAGCTGTGAACTCGTCGAAAAAAATAGCGTCCTACTGTTACCCGCTAAATGCACGCACACTAGAAAAGCACAATGACAGTACAATGACGTGGCGCGAGTGTAAGACGTAGCTGTCACGCACACCAACGTAACAAAGTTGGCCTGTTTTTTTTAGTTCTTTTGCAGCGTGACACTATCTAGACATATAAATAATCAAAGGTACACCATTAATAATTTTACTGTGGCCAGATATGTTTTTAAAATCTTAACATACTTTAGTTGCGGACTGTATTACTATTTTGACTTCCAGCTGCTTCAAAAACTTAACAATGCCCTATAACAATAAATTTTCTGTTATTTCCAGATGTTCCTAAGTTTCACAGACAAGTCGGACATAGAGTCCGACACGGTGGATGTGGAACCCCTTCCTTCAACAGAAGCTATTAGACAGAATGAAGACCTCGCCGTCGTCACCGCACTATAACTACTAAAGATGGTTTCCTAAGACTGCCGTGAACGACACATAGCGTCCGCAATTCACCGTCGAATGGCATCACTGAAATGTTATTTATGAAAGTAAGTTGGTGTGTTTTTCTAGAGAGCGGTTTTTGGCGCAATAAAGTCAAACTTCGCTGCCATCATTTTCATGACGTCCGTGACCATTATGTGGCGGCCACCGCTGTCGTAGGAAACCAGCGCTTAACTCACTACACTATTATGTACTTCACGTTACTTATACCAGCCAGAAATAGAGCGCTGAAGAAGATGGAGGAACTTTGAATCTCGAATAAAACTAGAATAAGATACGATCTATAATTTATGAAGCTTTTTATTAATTGCTCAAAGTTAGCTAAACTAGTATGTAGGTACGGGTAGTTCAGGGGGCCTAAACCGGCCACATTAGCAATTCCTGTAAAAGCAGTTCATTTACTGAATCCCTGTTGTCAGTAGCAATTCCTTTAATTTGACTTATGAGCAATTCATAATTTGTAGCCCTTTTTACGAATCTCCATAGAAAACTGTCAAACATGATTTTTTTTCGTGTTATGATAATCGAATTACACGCAGAATTGTCAGTGAGTGACATTTTACGATGATTACATAATATTGTCATATTATGATTCTACAAAAGTGACTATTTTAAGCCCCCAGCTCTAATGACGATATGATTGCGGTGCTCTCTTGTTGATGTACCAATATTAAATATTTACGATTTATTAAGTTTTTTGGAATAAAGTTCTTTAAGTAAATTAAAGTTAAATTACTGTAAATCATTTATATATCTGGTTTGGTTTTACATAAACTTAAAAGTAAGTGTTAAATGAATTACATATCCACGTTTAAAAAATAATAAATCACCAAGATTATAAGATTATAACAGCACTCGGTAGGATAAAATGTTCTCTATATCGATTTATCGTATGCCGTTTTAACGCGGCTTGCGGTAGGAGTTAACTAGTAGACATCGACACGCAAGAAAAAAGCGTTATGCGCCCCCTCTATGCGACTTTCTCTCTTTCTGTCTATTTATTATATACGAGTGTGTGTGTGCGTGCGAGTATCGAGCAGACTACACTGAACTGAGTTATAATTTTTGAAAATGATCTTTTCGGAACTTCGTTCTTGACTGTGCCCCTGACCGCGCACGTTTTTTTTTAAATAAAACATTTGTTTGGAAATCATATTCATGTGTTAAATAAACAAAACGAAATGATACTCTTTCTTCAGATTTTTCTAATATTTCAACTTTACAAATCAATTGATACACGCCACGCGATCAAAACGTTAATATTCCTGCACCTACGGCATTGCCATTATTTAGAGTAATTAACCCGTACTTAGATTTTGTAAATCTTTAGAACAAACAATATATAACATAGCTCCCAATTTCTGAAAACCTCATCAGAAAATCTAGTAATCTAAATCTACGTCGAATTTCATATTAGATGTAGTGTTTCATACATACCAAAACTCACTCCTTCCCATGGGGGTTAGGCAGAAACTACTACATACTCCTTTGGCCCCGTATACGTTCATACATCTGAGGCCCTAGTGTGAGTTTCTTTTAACCATCTCGACTTTACGCATCGACCGCGTTCGACGTGCCGATTGGCCCTTCACCAGTGAAGGTCAGTGAAGGGACAATCGGAGCGCCGAACGCGGTCGATACATAAAGTCGAGATGGTTAAAAGATACTCACACTAGGGCCTTTGCTCATACACGCACGCGTTTTCCAAGAATTTACAAGAATTTTGACAAAGAATTATCTTGAATACTTGCAGAAATAATTATGTTGAATACATTCGCAGAAAACTAAAAATAATTATGTTGAATATTTGAATACGCTTGCAGAAAAGCTTGCTCTTATTTTTACTTTTGTATATTGTTCCTTGATGTGTAAACATTTTATTAGACTTGACCCTAGATTGTTTTTTTAGCCAAAAGGATAGGATAATTTTTGTTTTGTCAAAATATCGAATGGACCAAGTTAAAAATTGACACATAATCGATCACAAAGACTTACGAAATAATGTTTTAGGAAATGCGATGTGTTATTAAAGTTTGTAAAATGGGCCTTATTTAGGTTAGTGAGGTGGTCAGTGTAATATTGAGTAAGCTTGTAGGTAAATAATGTATACTATTTGTTTTATGTAAGGACTTGCATTATAGAAGGTCAAAGCAGATGTTATGCCGACAGTTCGTATTCTATGTATATGAGAGCACATTTTTACGAATTAAATACTTTTTCCATATCAACATAAGTGTGACTTGTAAGATAATAGATTAAAACATGTACAGTCAGCATATTAAAACAAATTACTTTATGTACTGAATCATCAATTTACGAGTAAGTCGCAACATAAAAAAAAAATATTGCATTGGTTTCTTATGCTGACTCTACATCACTAAATGTAATGATTAACAAAACTAATTTAATATTATTGTACAGACGGCAATACAGACACTTTGTGTTGCTGTCCGTACGTTGTCTTATAAATATAACAAATATGCAATCTCTGTGATATTTAATATTTTTCTAGAAATTAAATAATAAAGGATGGTTTTTGGATACCTGATTTTTATTTTTAAACCTGCTTCACTAGGTTTTTATAACTTGGCAAAACATTAATATTTATTATTATATATAATGTACCTTAGTTTAATATGAATGTAAAAACACATAAACCTTCTGGAATAAATTATCATAATGATAGTTAAACCGCATCAAAATTCGTTGCGTAATTGAGAAGAACAACGCGGACAGACAGACGGACAGGATTTTGCCCGCGGTTTTGATCGCGTTTAGATCGGAAAAGGAATTATTTCCAGAAAATATCCCACATTTTTCGTAAACAATATTTATTTATTTATTTATTCTCTACTACTATGTAAACATGGAATGTCTCATAAAATACATTAAATATAACTTTTAATAATAAAATCACGATTAAATTGTAATCTCAACGCTTAAACATCAGATCTGAAGTAAGACTAGAACAAAATATTACAAATTAAAGATCAAACTAACATATCATACATAATATAACATTGTGGCGACATCTACATCGCCACATACGAACTACGCATCAAAGACCTGACGTCACACAAAAATCCTGACGTCACATAAATCCTGCATCGCGCAATTAGAGTTTACCGCGCGATGGACATTTATATACAAGAATCCAACATCAACCATTGGGCAGTTGCCCGCCAGACACGACACCCGTCTGGTTGGAGGATCCTCCCTTTTCTATAGAGGATGAGTGAACTTTACACCCCCTCATACTCCTATAACATCACGCCTGTATTCCCCGAAGGGTTAGGCAGAGGTGTACCTATAGTACACCCACAACTCGCCAGATATGTTTGAGTCCCATGTAATAGAGAGCGAGCCTATTGCCATCAACCGGGCACAAATCCAGACTCCGGGCTACTACTGAGATATTCCTAATGGAAGAACCCAATCAAACTGCCCGACCGTGAAATCGAACCCAGGACTTCATGCTCCTGGCAGGAGGCAGTTCAGACTATCTTGTTTGAATTATTAATGGCATGTATTTAATCGAATGTTAAATATTTTATCACTCTAATATAATTAATGCGCCTCTAATAATTCCAATTTTGGGGTCCTCAATCATCTCAGCCTATGGCAGTCCACTGCTCGACATAGGTCACTCCCAGGCTGCACCACAACACCCTGTCAGGTTCATACAGGTTCATTAATTTGAAAATGCGTAGGTACATCATTTAGAAGGTCGATAACTTTAGAAGGATCAGTTAAATATTTCCTATTATTAATTATTATCAAAAGAAGGGTTCCTGAGGCCCGCAGATTTCTTAAAGTGTCCGGCGAGCAGGTCCAGCACCCTGAACATGACGTCCGTGTTGACTTCCTTGTGCGTGAAGCTGGACACCAGCAGCCTCGCCGACTGCGTCACGGTCTCCTCCCCGAACGCGTACAGAAGCGCTGAAGTGATAAATCAAAATGTCATTTATTCAAACTAGGCTGAGAATCAGCACTTTTCGAACGTCAAAATCACTAGAGATGATGAGAGAGATTAGAGAAGTATAGAAAACATACGACCAGTTTCTTCATCAAAAGTAACAGTCAACTGTTCTTTTGCACTGTTCTATTTTCAATCCTCGGCGCTGAGGCGAGGGTTGTAAATCCAGCGCGGAAGAACAGTTGACTGTTAAGTTGGCTGTAATTTTTAAAGAAGAAACTGACCGTAAGTTGTAGTGTTATTACCTGGAGTATTCTCTACCACGGCAGCACAAGTTTCCTCCACGTTGAGCTCTCTCAGCTGACCCTTGGGCTCAAAGAAGCCAGTGTCCTTCTCCGCCAGTTGTTCGAACACCGCGAAGACTTGACTCCGCAGCCACGCGGCCAGGTCTGATAGCCACGCGTCCAGCAGGGACTCAGCCAGGTCTGTAGGTGAATGTGGAACTTACTTTTAAATTCACCAGCACAACTCTCTAAGTTCAAATTGGTCTAATAGATTACTATTTCATGAAATTATTGTATTGATAAGGCTATTAAAATAAATGAAACGATTTGCCCTTGATCCTTGATCCTCGATTTGTCTTTGATCCTTCATGCTCATGCCTTCTTTGAATGAGACGAGGCTGTTGCCTTACAGTGGGGCAATAATATGCTGGTATTATAATGCTAGTGTACCTGCCAGCAGTAGCGTGGCGAGGCGGTGCGCGACGTGCGCGCGCGCGAGGCCGGCCGCGCTATATAGTGCTAGTGTACCTGCCAGCAGTAGCGTGGCGAGGCGGTGCGCGACGTGCGCGCGCGCGAGGCCGGCCGCGCTATATAGTGCTAGTGTACCTGCCAGCAGTAGCGTGGCGAGGCGGTGCGCGACGTGCGCGCGCGCGAGGCCGGCCGCGCGAGGCCGGCCGCGCTATATAGTGCTAGTGTACCTGCCAGCAGTAGCGTGGCGAGGCGGTGCGCGACGTGCGCGCGCGCGAGGCCGGCCGCGCTATATAGTGCTAGTGTACCTGCCAGCAGTAGCGTGGCGAGGCGGTGCGCGACGTGCGCGCGCGCGAGGCCGGCCGCGCGAGGCCGGCCGCGCTATATAGTGCTAGTGTACCTGCCAGCAGTAGCGTGGCGAGGCGGTGCGCGACGTGCGCGCGCGCGAGGCCGGCCGCGCTATATAGTGCTAGTGTACCTGCCAGCAGTAGCGTGGCGAGGCGGTGCGCGACGTGCGCGCGCGCGAGGCCGGCCGCGCGAGGCCGGCCGCGCTATATAGTGCTAGTGTACCTGCCAGCAGTAGCGTGGCGAGGCGGTGCGCGACGTGCGCGCGCGCGAGGCCGGCCGCGCGAGGCCGGCCGCGCTATATAGTGCTAGTGTACCTGCCAGCAGTAGCGTGGCGAGGCGGTGCGCGACGTGCGCGCGCGCGAGGCCGGCCGCGCTATATAGTGCTAGTGTACCTGCCAGCAGTAGCGTGGCGAGGCGGTGCGCGACGTGCGCGCGCGCGAGGCCGGCCGCGCGAGGCCGGCCGCGCTATATAGTGCTAGTGTACCTGCCAGCAGTAGCGTGGCGAGGCGGTGCGCGACGTGCGCGCGCGCGAGGCCGGCCGCGCTATACAGTGCTAGTGTACCTGCCAGCAGTAGCGTGGCGAGGCGGTGCGCGACGTGCGCGCGCGCGATGCCGGCCGCGCGAGGCCGGCCGCGCTATATAGTGCTAGTGTACCTGCCAGCAGTAGCGTGGCGAGGCGGTGCGCGACGTGCGCGCGCGCGAGGCCGGCCGCGCTATATAGTGCTAGTGTACCTGCCAGCAGTAGCGTGGCGAGGCGGTGCGCGACGTGCGCGCGCGCGAGGCCGGCCGCGCTATATAGTGCTAGTGTACCTGCCAGCAGTAGCGTGGCGAGGCGGTGCGCGACGTGCGCGCGCGCGAGGCCGGCCGCGCGAGGCCGGCCGCGCTATATAGTGCTAGTGTACCTGCCAGCAGTAGCGTGGCGAGGCGGTGCGCGACGTGCGCGCGCGCGAGGCCGGCCGCGCTATATAGTGCTAGTGTACCTGCCAGCAGTAGCGTGGCGAGGCGGTGCGCGACGTGCGCGCGCGCGAGGCCGGCCGCGCGAGGCCGGCCGCGCTATATAGTGCTAGTGTACCTGCCAGCAGTAGCGTGGCGAGGCGGTGCGCGACGTGCGCGCGCGCGAGGCCGGCCGCGCTATATAGTGCTAGTGTACCTGCCAGCAGTAGCGTGGCGAGGCGGTGCGCGACGTGCGCGCGCGCGAGGCCGGCCGCGCTATATAGTGCTAGTGTACCTGCCAGCAGTAGCGTGGCGAGGCGGTGCGCGACGTGCGCGCGCGCGAGGCCGGCCGCGCTCGCGAGCGCGCTCGTGCCGCACCAGCCCGCGCCGCACTGGCTGCACCATTCCTCTGCAACAATAATCACTACAGTCCTTCCACAGCAAACCAACAGCAGCCATAATGTAAACGATAAACTCAAAACATGTATTTCAATGCCCATGCCTCATTTTATCCCCATTACAAAGCGTATAGTTGGTTCCTATGGCGAAAAACGGGCAAAAAACTCCATGGACACTATTTTAAATCAAATATTGGCGCTGCGGCGCGGGGTGACACTCACCGAAGTCGTCGGGCGAGTGCGCCCGCGCCGGCGCGCCGCGCGCGAGCTGCGCCAGCGAGTCCTGCGCCGCCTCCACGTGCGCGCACGCGCGCCGCGAGCACACCAGGCGCGACACCGCGCCGCCCACCTGCGGGGGGGGGGGGCGACATGAATTGAGTTTGCACCAAAAAAAATTAAATTTCAAAAACAAGACACCTGACCGAAAAAAAAATCACTCAGGAGGGCCTCGCAAAATGTGCATTATGTTGCGTCCATCGTTAAAGTCGAATATTCATCGAGTTGTTTATTACCCTATTTCTATTCCAAATGTCGCGGTCGTTGTTTCACCATTTATGGCAGTTCTGTCCTAAAGGCCTCTTCCAAATGTCCATTTTCTGATGTTAGGAATTCAGTCTTACTCTCACAGTATAGTACAGAAGATTCACTCTGCAAAATCATTTAAATAACTAGTACCGACAGTCTCTGAGCTAAGCCGCGGACAGACGGACAGACGGACATGGCGAAACTATAAGGGTTCCTTGTTGACTACGGAACCCTAAAAAGCAACTCTTGCTACAACACAATAAAGTGCGATTCAGTCGCACAGCACTAATTACCTACAGTTATATTCACCTAGAAATTACCTCTCTTTCTATCGCGTAACTCTTATATCTTCTGACGACGTTGCGCTCACTGAATTGGCGCGACAAGACGAGCCCGCCGCGTATTAGTAACTTCATATCTAAAATGCGAGGTGTGCCTTCTGTACAATTCTGTGGTCTTACTTACATTAAGGTCGATAGAGGTGCACACATAGGTCCAGTCGTGAAAAGTGCGTGGTGCGGGCTCTTCACCCTCGGCCCCTACGGCTGTCTTTATAGAGTTGAACACGCCCGTCACAGTGCGATGAAACAGTCTACAATTAATTATAAAAGTGTCAAGGAATATTATGTAGAGTCACGGACTTTAATTGATGAGCCACCTGGTACTGTTCGTATTTTAGCCGTTTAATGCAAATTGGGGTTTATTCGGTTCCCGACACGCAAAGTCATATTAGAAGAAGAAAATTATATTTCATATCTTTGCCGTTTAAGTTATATTTAAATTACTTATTAGCTAATAGGCTAGATTGTAATGTGAATAAAGTATTACCAACCGTGATATTTTATAAAGGGAAAAAAAAAAATCTTTACCGGTTGGCTAACCTGAGAGCCAGAACTACAAACTTGACAGCAGAGTGACAACCAACGTCAACCAATTGCAGGTCTAGCAACAGTAACCTAGCAACGACGAACAATCGTTGCTAGGTGTCTGTTGCGATAGTAACGTTAGCGTTATTTGTTTATTCTGGAAATAGGATATTGGAATCACTTTTACAAGTCATATTAAAAAGTTGTATAAATAAGCTAGATGAGGTCGGCGTTTCCTATCTGACTACTCTGAGAAGAAAGGCCGAAACAAACTCAGAGGTCACCGTCTCCTTTAAAGTCCAGACATAATCTTGGTCAGGCCATATTTTTATTTATTTTGGGACCCTACTTGTATAACCAGTTTAACAGAGTGCTAAAGATTTATAGTTTAAGCTATATTAGGTGTAACTTACTAGTACAGGAATATTTGGCAAAACTCAATTATGCAGACACGGAAAAACAATTAGAAATATTAAAATAAAATTTCCATCTACCTACTCTAACATAAATCTCTTCCTTAACCTAATTAATAATAGTCTCCTCTTTATTTAATTTAATATTATTTGGTAATTTGCTTAAACATAATATATCTTACTTAATCTAGTTTTAAAATAATATACCAAAATAGTTACCTACTCTTTAAGTCATTGAAAATATTATGTCTCCTTTTAATTTAGAATCTAATAAAATTGTTGTGTTCCTTTTAAAATTTTGATGTAAATTGATGGCCTGAAACACAGGTTTTCACAAACCTAGATCAGGCAGGTCTATATTACAGCTAGAATTAAAGTAACCTCGTTTGTAATTAATGTAAATCTTATTTTTACTTTTTAACTTGAATAATTTTTTTTTTTTTTATATGAGGACCATGTAGATTAGAGTCTGAAATGGTCTTTTGAGGAAAGAACCACACAGATTTAAGTGGACCTGTCCAGTCAGTGCAAGCATTTGTCAGTAATAGTGGAGCTCAACTCAGAACTTAAGGAGCTCAACGACTCGACGAACAATACCAAAGAAAAGACATTTGGGTAGGTTGCATAAAGTTTTCAAATTGCCAGACCTTCGTTAAAACTAACAGAACAAAAAATAAATATCCACTTTCGAAAGTATCGTCTCTGACATCAAGATTTCAACTGTCACTGTCTTCAGTTAAGTTTTCAGAATTATCGAGTTAATGAGCTATGATTCAAAGGAGGTCGGTATCAAATAGATTGGATAAACTTAATGCAACATTGTATTTATTTTTGTCATTGAGAATTTATTAGTCAAACTCTATGGTTAAGACTCTTTCCGATTAAAAGTAATTTATTTGTCATCTTGTTTACGAGCATGCGTTTTGAGTTCGTGTTTAATCGTGTAATCTCGTGAATGTATGAAACTGCAAAACTGAAAAGTTTGAAGGTGGCTGAAGTCCGTGGCTGAACTTGTTTTAAACACCAATTTATAAACGAAGAAGACATGTGCCTGAGGGGTTTTCCCATCGGCGAAAATGGAAAACTTCCATACAAAATTCAATCAATTTTACAAAATCCTTCACTTTCTTTATACAGGTGGTCATGGGCATCTTAAGGGGTCATTATGTGATACAATAACCCATTAAGAGGATACTCTTGTGAAAAATTTCATGCTTCTAGACCACTGCAGTTTACTGACTGTCACTTGTCTGTCAGTGAATAAATGAATTTAAGATTTTGATTACGTAGATAAAACTAGTAAAGGTCATAATTTAGTACAATATGATAACTACTTTTATTGCGGAGGAGCTCGTGGCTAAGTAATAACAGCCGCACGGGTCGATCCATCAGGTTAAGCTACGCTTTCCGGGGTTGGTCCGTGGATGGGTCACCATCTTTACATACCGAGACTCCTCCGTGCCTCGAAAAGCACGTTAAGCCGTTGGTCCCAGCTGTCATTTGTGGATCTTTGACAGTCGTTACGGGTCGTCAGAAGCTCGAAAGTTTGACAACCAGTCTTACCAAGGGGTATCGTATTACCCAGTTACTGGGTTGTGGAGGTCAGATAGGCAGTCGCTCCATGTAAAATACTGGTATTCAGCTGCATCCGGTTAGACTGGAAGCCGACCCCAACATAGTTGGGAAAAGGCTAGGCAGATGGATGATAACTACTTTTATTCGCGTGTTATTAGTGTACTCACTTGTCAAGTCTCTGCATATTGTTTGACGTCTGACTGGGCGACGCATTTCTGTCCATATTCATGTCGTACTCATCTGGAATGCAAATGGCGTTAAAGTTTTAATAATGCAAAATTAAATGATACTGTTAAAAATGTATTGATGATAAAATGACACTTGTACAGACATACAAAGGTACAATACAACTATTTTCTTAATGTCCCTCGTCAAACTTCGTGTTTCGTCAGTCGCTCTCAATCGACATCCAAGTTGATTGAGGAAGGAACCCTATCTGATTATTTTCGCCCGATGGCTCCAGAAGGAGGGTTACGTTTTTAGATTGTCTATTCTTGCGGTGAATGTAAAGTCTATTATTTAACAATTCATGTAATTTCCGCTTTAACGAAATTCAACTTTATGCTAGTGTTAGTTAAGTCGATTTCAGAAGTACTAAAAATGTTTGAAGATGGGCGCTAACTGAACTTGTGAAATGTGTGGCTATTAAAGTTGATTTTCCAAAAACACATATTTGTTGACATATTTGGAAACTAAATCACGGACGCAGTGTAGGTAGTTACCAGCAAGTGTGGCGGTGTCCACAGGTCTAGAAGAATGATGATGTTGCGTCCTGCCGCGAGTTTCTTCCGCGCTCTCCCACCACACGTCCTCCGCGCGCTCGGCCCTAAACATAACAGGATACTACTGAATCGATAATGGTGCCAACTCTGTTGTTCACAAACTAAACTAAATTTAAGTTCAGTGCATCTTTTTCTATCTATTTCATTAAGAAAAGGACAGAAGATAAATTTTAATTTAGTCCTGTCAAATCTGTCACTGCTCCATACAAGTTTAGAAGTTTAGAGTGTGTTTACGTCAATTTACGTCGGGCGCTGATTAATTTGACTAAACTAAAAATTTTTTAATAGTATAAACAGATGTATTCAAGTGTACCTGGGGCTGGTCTCGGCGCGTTGTTGCAACAGACAGCGTAACTTGGCGATGCTGGTGGACAGGTCGGCTGCTTCTTCGTACTCCGGTTCCGGGGAATCCGGTTCCGGGACCAATGAGTGATCTGCTTTGGGGACCGATCGCGGTTGAGATGGCTGAAAGAGACAACGTAGTTAATTGAATAGAAAGAGTAACCGTGGAGCTTCTTGCTGGCTCTTCTTCATAGGAAACGACTAGTTAAAGCCGTGCACAAGGTTTATGTGAAATAAAATATTTATGTGAATTAAAATAAAATATTCAAGATTCATCATAATCCTATCCCAACTAATATTATAAATGCGAAAGTGAGTTTGTTTGTTTATTTATTTCTTTGTTTGTTTGTTACGGATTTGGATCAAATTTGGCACATAGGTAGACCATGACCTGGAAGAGGACATAGGATACTTTTTATCCCAATATTCCCACGGCATCGAGACTTATGGGGGTGAAACCGCGGGGGCAGCTAGTACTATATTATAATACTAAGATCGCTTTTATCGATCTATAAGACCGCCCACTGTGTCACCCTATGTAAAATTTCTACATTTATATCTGTAATAATCGTATTGTTGTTCATATCTGTGTGTGTGTGTGTGTGTGAGCTAGGTGTGGCAACACGTAGTGTTCTGGTTTGCGACTGGTCAATCGTCATCCTGAGGAGAGGTGAAACACGTGTCGATTTCTTACAGGGTTTTTATGACTCCTGAGGAACAGTTTACTAAATATATCTACGTCTATATATATATCTATGTATATATCTGTATTTTTTATGGTGTACACAATAAAGGGTATTCTATTATATTCTAATACTCACCATGCTATCCTGTGAGGTGACTCTGTGCTGCTTCACTAATGTGTGCACGTTGTTCTCATCTGTAAACCGAAAATTATGAAGCTTCCATAGAAAAAAGTTTGAACCCCTTTACGAATTCGAAAAAGGTACAGTCGAAAAAATTGAATTCTGACCCACCATAAGCTTATTTTTTCCTACAGACATTCAAATCAAATCAAATCAAATCATTTATTTTTTGCAAACATGGGTAATTGGTACATAGATGTTTTCTTAAAATATAGTCCACCATATTCTACCGTCTTATGGGCATGCAAATAATATTTAATTCCTAAATTAAACAGTGATTCTATTGTTACCGAATAAATATAAATGTCAAATCATTAGAATTACAGAAACAAAAATATAAAAAACAGACTAATATCAGTAGTAACATTTTTACAGTAATGTCAAAAAATAATAAAGTATGTCAAAGTGTCAATCAGAATAAAAAGTGTCAAAATAGGAACATGTATGTCAATCAAAATAATAGTTTAGAATTTATGTCAAGATAAATTCCTTTTCATTAAGGAACTCAGTAACGCTATAATATGCTCTGGCGGTCAAAAAAGTCCGAAGTTTATTTTTAAACATAGATTGAGGTAGTTCTCTCCAACTTTTAGGTACTTTGTTATAAATGACTGGAGCCATACAGTATACACTTTTGCGCAATAGGGTCGTCTTAGCAGATTGGAGACAAAGTTGACCATTATCACGTCTATTGCGTGGGAATATGTCGGCTAGACGTTTATAGTAATGCGGATTCGACTTAACAAACACAGCCACTTCCAATATGTACAAGGACGGTAAAGTTAATAACTTGTAATTTTTAAAATAAGGCATGCAACTATCGGTCTTCTCAAGTTTAAACATCGCCCGTAAACATCTTTTTTGAGACTTGAATGCGGATTCTTTTTCCGTCGACTTACCCCAAAATATTAGCCCATAGCGTAGATGGGATTCCACTAAACCATAGTACGCTGTAAGTAGAGCATCGGTATGTAATGTGAATGAAAGTGTGCGTAAAGCGTATGCGGATATACTAAGTTTTTTACATAAAATCTCAATATGTGCTTTCCAGTTAAGGTTTTTATCAATCTGGAGGCCAAGAAATTTTGTAGAGTTAACTTCTTCTATGTTTTCATTGCAGTATTGTATGTTTAGGTTCATGCTAGGTAACCGTTGTGTAAAATGTATAGCTTTCGTTTTCTTAAGGTTTATTTTTAAATTGTTTTCCTGCATCCATTGTATAGCTGATTTTAAGGAATTATTAATATCATTCTCATACGCCTCTACACTTTTACAAGGTATTGTCAAAGTACTGTCGTCCGCGAATAGGGTCACCGGTTCTTCAATGCAGTTAGGCAAGTCATTAATGTATAATATAAAAATAAATGGTCCCAATACGCTTCCCTGCGGTACCCCATGTTCTACTTCACGCCCTGACGATCGATAAATCTCTTCTTTCTTCTTTACGGTATTGATATGTCTAATTTCAGTAATTTGATTTCTATGTCTTAAATATGATTCAATTAGACTAAGGACATTGCCTCTTATGCCATAAGCTTCCAACTTTTTTAATAGTGTAGCATAATGTATACGTGGTCAAATGCCTGGGTCATGTCACAGAATATGCCGCAGACTGGATTTCGTTTGTCAATATTGTCAATAACATTATACAAAAAGTCATATACAGCCATATTGGTAGTTCTCTGTTGTCGAAAGCCCTTCTGTTCATCACATAAAATCTTTTTTTTTTTAACGAATTCAGACAGTTCTTTATATATATATTTCTCAAATATTTTTGATATGACTGGAATAAGTGCGATAGGCCGGTAGTTTTCCATTAGATCTCTATTGTCTTTCTTAAAGAGAGGTTTTATGATAGACGTTTTTAACGCAGATGGATAGACACCCGCGCTTATACTTAAATTTATGATATGACTCAGATGTCCACATATTTCCACTGATACATGTTTTATCACTTTACTGGAGATATCATCATAGCCTACGCTGCCTGTGTTGTTTAATGACATTATAATTTTATGTATCTCTGGTGGTACGCTGGGTGCCATGAACATAGTTTTGTTGTTCCAATCTAATTTTTGACATTTGGGATTACTGGCAACGTGTATTTGTGGTTGGATTTTATTAATGAAATAGTCATTAAACGCTTCCGAAATTTTTTGGGGACATGTTACTAGGCGATTTTCTAATTTGATTGTATGTATGTTATGTTTAGGTAAATTATGTTTAGCACGATTAATTATTTGCCAGCTACTTTTAGATTTGTTTTTTGATGTTTTTATAAAATAGTTGTTTTGTGCCTTTTGTGTTAGGTGTATTATCTTTTTAAACAATTTGGAGTAGCTCTTGAAACAAGTTTTATTTTGACTATTAGGGATTAATCTAAGCTGCCATAAAAGTTTTCTTTTTTTTCGACTACACAATTTTATTCCATGAGACAACCATTTTGGTCTTTTTATTATATCTATTTTAATTCGTTTTTTCGGAAAGCATAGATTGTATATCAATTGAAATGTGTCAATGAATTTGTTATAAGCCATATTAGGATCATTTGTTTCATAAATGTCCGAAAAAGAAAGACTGCTAATACATTTTTTGAATTTAGCTAAATTGTCAGTATTGTAGTCTCTTCTTGTCGTGTACCAGTAGTTTATGGCGTATAGTGTTTGTACGGGACAGTGAAGTAGCTGTGCTGTATGGTCGGACAAGGCAAATTCTATAACATCAGTCTTACACTTTTTATTGAAATTATGGGCAAAATTATCTATACATGTCAATTTAGCCATACGAGTGGGTTGTTTTAATGCTAACTTAAGATTAAAACTATTCAATAGACATTCAAATTCATTAGTGTGACTATTTTGTTTAAGCACATCTATGTTAAAATCACCACATAATATTATATTCTTGTAGTGCAAGCGTGGTATTTCTCGCAAAATTGTTTCTAATTTGTTCATGCAGTAGTCAAAGTTGTTTACATTTGGTACCCTATAGATACAAACTATAATTAACTTATACATAGTAAGCTCTATGGCACAGCATTCAAATACACCTGGAGTTGATACATTCGATATTTTAGATATATCCTTAGATTGTATACCATTTTTGACTAGGATACATGCCCCTCCTCGTCTTTGCTGCTTTCTACAGTAACAAGCAGCTAAATGGTAATTCGGTATATATAATTGGTTTTGGAAACCTTCCATGATAAAATGTTCTGTGATACACAATACTTCTACATTAATTTGTTTTTCAGATAGCTCATTCAAACATACAGTAAAGTTATTTGATTTATTTATCAACCCAGCAATATTTTGATGCATTATTTTAACATTTTTATTTGATAGTAATGCTCATTTGCATACTGAATGTCTTATGACATTCAGTATGCAAATGAGCAGTATTCAAATTAGCTAATTTACAATCAACACTATCAGCGAAAAAATTCAGTAGATTCATTATTTAAAATTGAATTAGTGGGGGGTGTCAAATTTTGATAGTAGTTTACGTCAATATTTATATTTTCCATAATTTTTGTATAAATATGTATAATTGCTCTTTTATTAATTGCACCTGAGTTACTCGAAAACATGTCGTAACTCAAATAGGAATTTGTATCAAAATAATATGCGTAGGACCCACTATTTATTTCCTTAAATAATAGGTTATTGAATATCTCGACCTTATAATTATATATAGGAGATCCGCATATATAAGTTGGACTACACACTATTATATTTGTATAAGTTATGAGCTCAAGAGATTTCCTGATGGTCTCTACTATATGTACGCAGTTTGAGGAAGTTCAAATACAATTAGGTCGATATTCGCGTAAACATACATTTCCTTGGTAACGAACTTTTCATCTGCCATCTTTGTTATTTTGACGGTTTCAAACGATTTATTGTCAAAGTGGGTCAAGATTCACTTAGCCTGACTGTACATAATGAAAAGTAAGTATAATGTTAAAGGTTCTGAAAAAGTTTTTGAAGTTGACGCAACCCTATGAGTAAGACTCATATACAGTGCGACTAGGATCTTTTAGCGCTTGAGTGACATTGACAGGGGGACATTCCTGTTTTTTTTTAAAATTGTATTGAAAAAACAAAATAGCGGCGCTTGTTCGGAATTTCTGCCACGCGCCGAAAGATCCTTATCCACATTTAGAGGCCTCATATACCTCATAGACAGGGCTGAAATTAAAATTCCGAATTAGATACCTCTCTGTCCATTGGCGGTGTGTATATCCTTGTGTTCAGGAATGGGTCTGCCGCGCGGGTGCTCGGACGGCGACGTCTTGTCGCTACCTCGTTCCCGATGGTGGGACGGCGACTTCTCCTACACACGCAAGAGGTTATTAATAAAATTATTTTATTTCCATTGTCTAGTCGGCCTTTCTTTCCAATTTATAACTATCCTAACTAATATTGTAATTGAGTTTGTTTGTTACGCTTTCACGCTAAAACGGCTGATCGGATTTGGATGTAATTTGGCAGACGGATAGAACATGATCTGAGTTAGGACATAAAATAAACTTTATCCCGGTAGCACATCCCCGTGAGATGATTTTGACCTCAACGCAAGCAAAGTTAACGGCCTTTTTTTTTGAAGGTGTGAAATCTCCAAATGACTTCTCCCGCTCTGGGCGGAGCGAGAGGGCGTTTCAGACTTTTACTGACTACAGTTGCCTGTTGCCAAGGTTCCCGGTATCCCTTTCGGACTTCCCGCAATGAAACGGGAAGCCACGGGCCTATTGGCGTATTTAGTAAGTTGCTGACCAGTCACCATAGTAAGGGTAGGGTGGGGTAGGGTGAGGCGGGTTCTCTGATCATCAGATAGTTTGATTGGCCATTAGCGAAATGGCATTAGTATTCTAATCTTAACTTATATCACAAATGCGAGAGTGAGTTAGTGTACAATTTAATAATGTTATTCAAACAATAATTGTTAGAAAAAGTGGTGAGACCTTCTAAATACAGATGAATGTGTTACTAATTCCTATTAGCCAGCGATTGCTTGAGTGACACTTTGATCAGATACTCTTGGAACAGACCCGACACGCCTAAAGTTAGACTACTCTGATTCAAGACTGACCTGATCGCTGAGCCCGGTAAAGCGAAGACCCTTCTTCAGTCCAGCGATGCCGAAATCCAGCAGACCTTCCATCATGCCGGCCGCTTCGTCCTACACCAGGAAACATTACAGAAACAGATAGAAATATGACGAAAAACATTACAATTGATGCACGGGAAACAATGTTGACTAAAAGAAATTAACAGGAAGTGAAATAGGAGGAAGGAATTGCTGGCTTTCCGTGAGCTTAGGAAACTGATAATAATGTTGTATTGGCTCAACTTAAGGATGTAGATAAAGGGTGTAAAACGCGCTCTTTAATGTTGGGTCTGTTGCTCAGCGAGACATCGAGCGGTGTACGAGAGAGAGTGCGCGAAGTTTAGTTCGAGATAACGCGACAATGTAGCCCCAGCATAAGAGGAAACGTGGTCACGTAGTCGTTGGCGTTCATTCCATATAAACATATTGCTGTTTTCTACCTGGAGAAAACTAGAGCAAACATTTTTTTACGATACATCTGTCACGGCCATGTTCGTATGTTTGGTTTCTTCTTTGTCCATTTTATTTTTTATTTTAGGAAGGTACGTCAAAAAACAAATCATAACAACATGGCAGTGCAGTGGTAGATACATAATTATCGCAAAAAATATTTGCACTGGTATCATTAACCAGGAGAAAACAGCGAAAACAGACAAACCACGTTTCGTCTTAAGTTTCAGGGTTGCACTTGCAACATGCGTGGGTACTTACAGTCACAGCATATTGTACCTTACACTCATGTAAGATGAAAAAGTGATTTTCTCTAAAAATATTATCAGAAATTTTGTTCAGGTTTTACGAACCTAACCTTTTCAAAACCATACCATAATAAGCAAAAGGTCTCTTTTCAAAGTTACAATCGTTACACGAAAAAATCGCTTTTAAATTTTGCGTAACTGATATTTATGCTCATAACTGTACCTACATCGTGAGCATGACCAGCTTTTCGAATAGTTTTCAGAATAAGTTCAAATGATTTCCGGTTTATTAAAAAAATATTTGTGCCATTTACATCCATAATGTAGTTCGTTAGGGCTTAACGGGTTTCAGAACGGGAGAAGTAATTTGATCATTTCCCAACCAAAAAAACAAAAAATTACATTAACGGAAAAGCATAAGTTAGGTGAGATAAGTAGGTAAGATAGGTTCCCAAGTAAGAAATGAAAAATGTTTTTCCAAATAAAGATTGCACATATTCTCAAGTAAACAGGGTACATTATTATTCTCATGTTAACACACTCACACAACAGTTCAGGATGAATCAGTAACACAAATGGTCTAAATATCCGTGCATAGTAACAGACATGCTCGTCACTTGATTCATGCAGATTCAAACAAACTGCCTCACTTGACTGTGCACATAGATTGGATATTGGATTTTAAACCTTAATTGTTAGTAATTTAAGTCTTTAATGCTGTGCTTAGAATACTTTGAAAACTTGTTACGTTGGGTACTTACTGGATTTCTGTACTGTCTTCTTTAAAATTTAAAACATAACACATACAATTAACCTAAATATCCTTGTAAATTCCAGCAAAAAATTACTCTAATTCTCGAAAGTTCTATGTCAAAATCCAATACCAGCTTGTGTCAAATAAGGCCCAAGGTAACACCAAGTATGATATAACTCCAGTCTTGAGGAAAATACAGTAGGAGAGTACAGTAGGACAGTGACATTCAAAGCAATCGTAACCTGAGCCAGTGCGGTGCTTGCTCCTTATTTGTGGTACCTGTCTACAAAATCGGTACAAAATATTTAAATATATATATATGATGCAGTTGTTAAGGCATTGAAGACCTAAGACCGTTCCTGTATAAAATATATTAGGGACGATTTTGCTGTGCACTATTGACGAGTGTTGCTATATTTTGGTTGCAGATAAAACGTCAAATATTACGTGTTTTAGACGAGATATTAAGGCGTATTTGGAGATCTAAAATGGTGTTAAAAACAACATATTTGACGTCAATTCCAATGCCTTTTTTTACCAATATAAAATCATCTCTATTATTATATTAATCGCAACCATTCTTCTTTCTTTACTTTATTTCTTTCTTTCAATTCAATACTCATGGCCTGTGCCTGCCCAGCTGACCATCATGCTCATAATTTCGAGCTTGATCAATAAATCAGATATCAAATCTCATAGTAACTAATGCTGGGGCTACATTATCGCGAACTAAACTTCGTGCGCGCTCTGTCGTACACCGTCTCGCTGAGCGAAAGAGAGCACGTGAAGTATAGTTCGCGATAACGCGACAATGTAGCCCCAGCATAAGAGAAAAATGAGGTTACACTGCTAGAAGGATCGCTTGGCGCTCTAATAGCGTTGACAGGGGGGCGCTGTTAGCAAACATTTCAGCAATTGTTTTGTGAAATGTATTAAAAAACAAGATGGCGGCGTTAGTTCCGATGTTGGCCACGCGCCAAATGAAGCTAGTAGTTTGTCTCAAAGCTGTTTATTGAAACACCCTTTCAGAAACTAGGGATAAATAAGTGCATGATAAAAATATCTATGTTATAATTCCCCGTCTATAGTAAACGCCCAGCACCTATTTACAAAAAGCATAAGCAGAAAGATCGTGCAAACAACATACACTGGAGTTTTGCTTGCGGGGCACATCTAAGGCAAGTTTGGAGTCCACCTGTAGGTCCCCTATTTTCGTCTTGGCCTCTCTGACGGTGGACTGCAAGTCTTTCAGCAAGGCATCAGCTGGTTTTGGGCTCTGTTCTTTCTTCGTTTCTTTGTATAGACTCGGGTCTAGGGGGTCTACTTCTATTATTTCTTCTTCACCTGGAATTAAGGGTTTTGAAAGAAAAAAATATGTAATTTTAGTTATGTACACTCAAACTGCACTTCCATGACAATAATTTGTGTCTTAGTCGTGGGTTTCGTAATTTAATTGTAACTTTGTTACCACTGACGTGCAGTGCATAGTACAGTCACCCTAGTTTATAACCTCGATTAACACAGAATACTTTATATCCCAGTAGTACATTCCCGTGGGATAATTTCCGACTTCCACGCGGGCGGAACCGCGGGCCAAAGCCAGTCAATAGAACTTGCACCATGTGATATTGAGGTGTATGAATTCAATTCAATCCAAACCCCAGAGCAGTGGTAACGGATGCGACTTACGAGTTGTAGGATGACCTACAAGTGGAAGAACCTACGAAGGTTTGAACCCTGACAGGCGCTTTACTTTGTGTAAATAATTTCATTACCACTGCTCTTAAGGAAAACATCGTGAGGAAACCGGCATGTCCTAGAACCAAAAATTCGAAGACATGTGACTTCTACCAACCCTCAGTGGGCCCGCGTGGTAGATTACGGCCCACTCCCTCTCACAGAGAGGAGGCCTGTGTCCCAGCAGTGGGAACATTCTAGGCTGATTATGTATGTATGTATACAAACCCCAGAGTAAGTTTTTATATGTTAAATTATTATAATTCACCAATTAAATCTTACCAAACCACAGTGGCTGTGGCGACTTGCTGCGCGGCGGGTTGGGACTGCCGTCAGTGTCCGCGTCCTGCCCCCACAGCCGGCTCAGCGTGATTTCTCCATCCAGGCTCGCCAGCAGGTCCTGACCCATACTGATGCACTGCAGGTCTATGTCTGTGTCCCAGGTTTTTACACTACCTAGAATAGAAAATAGGAGATATTTTACTATTGTTTTCTTTTAATTCTTTGTATGTACTGCTGTTGGAAATAGAAATAAATTAATACATAGTCATTTTTCTCTCACAGAGAGGAGTCCGGTAGCCCAGCAGTGGGAATGTTGTAGGCAGATTATGCTATGCCGTGCAATGCATATTTCTTCTTTAATATCCTGTGTCCTCCTACAGTATCTTCCTGCCTTATTTAGCTAGATTTGCAATATGTCAGATTGAGCAGCGTGGACCTATTATAAGTAGATGAATTTCATAAGTGTCCAAGTCAAATCAGTTATTTCAAATAAGCACATAATTAAAAGACACTTTTGAATGTCAAAATTCACAAGAAAAATTAAAAAAGTTGCCTTACACATACCTTCAATAATTCTATCATAGATCTTCACTTCGTTCCGTCCCTGTCTGCCTCTCCTCTGTCTCAGAATAGGCGAGGTCTTTATATCAACTGGTTCCGTACTTGTGACCGGTACTTCTTCAACTATATTCTCTATCTTCTCCACTTCAGATTCCTCCTTCACATCTTCAAGAACTGACTGTGTTGTTGTAGCATTACCTTTAGTTACTCCTATTGATAACTCTGACTCCGTACTTGTTGGTTCCGGTTTTTTATCCATTACTGTCTCTTTTTCAGGAAATGGTGTTTCTTTCTGTTCTTCAACAATTACCGGTTCCTGTTTCCCTTTCAAAATCGTTAGCAACTTGTCATTTAGCCACACCGGTTCAACCAAAGTACTGTTGATGAAGGTGTCAAGTTTCTTGGAAAGAATACGGACTAATAATTCGGAATGGGGTGTATCCCACAGTTCCCATGGTATAAGTTCTTTGAATACAATGCGGAGGATATTGGTGCAATGGTCGGCAGACTGGATTGTTTTTTTAGTTATGTCAAATATTAGGTGAGATTTCTTGTACAATGATTCTATTGTACTGTTGGGCATTTTTTCATGGCGTTTCTGAGCCTTCTGGTACTCTTTCAGGTGACTCGTAAGGATAGTGGTTATGTCTACGTAAACATCTTTGGTTTCTATCTTGTTGCAAATCTGTGGGTTAATTATATTTCTTAAATTAATATTATGAAGATTCCTATGGCAAATCAGATAGGAAATATACTTTTTTGTAAAAACCTTGGTAGGTACTATTTCAGGCCAATCTAAATAAAATAATAAAGATAAAATAGTTATGAATTTACACCTTTAATAATACATAGTAGAAAATATAGGGTCAGTGGGTCGTCTTAGGGGTAGTGCTCATTGAATTGAAAACCTATTGAATACAAACCTGAAAACTCTTGCCAATCATTTGATCCAACATTTGTTTACAAGCGAATGGGAAGCCAATCTCCTGCGATATATACGGTATGTACCACGACGACACCAGCTTCCTCTCCAACACCGTCGATATCACACTCAGCTCATTCGTATCATACTCTCGACACTCCGATTTCGAAGTCTTCCGCGGCTGAGGCAACACCCGCGACAACGCCGATAAATACGGGTAATCAGCCACAATACCATCCAAATCATATTTTATAGGCTTGTTCAAACGCAACAACCACTGAATAAACTTAAAACTAACACATAGTGAGACTATAAATAAAGTTAAAACGTAAAGAGGAAACCATATTCCGGTTATGGGCGAAATGTTCGTAATATAGTTTAGTAGAACGCAGATAAATGTTCCCGCACATGATAAAATTGTTGTACACTCTAGTAGATTTCTTTTGAGTAACATTGTGCTTTTCCTTTTCTGTTATTGATTAATTAATAAATAAGAACATTTTCATGATCGATCGATTCAATGTTTTGCAACTTTCTCTGCTCTGTGACAATATTATGACAGATAGGATGACATATGACATTGTTTTGGAAACAAGTCATACAGACAGCTGTTAGAAGAAACCAAACACATGAATTTAGTAATTTTTTATGAGTGAATTAAATCTCGAAAACGTGATTTAGAAATTTTTTATGATACGCGCTCTATTTATGTTGTGCGATTGACTGGAAAATCATTTTCCTTTACATTTCGTTTTGAGAATTTACTATACACATTTACTAACAGGATAAACGATTGCGAAATAATAATTGTTCTAACTCACAGAGCACTATCTAATACTGTGTAACTATTTAGACTAAAGTAATAAAATAAAATCAAATAATTATTTACAAAGCCGAAAAGTGTAGCTAGAAAATACCTAGATGTAAATTTGACATTGACATTTAAAAACGTGTACCTATTCGTCAAACGAAAACGTCACCCTCATTTCGTAGATTGGGCGAATTGCGAAAATATTATATTTTCTGAATTTTTATACTTCTATTGGTGATTCTAGCAAAATGTAAGTGGAGAATACATATAACTATATTCATTATTAATTTTGGTATCATAGTATGGGTGTTTGACTTATTGTTCTTTTATTTCTCCAGGTCGAAAGTAACTTTCAAGATTACTCTAACTTCTGACCCTAAACTGCCGTTCAAAGTGTAAGTTCTAGCTTTAACAACACCTCTACAAACCCCTGTAACTTCAACGTGGCCCATGTCTTTGAATAATTTACTTTACATATAATTTTTTAGTCAATTTTAGTTTGTTCATTTCAACAGATGCTGAATGGCCCAGGGCTCTTCGTTGAAGTTACAAGGTTTAAAAATGGATACAGCTGTAGTACAACAGTTCCTCAACTTCTTCCAAGACTATATTAACCTTTGTCAGTTAGAAAACTGGCCTGACAATGATACAACTGAGGCTGAACTGAAAAATGCTTTGATTATTTCACAACATGTGGAGAAAAGTCTTGATAGACTACAAAAGAAAAACGTCCTCAATGAATTCTTATGTGTATTAAACGGTGACAATGAGACATCAAACAGTCTCATTAAAAACTGTCTTACCGATCCTCCAAAATATGTACTTAAAAAAATTATTAATTCAAATACTAAAATAAACCAAATGGATGTGGGTTTTAGACTGTTTCTTGAGTTGTTTTCTGAGGATCAGCTAGAGAACTGTCTCACAGAGTTGATGCTTGAGGCAGCATCAAAAGAGACCTTACTAAGAAATGTTTCTAACAAAATACCCAAAGATAAAATACTAGAGTTCAAAAGCAAAGTTCTCTTATTAGAACTAAATGCATGCAATTCAGACATTCTACAGTTATTAAACAACTGTAATCAGAATATTGTAGAGTTATTAGTTGTTAGTTTATTAAACAATGACCCAAAATATGCTGCAGCTGTAAAATTAATTGCCGATGGGATCTTAAACATTGTGCTAAGTAAAGACAGTACTTATAAAAGCTTTTGGAGACTACTTTTCAAAGTTGACCGCAAATATTTTACTGAAATGTGTGTTGAGAATTCTGATATCTTCACATACATAGTAGAAGCCTTAGCCGACTGCGGGAAACTGTTGAGAGAAGGAATGTCCGCAGAATGTTTCTATATTGAGTTAAATTATTCAGAGTTAGTAGGTGTGGTTCAAAGAATATGCAGTAATGATTGTCTCAAGTCTCAGTTTTTCGATATTATAAAGAATTATGATTCTGATTTAGATTATTGGGAAAATATTTTGTGAATTATGTGAATATATTTTTATGTTACTTTTCAAGCCTTTTGTTTCTTTTGTGTAGTTTACATAGAACCCATTTTGCCGCATTAATATCCATAGCTGAAATAAAAATACTCTAAAAAGTTAGCAAACTTGTTAAAAATGCTGTAAGTAGTTTATGATTTGTTAATTCCGACAAAAACACAAAAAAAGGCCGCAATCCCCTGCTAATAACAACGCCATAGAAAGCTTTTGATAAACCCAAATATAGGGTGGCCCATAAACTAAAATGAGTGGCCCATTGTAAAAAGATAATTAAGTCAACTTAGAAAAATCATTCCAGTAGGTAGCTCGCTGTAGAAAGTTAAAAAACAGGAAATATTTGGTAACAAGAATGTTATTCCAAATGTAATTCTCCATTACCATTTTGGTAACTTTCCTACAGACTGAGCGTGCCAGAAGCGACGCCATTCACGGCAGTGCTCAAGTTTGCAGCGGAGGAGTTCCGTGTGGAGCCGGCCACCAGCGCCATCATCACCGATGACGGTATCGGCATCAACCCTCAACAGACAGCTGGTAAGATATACCGACATACTAGGCGACCTATATTAGATATTTAGGGCGAATTTCACCAAACTTTTATACCGAGTCTATGTCTTATCCTGCGAATAAATTTTGAATTTTTGACAGTTTTTCCATAGAAAAACTGTCAGATGCCATTTTTATTCCACGGATAAAAGATATCTGACTTTGGTAAAATCAGCCCTTAGACGACTAATTAAACGAGCCGCGCCTGCGCGTGCACATCGTGGGCCGTATTCATCACTTTCAAATCTGTTTGCAGACTTGTTGTCTTTATGTTATAGCTTTTTAATTGTACTCATATGCTGGATAAGCTGCTATGTTTAAGTTTTAATATGTGAACTTTTATTTCGTACTATAATTACCTATTTACATCTTTCATAAGGATTGGTCCTTAGTAGCCCCTAGTACCTAGACAGAGAGAAGTGGAAGGAGAAATAGCCTTTGCACTGCAGTGAGCCATTACTAGATTGTAAAAAATAAAATAAATCATAAATTCATAAGACAAGATCATAAGCATTCAACCCAGACAAGGCCGCTATCTCACCGGCGTTTTACGAGTGTTGACGCTTCTCCAACGTCTGCACAACGTTGGCGCTGCGCAGACGCGACGTTAACCTCGCGAGTTTCTATTGGTAAAGCGCCAACATTGCGTTAACGTCGCGAGTTTCTTGCGTTTTTTTGGCAACAGGTGCACGTGTGCGACGTTAACGTTGCGGTCAGCGGATGTAACGCTTGCCACTAGAAACTCGCGGCGTTAACGTCGCGTCTACGATACGTTGGCGCTGCGCAGACGTTGGAGAAGCGCCAACGCTCGTAAAATGCCAGTGGGATAGTGGCCTGGCATTTGGGCACAACATCTAACTATTGGAACTTTCACGCTGATATTATTTTGTTCCAGGTAATGTGTTCCTGAAGCACGGATCGGAACTGAGGTTGATTCCCAGAGACAGAGTTGGTCACACATAGACAACATATCATTCCAATGTTAATTTAAGCATTACTTTGTATACATAATATATAAACTTTATCTTTATGTTAAAATAATTATATGATTTTTTATAATAATTTCGGATACAAAGAATTTTAATTTTATAGGTATTTCTTCGAACAAAAATATCCTTACCCCTCCTTCTGGGGCAGTTGGGTATACCTATAGACAGTTTAATCAAGCTACATATGATTATGACTAACTTCAAGAAATGTTTAAATTACTTTCCGATAATCATGAGCGCCAGGACCACGTGTAGTAGCTTCTCTTTTACACTAATAAAAGATTGATATTTTTGTTTGTAATGAAAAAACTCGAAAACTACTGCACCAATTTAAAAAATCTTTTACCAGTAGAATTCTATATTATCACTGCGTAACATAGGGCTACAATTTACAAAGATATCACGCGGGCGAAGCCGCTACCGGAAGCTGGTGTTAAATACTTATCTAAGATAAACAGAACTTGAGAATTAAATTATGAGATACTTAACTAATTAATTTCGTCATTATGTAAAGAATTTTGTACACTGCCCCAAAAATAATGAAAATCACCTAGAACACAGTATTATTTTACCCTTTAATACTGGGTTCATGGACAATATAATAAGTACTAGCATACCAGGTTCAACAATGGTGTTAGAAAAACACAGACAAAGCTTTGGTTCAACTTTATTAATACACTTAAAACTAATGGAACGTAATGTACAGAAGGATGGGAAGCATGTGTGTCTCTAATCTAATCTTATGAGTGGTTCCGCAGCTCTAAGGAATGATTTCTCGAACTCCATTTCGGAGAAGCGGTCAACGGAGGCTCTGGGAACAAAAGAAAAATGTTTAGTTATTGTTTAATATGCTACAAGGTCCTTTCGGTACATGGCCAAAATCAGAAATAACGACGAAAAATCCGGAGTCACACGTAATCTGTTCGATTTATGCCCTAACACATGTGACTCCGGTTTTTTAATTTGTCTGTCTGTGGTGTCTTGTTTATACCTTTTTAGTCGTAGTTGGGTTTTAGTTTTTATTACTTTAATTTTTTTGAGTTTATCTTGGACTTAACTGACTTCGGTGAAGGAAATACATCTTGTGGAAACCTGGATTTAAATTTATATATTTTATCAGTTGTTCAGCCTAAACAACTTTTAAACATGACATTTCTGTATGGAGTTTGACATAAAACTGACAGTAGACACGCGTTTAACGAGGTGTCTAAGTTTTTGTCTGAAATCGCTAACTCGTTGAGCAAGCGAGGTGATCAATGCTCGTTCCTTCACTGTATTGAGAATAGGAGAGCCTTTTGTCCTGCAGTGGGATAATAACAGGCTGGTATTAATATTATTATAGTATTCGTTACCGCGCCGCCTCCACGATCGTCCTGCGCTCGTCCGGCGCCAGCGCGATGAGCTCGAGCACGGCGCGCGCGTACTCGTCGGGCTCGGCCGCCAGGTAGCCGGTGCGCGCGCCCGGCGCCGTCTGCACGATGTCGGCCAGCGGGCCGCCCGAGCGGTGCGCGATCGTGATGAGGCCGGCCGCCATGCACTCTACTACACCTGAGGGTTACAACGAGAATAATATGAGAAAAATATTTCAGTCGGTTTTGTATTGCTTGCGACTTCGAGTGAGGAAAAGATTGTGGCGACATCTACATCACCACATGCGAACTGCGCATCAAAGACCTAACGTCACATAAATCCTGCATCGCGCAATTAGAGTTTACCGCGCGATAGACATAATATAAAAGATTCCAACATCAATTGTTTGGCAGTTGCCTGCCAGGCACAACAACCGTCTGGTCGGAGGATCCTCCCTTTTCTATGGTGGATGAGTGAACTTTACACCCTGCTCTTCATACCCCTAAAATATGCAACATAAATAAACATATCTTTTTAATGCGGCTTGAAAAAAAACCGGCCAAGTGCGAGTCGGACTCGCGCACGAAGGGTTCCGTACCATTATCTATAAAAACAAGCAAAAAAAAACAAGTATGGGAGCCCCCTTAAATATTTATTTTATTCTGTTTTTTAGTATTTGTTGTTATAGCGGCAACAGAAATCATCGGTGAAAATTTCAACTGTCTAACTATCACGGTTCATGAGATACAGCCTGGTGACAGACGGACAGACAGACACGGAACGGACGGAACCTTAGTAATAGGGTCCCGTTTTACCCTTTGGGTACGGAACCCTAAAAACAGTTTCAATACTAACTGATGCCAAAATGCTCGTTCCACATGGCATGTATGGCCAGGCTGCTGGTCTGGTACATCTGCAGCAGGCGAGCGTACGGTGCGTTCACCACGAACTGGACGCTGTCCTCCAAAGACAGGTGTTTGGCCAGGTCCTTCAGGTTTTGAACCCGTTCCTCATCCTCGGCGTTGCGGCAGGAACCTACCAGGACTAGTTTGATCTGGAAGTGAAAACATGCATAAATTAGACAATTTAGCTTCCTTCTACTGATTGGCTCAAGAAGTACAGCCGAATACTGAAACCAGGGCCGGATTTAATGGTGTGGAGGCCCTGGGGAAACCAGGAAGTGGAGGCCCCGAAAATTTAATCAAACAGACAGAAATTCGGTTTTTGGTATCAAAGTAATTCAACATATCATTTTAAGACCATCAACCCAGAATACTAAAAGAAAACTAAAAAGGTTCCTTGTGAATGTGAACTTTTTTTTATCTAAAAAATATCTAATTGTGGAGGCCCGGGGCCGTAGCCCCTGTTCATAATCAGCCTATAATGTTCCCACTGCTGGGACACAGGCCTCCTCTGTTCTCTGTCAGAGGGAGTGGGCCGTAATCCACCACGCGAGACCAATGCGGGTAGGTAGATGTCACATGTCTTCGAATTTTTGGAAGAATCATCAAAATCAATTCATAAATTGGCGGATTAATCGCGTAACAAATACAAAAAAAAGGGAAAAAGGAGGGAGGATGTGAGTATCGTTCCTCTCTTTCGGGCATGAGCTTCATTATCTTTTGCACCTATCATATGTGATGTGTGGGTCAAAGATTTGCACTTCAGCCCCTGTATTTTTGATTTTTTTCGAGGGTGGGAAATCATCAAATGACTTCTCCCGCTCTGGGCGGAGCGGAAGTGTCAGACTTTTACCGACTAAAACCCACCCGTGTTCCTTCAGTTGCCTGTTGCCAAGGTCCCGGTATCACTTTCGGAGTTTCCCGCAGCACTTCAGCCCCTAAGATTCACCACTTTATATTTACATCTACACATTTTTAATTGTCCCTCATTACCTTATTCCATAGCATCTCATTCTTGACCAGCAAGTTCCGCAGCTCGTACATCGCTTGCAGCATGAGAGGGTGGTCCTTTTCCGGCCTGAACTGCGCTACTGACAGGATGCGGATAGGATCTGTGTCTTTCACTAGAGAACGGAGTTGCTTCAGTTCTGAGACCTGCAATAATAAATAAATAATACTGCCTCGTTGGTCTAATGATCGCAAGAGCACAGCGGAGGCAGTGTCATCGGAGCCTATTTAACAAAACTGAAAATCCGCATTCTGACAATATAACGAGGTTTTTTCATACATTTTATACGCTTGTGTCGTGAAAATGTGTCCGTTTTGACAAGTATGTCGCATTGTCAGGTATATGAAATAGTAATAATACTGACTACAAATTGTAATGAATAAAATAATTTATTTTAAAACTAGCTTCCGCTCGTGTCTTCACTCGCGTGGTATGTCGATAAAAAGAAGCCTATCTCATTTCTAGGTCAAGGTCTAACCCTGTGCCAAATTTCATCCAAATCCGTTCAGCCGTTTTAGCGTGAAAGTGTAACAAACTCACTTTCGCATTTATAATATTACTTAGCGTGATGATAATGTAGAAGTGTCTCGGACAGTACCGGAGAGCACTAACTTGAGCTATCAAAGAAAATACTCGTTCAGCGACGCTCTCTTGGCGGGCAGAACACTCGCTGAGAGACTCGCACTTAGTAGATACGCATACCAGCGAGTAGAGCTAGCAACTAAAACGAGTTGACGAGCACAAACAGCGAGTGCGCATCGGCGAAGCAGTAATAGTTACCTCGCAAGGCGGGTAGACCCTGAAGGTGCTGAGCGGCATCTGCCAGAGCTCGTTGATGTGGTCCTCTGTCCACGTGCCGTTCGCCATCACCACGTCAGCGCAGCGACCGACCACGCCGTACATCTAAAGATAGAACAACAAATTATTTATGAACTACTAGCGGTGCCCCGCGATTTCACCCACGTAAACGTCTCGATCCCGTGGGAATATCGGGATAAAAAGTATCCTATGTGTTAATCCAGGTTATAAACTATCTGTTTGCCAAATTTCATCCAAATCCATTCAGTAGTTTTTACGTGAAAGAGTAACAAAGATCCATCCATACTTACAAACTTTCGCGTTTATAATATTAGTTAGAAGTTAGATAAGTATTGGATATGTTTGGTCCCTGTCGCGTTGCCCGTACTTCAAGAAGCGAACATATCCTAGCGAGACTCGACTAGTATCGCCAGACAATTTATAGAGCACTAATTTGTTTAAAATAATAAATGGAACTTATTCACTACACAACAAGGTACACATTAAAGTCAAACGCTTTGTTATTGTTGAATCGCAAGGCGATTCTCACCTCTGGACGGTCGAAACGAAGTGTACGTAACTATAATCTATACCAGATTCCTCATATGTGATATTTATTTATTTATTTAATACTTCAAGCACACTTACTGCCACTTAATGCCATAAATCAGTGTTACTCAAAGTGTGCTCCGCGGAGCCCCTGGGCTCCACAAAGACTCTGTGGGGGCTCCGCGAAATTACTGGTCATAATGAACCAGTATTTTCGCCCCCACAGAGGATTTTAGGAGCCCAGTTTCCTCAAGAACTAATTTTCGATTTGGCGGAATTTGCTTGATCACGTGTCTATGCAGGATACAATGGAACCAGTAGGCGCTTTACTTTTTATACGCCATATTGCTCCTACGTCTAAAAAAAAAATTGCAACATCTGAAAAAACGACGAACGGTTTTGATTATTCTAAGTTTCCGTCAAATATTTCGTTTTCCAAAAGGGTTCCGTCACCAAAAAGTTTGAGAACCGCTGCCATAGATACATTAAGTTCGATTATCGCTCATGCCTTCTGTATATGAGAAGAGGTCTTCGCCTTACAGTAACAGGCCAGTATTATTATAGCTGATTACACTCACCCATCCAAATATGTTGTAGTACAACAACTTGAGCCACGTGAACAGCGGGTTGCGGGCGATCACGCTCTGGTTGTTGTACGACACGATGCGATGCTTGACGCGCCGCATCATGGCGCTCGTGATGGTCGGGTAGTGCACGTAGCAGCCGACCGGGCACTGCGCGAGGTACCGGAATATGGGAAACGTGAACGCGAAGCCTGTTGTGTCTATGTATATGTCTGGAAAGAAGATTGAATATCACTACATATTATACAAAAATCGTACAGCGCCCTTCGAGTGCAATATAATATGCGTTCCGGGTATTGATGGGGCTGTTCCGCTTCTGTAGCGCATCAGGGATGTTTGCTGATGCGCGTGTCGATTGCTTCTACAGTACGATGCGGAAAAGATGCGCTTCCCTGGTGCGCCGGGTGCGGGCCAGCCCCAACATTATACTGCAGTGTGTTGCGAGCAGACTGGACTGTTTGTGTGTGAATCGCTGCTGCAAGCTTTCTACATCGGTTATAAGCTTGTAGCAGGGATTCTCATACCTTTAAGGCAGTGTTAGGTTAAATGTGTAGGTTAGTGTACTAATATAGTTGATAAGATAGATTGTTACTAACTTTTTGAGTCCTGTTACTTGTTAATTAAATATAAATAAATATAAATATTATAAAACAAAGTCCTCCGCCGCGTCTGTCTGTCTGTTCGAGATAAACTCAAAAACGACTGCACCGATTTTCGTGCTGTTTTCACCAATGGATAGATTGGTTCTCGAGGAAGGTTTTAGTATATAATTTGTCAAACGGGCGAAGCCGCGGGCATCAGCTTGTGAAGCATAAAATTGACCACTTTAAACTAAGGGTAGTCAATAAAATAAGATAATTTTCTCTTAATAAAATAAGATCCACATTTGTGTCAGTTATGGGCAACAGTCAGTAGACAGACTATTTGGCAAACGAATCTGCAGTACACAAAAAGAATATGATACATAATACATACCCATTGTGCAACAGAATGTGAACTCTATGTTGTTCATTTGATGGAGAAAAAAGTGCAATACGACTTAGCAGTCTTCCTTTTAAATGAACCTGCTAATTCGATATTTTACAAGGAATACTGCGCAATAATGCGATGAAAAAAGAATGCATGTAGCGGAGATGAGAATGTTGAGATGGATGTGTGCAGTGATGAAAATGGGTAAAGTAAGAAATGAATATATAAGGGGAAGTTTAAAAGTGGCGCCAGTGACAGAAAAGTTGAAAGGTAATCGTTTGGCTTAGTATGGGCATGTGATGAGGAGGGACGAAATGCATGTGACTAAAAAAGTAATGAATATAAATTTTGATGGATGGAGCGGGAGAGGAAGGCCAAAGAAAAGAGAAAAGATGGATGGATTGTGTGAGAAATGATATGAAAAAGAAGGGAGTAAATGATGGCGTGACGGTTGACAGGGGATAGTGGAAAAAGAAAACGTGTTGCGCCGACCCCAAGTAACATGGGATAAGGACAGGAAGATGATGATGACTATGCAATAATGCAAGGAAAAAGAACCCTCTACTCACCAGGATTCAGCTTCATAAAGGCCTCCAACCCCAGTACCATGGATCCCAAACTCTGTAGCAGCAGCGTAAAGTACGGATAGGACTGTGCCTCAATAACTCTCCTCATACTGAGCCGCACAAAGGTGATCTTGGTACGGTCCACCTTCACATTGAACTGGTTCTGAGCCCGGTCTATGATTGTCTGCGGTTCCGCTGTCTCTACTGTGTAGATGTGGATGTTTGAATCTGGGTACCTGGGGAGTACATGAGAGTCAATTTTTGGTACCTGGTTTTCTGTGAAATAGAATTACAACATTAATTTGTAAAATATAGGGAGAATTGGATGATTTGTAAGAGAGGTACAAAAATTTCTAACCATTTTATTGCATTTAGGTTTTTCATTTTAAAAGAAGACATGATATTTGAGTATCCTCAGTAGGTGCTGGGACATAGGCCTCCTCTCTTCGAGAGGGAGTGAAGATTTATTTTAATAATGTTAATTGGCATGAAAAATCCTTTTCTTTTTACAGTCGCAACCTATATTTTACAATTTTGAGATGGAGGGCTTAGGTCATAGATGCTAGGAAGAAGACAAGAGCAGGGGTTTCAGTTTTGGTCTTAATTACCTAATGAATCCAAAATCATGGAATGGAGAAGACCTGTATAACATGGGTCACAGATATTATAATACTACGCATGGGTGAATGTTTATACAAATATTGTACAAAATAATTTATATAAGTAGCTGAACTCAGTCAAAATGAAACTAGATAATTCAGTGCATTATATGGTTGACATTATTCATTTATTTATTAGAGGGCCTAGACTTAGGGCATAAAACTTGAGAGCTTTAAGGTTGATGTACTAGAGGGGCCCGCAAAATTCAAATTTTCTTAAGTTTTTTGCAATTTTCAGGTCAGTATCAGGTTGTATGTTGATCTAAATATTATTAGCGCTCATAACAAATATGGATTTACAACCTGATACTGACCTGCAAATTGCAAAAAACGTAAGAACATTTGAATTTCGCGGGCCACTCTAGCGCATCCCCCTTTACTTAGCCTAATGAAGTGAAGCCAGCAAGGCCAGCAACAATACTCTGGCATCATGCATATTCCCCAAAGTTTTGATAAATCAACAAACCTTGCCAGTATAGCCTTGATAGCCACCCACAGCACTCTCTCTCCGCCCCCTCCAGCATTGCAGTATGGATGGAAGAAAGCCACATTGGCCCCGTCCCTCTTACGTCTTGTCAACTTGCGCTCCTTTATCCTCATGTACCATGACGCGAAGATGAACGCGAACGGTATCAGCACAAACGTTATAAATAGGAGGAATCCTATGAATGTCAGAGGTAGGATCACCAGTAAGCTAGAAGAAAAAAAAAAGTTTTTTATTGATTATACGATTATTGTGTGTTGTCGGTCGTACAGGATATTGCTAAGCGTCTTAAATATAAGTGTGTAAGACAAGAAAACCCAGTGTAGTGCTCTCAGTGCAATTATAACACACTGTATTTATAAATATTATAAATAAAAACATCTTATCGTCATTTCAATCTCTGTAGGTAGCGAACCTCATTTTATAACCAAAAGTAAGTTACAATAATGAATAACTAACATACCTTATCATGAAATGTTAAAACAAGCCAGATAACATGAAAAATATAAGAAATTAATATCTCGATGGAAATTAAGTAGTTTTTATATACGTACATGAACCATTGCAGAAACATTGTTAAAACAAATGTTTTCGCGACCTACACACGGTAGGGTCACGACAATTAATTTACTTTGTGTAAAGCAAACACATCTGCATATGTTTCACGGATAAACTAATAAATATCGGAACAATAGGAATTGAACATAACCTCGCAACGTAAACATTCCCGTTGGCAGGGAAACCATAGATAAAACAAAATTATAGTAGAGCTCAGTCAGGCAGGTTGCCACTACAATGTCACGCGATGAGAATTCGACTATACTCTAAGTACTAAATACGCACATGCTAGTAGATTTTTATTTTGGGATTCAATGGGATTAAAAACTGAAAGCTTGTGGCATATGTGGCAGCACTGTTGGTCGTCTACAAACTGCTATAGTTTTGTTTAAGTAGGTCCTTTGTTACTTTACTGTATGTCTATTACTTTACTCTATGGTCCTTTGTGTCAATCGCAAATTAAAAAGGATAGCACATAGTCTCGACGAAATATTGGGTTTCCTATTATTTTTTCGGAGAGCTTTCTTCCACAAATGAAATGAAATGAAATGAAATGAAATTGTTTATTCTGTAAATAGGATATCGCAATCACTTTTACACGTCATATTATTAAAAAAATAAAATAAGCTAGATGAGGTCGGCGTTTCCTATCTGACTACTCTGAGAAGAAAGGCCGAAACAAACTCAGAGGTCGCAGTCTCTTTTAAGGTCCAGACATAATCTTGGTCAAGCCATATGAGGACCATGTAGATTAATGTCTGAAATGGTCTTTTGAGGAAAGAACCACACAGATTTGAGTGGACCTGTCCAGTCAGTGCAAGCATTTGTCAGTAACCGAGGAGCTCAACTCAGAGCTGAAGGAGCTCAACGACTCGACGAACAATACCAAAAAAAGGACATTTGGGTAGGCCGCAGAAAGTACTCAAAACTGCCAGACCATCATTAAAACAGGGAAAGAGGAGCAAAAAAATAAAAATGATCCACATAGTCCTCACATTCACAATAATCAAAACAAAATAATACTTTACAAAGTAATAATGTCATGTTGTATAAAGAATAATCAACAATGTCAATTTGAAGGTATATAAAACTGGTATAATTTAATGATTTTAGATACTAATTAAAATTAAAATGTCAAGTTCTAGGGTTTTTTCAAGGCTTAGCAGAGCGAGCAGCTCAATCCCATGCATTTCTGTCTTCTAAATAATCCGAAATTTTATAGTACCCTTTTTTACATAGTTTGGTTTTAATACTGCTTTTAAATCGTTTAATGGGTAAGTTTCTAATATCAATGGGAAGTTTGTTGTAAAAGCGTATACATTGACCCATGAACGAGTTGCCTACTCTGTGGAGACGAGTGCGATGTACAGCAAGATTGTGTTTATTCCTAGTATTTATACTATGAATATCGGACATTTTCTTAAAATTTGATATATCCTTGTGTACATACAACAGGTTTTCAAATATATATTGTGAGGCTACAGTCAGAATATCTATTTCTTTGAATTTTTCCCTAAGGGAATCTCTTGGATACACCAGATAGGTCCCTATATTTTTGCAGTCAATAGCTGCGCAACGGGTCATATTAATTAATTAGGCGTAAAAGAAGTCAGTTGTTTACAAAAAATGAATGGAAAATGACATTGTAGTTGTCAAATTCTTACACCGTATAGTAGCGACATCTTGACAAAGTGGCAGTTTTTATGCCCATTGAGACAAACTACTCGAATAAAATTTGTCCTAATTTAAAACCTAATGGGGTTCTGAATTGCTTAAACTTTGAATAAGCGCTTTGAGCATATCAGGAAAACTGATAAATTTTTTATCAGTTTTCCTAGCAGTAGGAACAAGCACTTTTTACGATTACCCATACACACATACCGGTTATACAGGACGCGCGTCTCCACGAGTGGCGATATTTTAACCTTTGAAACCGCGCGCCATAACAAGGTTAACCTTTGATAGTCTTACGCTGCGCACCCCGGCTAGTCAACCTCGCTACCACCCTGCTGCCTGGCTAGGCTACCATACCACGGCGCGTTGAGCTATTCGTTATGCTTTTAATTAAATGAGGTTGGCCAGTGAAAACTTTAGACAGATGGCGCTAGCATACGAGGTGCATTCAATAAGTACCTAGCCTCATCGCCAGAGGGCGCTGTAGTTTCAAAAGAGTTTTACCACAGTGTAGCACATTCTTTTTTAATTCTTTTTTCAAATTTTCATTCCAATCCAGTGTTGTTATTGATACGGCAATTACCGTAATATACTGTATTCCACGTAATTTTTTCAGAAAATACGGTATACGGCAGGCCTTTCAATGCCGTATCAAAAAATACGGCAATTGGCTGCTGTAAGTGACCCAAAACGTTTTTTAACTAGCGCAGCGAAACGTACCACTCACAGCTGGGGAAATCCCAACTCGGAACTAAAAACAGAGTTCATATCGCCGGATCGTGCCATCTCTTTCGCCTTATTTAAAAATGAATGAGACAACGTACTGAACTAAAGTTAATTTGTGTTATCTATGACTCGAATAGCTCATTCGCAAGGTATACAGGGCGTCCCACGGATATGCCACATGGAGGGAAAGTACCTTGAATACTGTAGATGGAACATTTTACTGAAAGAAGACATTATTTGAATTTAAAAAGCAATTTAAACTGCATTCATAGATATTTAAATAATTACATGGTTGAACTGGGAATCGAACCCGTTACATGAGAAAAATAATCACCCCGTAGCTTTATCATACCGATCGAAAGGCTTCAACATAAGGATTATTTTTTGCTAAATAACATAGTGTCACAAATAAAAGGAAGCATTTTTCAGAAAAATGAAAAGCTGTCATTACCGTAAGGACATACAAGTGACATTCAGTTACATACATTTAGTTTACAAGAACCAATAAGAAAGTTTCAACGAGCTGTAGCTCGTTGAAACTTTCTTATTGGTTCTTGTAAGCAGAAATTAGACGTATTATTCTAAATATCCACCACAACAAGATCAAAAAATTGACAGGGAGCGAAAAAATCAAAGGTGTGCGACTTTGCATTCAACAGGAAAGGACTCATTTTGAGCATTTGATAAATTGATTAAAAAACATTTAATCGACATGGCGGTTACGTGAGTTAGAAGCTGAATTAGAGAAACGAGGTGAGTTTTTACGAGGAAGGAAAACAGAGCTTGTCAAATCAAATCAAATTCTTCTTTGGTTAAAATCCCCCCATTGCATTTTCCAATGGGGTTTGTAATTGAGAAGAAACAATAAAACGTTTACTTATTATAATTCCTACAATTTATATTTTTTCAATTAAATACATTTTCGCTTAAATCTAGCATGCTCATTATTAACAAATGTCGAAGTCCATCTACAAACATCAATAACAACAATCACAGTAAAATAACTAGAAAATACCACAGAATCTAACAATACAATCTTGTATCATACTAAAATGGTACAGAGTAAACATTTTATTTTATAATAAAAAATATTATTAATATTAAAACTGTTTGATATGGAAGATGGATGTACAGGCCCACCCGAGCTTTGCGTTTGTACGAGTGGGGGCGATAAGACACCTTATTTATATCTTCAATAAGTTCAATATCCACTGCACGATAAATCTTTTAATTTTACAAACCGTATGTCATTCAAAACTGAACCTAATTGACACCAATTGTGTATAAAGCGCTACAACGTTCTTTTGGCGCGTGGCCAAAATCGTAATTAACGCCGCCATATTGTTTTTTCTATTAATTATTTATGTCATTCGGGCGCCAAAAGAACCTTGTACCGTTGTAACTGTTTATTGTCTATGTATTTTCTTCGGCGGGAGCATGAGGGTCAGTTTCATCCGTCACTTCTGCGGCCAGGTCGGCGAACTTCGCCACGTAGTCCACACTCGACTCCGCCATCAGAGACTGCAGATGGGAGTCCACCTGAGGCAAAGAATATTCAGATGATTAGACAATTTTTATAACTATAACAGTAATGCTCCCTTAAATTTAGACTGTACTAGGAAACTCTAATGTGAATGATTGGTTTTTGTTATTTGGTCAACCAATCAAACAAATATAGAAGCCCAACGAGCATAGGAACAGATAATTTTTACAGGAGCTGGTTGATACATAGATATAATTAAGTAACCTAGTATGACTATTGAAATGTACTGAGTGACTATATCACGTCCCATGATAATTTAGCAGACACTCATAGTATGCGAGCGCACTGGTGGCCCAGTGGTAACGGCCCCGACTTACGAGTTGTAAGTCATGGGTTCGAACCAGAGATGTTGCGGATGCAGACTTTTTCACATCCGCGGATGCGGAGGCGCTTTACTTTGTGTAAATAATTTAATCACACTGCTCTCAAAACGGTGAAGGAAATCATCGTGAGGAAACCTGCATGTAATAGAACCAAATATTCGAAGACGTGCCCTGACCTCGCACTGGGCCCTTGCAGCAGTACATTACAGCAGTTTATAGCCCACTCCCTCTCGAAGAGATTAGGCCTGTGTCTGTTCAGTGGGAACATTATAGGCTGATTATGCTTATTATTATGTTTACGAATGAATAGAAGATAGTAGAGAGTAGTACACTCACAGCGGGCCGGCCCTCCAGGTGGCCCAGGAAGCTGCTGAGCGAGAAGTCGTGCACGGAGCCGTCCAGCCAGCCGTCCGCGTCGTGCAGCAGGCGGGACGGGGACAGCGACATGGACTCCGACACCAGGAAGTCCGCTACGCGTAGTAAACATTAAGTATTCAAAAAAAAATCAAAATCAAAAGTCATTTATTGCTGGAGAATCAGCACTTTTCGAACGTCAAAATTACATAAGACAGTCCCCCCAAAACGCCCACCCTTCACCACTTCCTAGTGCTTTAGCTGGGAAGAAGAAGTGGCGCAACAAACTCCCCAGCAGCACAGCTGTCTGTTCAGTTAGAAAAATTTGATTCTATACGAAAGTTTGCAAAATCATTTACATCTAATTAGCCATAATATGTCAGCTAGCACACGCCAATATACCAACCAATTAAATATTTGACTACTATCAAAACTATAAGTACATGAATTTTATATGGCGCGAAATTACTATGACGTTCCTTCCTGTGTTGACGTCAGATTCTAGTAATGCTATCACCGTCTATAGTCTAAAAGGCATAAAACTTTGCCAGAATTAGATTGTAAAAAAAAAAATTGTACTGTGGCTTAATTTTTCTGTCTGAGTTTAAAAAACCTTTGCACCAGTTCTGGGATTTCTTTTGGATAAAAGGTTGTCTATGTAATTCTCTAGGCCAAAAACTACTCTACACACGGTGGAGTTTCTTGCCCATTATTCTCCATACGAAAACTACCTTTTGGAAGGTGCAACTAGAATCAGTTCTATTTCTATGTTTTTGACGTTCAAAATTGCCTTATAAGTGTCATGAAATAAATTATTTGACTTTTGACTTAGACTTTGACACAGGTGTAATTGAAAACCTAAAAAGAGGACTTGGTACCTACTCAACATTACGAATGTAACTCCGGGACCAACATCGTCCTGCCAGAGTTGCGGGAAACTCCGAAAGGGATACCGGGACCTTGGCAACAGGTAAATGAAGGAACACGGGTGGGTTTTAGTCAGTCAAAGTCTGACACGCCCTTCCGCTCCGCCCAGAGCGTATTTGATGATTTCCCAACATAAAAAAAAGGGACCAACATCGTAATAGCGAAAAATAATCAACTCACGCGGTATTTCAGAAGATTGCTCTTTATTATCCTCTCGTTCGCTCGCGGGCTCCGACTTTGTGTCCCTGTTACTCTCGGGACATGAGTTAGATTCTAATTTGACGCCGTTGCCGTTAGTCGGTGTATCTTCGGAAGGCGAAGTGTCGTCCGGTAGTTCGTCTTCTGTAAATTAAATAGGTTGGTATTCGTCAATCTGAATAAGAAAAGGCACTCACTTTGCGCCGGGACATTAATTAACACCCTAGCATAAATAAATAGCATAATAAAAATGATTAACATTATTCAAGTTAAAAAAATAATACCAATCATTAACTTCATTTTCAAATACTAATGTCTATATGAATTACTGAAAGGTTTAAAATTGTTGGAAAAAAAATTGAAGTACAAATTAAATTTATGTTTTGTGTGTCCTGTCTGGAGATGATAAGTGAACATATCGTGTGAACTGCAAGTGCTAGCAACTTACTGCAGAGCATGGGCTGGTGCGGCGCCGCCTGCGTGATGGGGATGCGGCGCTCGCCGTCGTGGAAGAAGAACTGCCCGTTGGACTCGCTCAGCACGTACACGATCGATAGACTGTTGCTTGTGACAATACTTTACAATTAGAATACGGGTAAAAAGTATAATGTTACGTGATAATATTTAGTTTTAATTCTGCAATAACTGAATTCAGGCGGCACTCTCAGACTCCTAAATCGAGGCACCCTTGCTTTTCTATGTATGTCCCTAAATCATAAAGGCCTATCTAAATCCATACTAATATTATAAATTCGAAAGTAATTCTGTCTGTCGGTCTGCGTGTTACCTTATCACGCCTAAACCACTGAACGGATTTCGATAGCAAGGAGATAGGTGGCATCCCGGGGAAAGACATAGGCTACTTTTTAACGACGACGACATATTATAAAGATGAATGTGAACACCGTTTGGCCGATCATCATGAAACTTGACACATTATGTATTTATTCATAGAGAAGGTTTTTATAGGTTTTTTCCGATCTCCACGCGGGCGGAGCCGCGGGCTAAGCTTGTAACATAAATAATAATTAGTCAAAGAAAAAGTTCGGCCATTTCGGTGTCATCATTCCTTTCATGACCAAACAGATTTAAAAAAATAGAAAAAAAAAGTTAAATCCTAAAGTTACATCGGTTTCCATGTATAACCGGAGTTACAAGTAATTACTAAATAAGTCACAGATTATGTATGAATCCGGCTTTCTTTCCGGCTAGACAGTAGTCGGGTAAAAAATAGGGTGGCACGGACAAGGAGTCCAAAAGTGTATGAATGGAAAATAACTTACTCTGCTGAAGAGGGCGGCGCTGGTTTGGGCAATATCCTGGTCGGGGGCGGCGGCGACGTGGGCGTTGCTTTCATTGGCATCAGAGCTGCTGCACACAAAACAATGTTTTTAATGGTCAGAATTGGAAAGCAATTGGAAGCGTCGTGATCTAATCCTTGTCTAATAAGGTAAGATTATTTCTGTGTATTCTGAAAGTTGGCAACGGCGTAAATAGCTGTCAAATAAACTCGAAACTCAAACTCAGATTCTTTATTGCATTCATGTGTACAACAGCTGTTACATAGATAAATAAAGTAAGATCCAACATGAAACCCGGTTAGGGCACGGCAACATAAAAAATTGGACAAAACAAGCATCCAGTGAGTAGGTACACTGGATTGCAAGTTTGTTAAACAAATATAAGTATTATCGATAATATTACAAGTGTTAAATTATTTTATTTACGTGCATTAATTATTATATATTTTATTAATTTGTTTTAGTTATTATATTAAATTAATTATTATATTTTATTCATTTGTTTTGTTATGTTATGTGTAAATGTATGTATGTGTGCTTTTTGTATAAGCATTTTTTCAATGACCATAAGTAATTATCCATATAATACTTACCTGCTGTAATTAATTTGTATATGTCGTAACCCTAGAGAGACCTTACTGGCACGTACACTTACAGTGCGGCGACAGCTTGGGCAGGAGCGGCAGTAGCCGCTGCACCACGACCCGCCGGTCGGCCACGCGCGGTCGGCCACGTCGCCAACGGGGCAGGCCTTCGAACGCCATGTCGGTCTTCTTTACCTAAACACATCATGTCCATTTATAGATTACTAGCTGTGCCCCGCGGTTTCACCCGCGAAGATCTCGATCCCGTGGGAATATAGGGATAAAACGTATCCTATGTCCTATTCCTGGTCATGGTCTACGTGTGCCCATCCTCTCCTCTCTAGAGTAAAGAACGTCATGGCGGCGCGGCGCCAGCGTCGAATGGTTCGCGTATTGCATTTTTATACTCATGATAACTTCAAAATTAAATCTCCGATTCGAATGAATTAAAAAGTATTTTACTGCTACATAAATATCCTTGATGTTAAAACTATTTATTTGAATATGAATTAATATTATGTTGATAAAACTCCTTCGCAAATAATGCATTAATTTCGAACAAATATGATTACCATAAAAAAGGTTATAGTGAGTCAATTTTAAATGATAGATATATTATGCTGTCGCGGACTTTTTTTTAGAACTTTTAAGAGGAACAAGTCCATCATACATGATATTTGCGTAACTTAAGCCGTTTAGGCAGCGCACGCAACGGAAGCTCTCAAAAAGAAATATTTTTTCCCGTTTTTGCAACATTTTTCATTTATGCTCCGCTCTTATTGGTCGTAGCGTGATGTTATATAGCCTATAACCTTCCTCAATAAATGGACTATTCAACACAAAATATTTTTTCAATTCCAACCAGTAGTTCCTGAGATTAGCGCGTTCAAACCAACAAACAAACTCTTCAGCTTTATAATATTAGTATAGATTAGCTGCGCCCCGCGGTTTCACCCGCGTAAGTCTAGATCCCGTGGGAATATCGGAATAAAAAGTAACCTATGTCCTGTTTCAGGGCATGACCAACCCATGTGCGAAACATCCATATCAATTCAGCCGTTTTATTATTTATAATATTAGTTAGGATTAGGATAATATATATTATGGAAGTATGGATGATGGAATATTTCGTCACGTGGTACAAGAGTAAAAACAAACACAAACGTCATCTCGTTATGGCGCGGAATACCTTCCATTTTACTGTTACGAACAAAAAATAATAATAGATTGTTACAATATAGTTTATTTTACACCAAATAGGATTACATACATGGTTGTGCTTCACAATCATCTTACACCATTGTCTTATATTTGTTATTTTTTGACAAATAAACCTTCAGCCCATCTTATGGTGTTGCGGGTTAGTCCAAAAGGGATACCGGGACCTTGGCAACAGGCAATTGAAGGAACACGGGTGGGTTTTAGTCAGTAAAAGTCTGACACGCCCTTCCGCTCCACCCAGAGCGGGAGAAGTCATTGGATGATTTCACAACCTCAAAAAAAAAAAGCCCATCATAAGGAAAGGGTCACTATGCACTTTTGAACATTTGCAATACCAGAGTCAAAATGTCTCCATAATTTGGAAAATAATAAAAAATCTTTAGTACCTCTCCACTATCGGGTCGCGGCGCGATGGGCGTGGGATGTCTGAACACAGAGCTAGGGTCGTCCAGCCGCGCCGTCTGCGTCGAGTACTGCGGAGGTTTCTGAATCACGAACAATTGGTTGTTTGTCTGGATTTATTTATACTTCCTAATTATCAATCTCGGGAGCAATGGGCCAAGTGGCTTGAATAAGTTTCGTCTTAATATTTAAAATTGATGTGTTTGCTTTGTATATTTGAAGATCAATGCTACAATTCAACATAATAATTATGACAAATCACGTCAATGAGAAATAGTGACAATAGTCTATGGTCACTATTTCTCATTGACAGCGCAGTATCAGTAACGGCACTTAGTGCGCTAATTTTAAGAAATTATTTGTTTTTTTTCAATGACATACCGTGACGGGCTGCCTCCTGTGCGGCGCGCACACGTGCCCGCACGGCGTGCACACGTGCCCTGCCGGTACGCACACGTGCCCTGCCGGTACGCACACGTGCCCGGCCGGCGCGCGCGCGGGCGCGGCGGGCGCGCTCGCGTGCGGGTTGCCCACGAGGGCTAGCAGGCGCTTTAGTCTGGAACACGAACAGTACGATACACACACTAATGAACAACTAAAGAAGAAAAGGGCAACTAGAAAGAAAGAAAGAAAAATAGGTTTATTTGTCACAGAAACACGTGCATACAAAAAGATAACATTAACCTGCTTAAACTACTTACTTAATCAAACTACTTAAACCTACATTAACTTAATTATAAATCATAAAAATATGATAATTTATAATATAATATTTATTTATTTATATTTATTTCAACTTAACTGTTTCATGTTCTGTATCACTACATATTATAAAACCAAATCCCCCGCCGCGTCTGTCTGTCAACGCGATAAACTCAAAAACCTCCGAACGGATTTTCATACGGTTTTCACCTATGAGGAAGGTTTAGGTGTTTAATATCAATTGGAATCTAATTCTTTTGGTAAACATGTCAAATAAATATTTAAAAAAAATATTGCTGTATTTTTAATTATTAATAGCCACATATTTAATTAGGCAACCTATATATTTGTTTGCAAATTATTATACTTGATAAATAAATTAATATTATTTTTTTCATTCATAATTTAGGACATCAAAATGGGAATTATTCGGGGTTCAATTTGAAACATACCCAAGTAAATTATTACTATAACTGTGAATACATACCTATCACTCAACATGGAGAACCCATTCTGCGGTGGAGGCCCCTGAGGCCTATTGATCAGCTTACTGACCAACTTCAGAGTACCACCCGTCGATGAAGACTTGTGGTCGGGAGAAGCTAACTGTTCACCTACCACCACAAATTAATAAACAATTAATTAATTAATTATAATAATTATTTAAAAAGGTAATCTGCCCATGTTATGTCAGATGGATACAGAACCGGATTTTTTGTAAAATAATTGTGTTTTTTTTTGTCAAAATCCGGCTCCGTGGTTAAATCCTCAAGCATCATGCAACTTAGGTTGAATTAATGAGGTTATCATCATGTTATAATATTTGTAGTTAGTGTAAATTGGCAGAGACTTAGTTTAATTATTGTTAAAAAAGTCGGTAGTTAATAATATATAGTTAGAGTGAAAATGTAGTTGTATAGAAGGTAGAGAATCGAAGGCGGTTATTCTAAAGATGTATCCAAACATTGCGTGGCAAGAACGCGGCAGTAACACGCGGCGTTTGCAGGGCACATTTCTGCCGCGGTCTAGTGTGGACTAAACCGACGAATGTTTGCTCACAATTACTGATACAAAATTACTGACGAAAGTTTGCTAGAAATGCTTGTGCGCGGCAGGTAGACAGAAGCGTTCGCGCGCGGCAGTCATCCTATCACAGCGTGACAGGCCGCGCACGATTGCAACTCAGTGTTTGGACACACCATTAGAATGTTTGCGGCTTCAAGAAGAATTGGTGATATGATTTGTAAATGGCTTTTAGCTGTCAAAATTAAATTAAACCTAGTACTTACACTTCCTTTCATCCCCCGACATTCCATCATTACTATCTTGACTATAAGTATTCTTTGGCGACAGAATATCATTATCACTCTCTCTCGTTCTCTCCTTTTCATCTTCGACAGAACTGTCGGCTCCTTTGTCGGACATTTTGTCGGATTTGTCGCGTTTGTCGGACGGTAGCGTCGTGGGGATGGTGACGGCAGATTTCTGGGGCTGTGGTAATGGTGGGGTTGGTTCTGCCCACCAGTAGTCTAGCTCAAGTTTGGAGCGGGATCCGAACTAGAACAATGGTTATTCGTGATTGTTTTATTATGACTTTTAATGAAAAAGAACGAAAAACATTAGCTGTCTTATTACAAAACAAGTTATAACTTTATTTCAAGCGAGCCAGTTTGTGTGTTTCAAACTTTATTCCAACTACGGTAAAGTTATTATTACAAAATGACAGTTTAAACTTTAGCAAAGTGGGAAGAAAGTTCAAAATGCAAAAACTGACTAGAAGATTTAAGTCTGGAAATGCCTGAAAACCGATCAATTTATAAAGAACTAGCTGTTGCCCGAGACTTCGTCTGCGATCCAGGATGAAAAGTATCCTATATCCTTCTCCAGGCCATGGTCTACCCATGTGCCAAATTTTATCCAAATCCGTTCAGTCATTTTAGCGTGAAAGCGTAACAAGCAAACTCACTTTCGCATTCATAATATTAGTTAGGATGGCGATACTGGTACGTCGAGTTATCTTATAGTTATTTATGCAACTCTTTTATAATAAGGGTTAATTACGGTGCCTTGTTCGTGAAACGCGCCTTCATGATAATGTTCTTTTTTTTAAATGAGTTGCATTATGAAATTCAGTACAACATTATAACACCCGTTTGGATGATATTATGGTTAATATGATACTGGTTGTTTTAATGTTGGCAATGAGCTAACTGTTTCAAGAACTTTTATAGAGGACTAGCTTCGGCCCGCGGCTTCGCCCGCGTTGTATGTCGATAAAAAGTAGCCTATGTCCTTTCCTAGGATGCCATCTATCTCCTTACCATTTTTTTTTCGAAATCCGTTCAGTGGTTTATGCGTGAAAAGAGTTACTTTCGAATTTATAATATTAGTATGGAGTTATAGCATGGGTGTAGATAAAACCATTATTATTTTGCGAATGCGTTCCTGGCACCAGTCAGTGCCTTGCTATCTCACCATAAGATACAGGTCCCCTATCGTGAGGTCCCCCGCATCGTACACACTCCACCCCTTCCGTATCTGCCTCAGCGCCAAGTCCACATCGATGTCAGGCTTGGCCTCCTCTTCCACCTTCGCCGGCTCCTCAGTCTTCGGCTCCTCGATCTTTGGTTCCTCTGACTCCTTGCCCATGACTAACGTGTAGATGCTGCCTCCACGCTTTTTTGGTCGTATTCGGAATTTTACCTGAAAATGACTTATTATAATTAACAAGCATAAAATATTGAGCATAAAACTAGAGTTTAGCGAAACTTGAGGCGAAAGTTTGTGACAAGGACAAATATGGCCAAAGCTCAATCATTTTATTTTTTTGTGCTCCGCCTCCCGAACTTTCGTCCAGGAATTGACAATGGTTTTTTTTTTACAATAAATCTTCTGTTTATGTTGTTTTCTACAATAACCAAGCCACAGTGTTTATGATAAGTATCAAATCATGAAATTAACCTCCCAGGGGCCGCACCCACTTGAACGCTGACGGGTTAAGTACCTAGCAAATCAAAGCCTGGTTTTGAATTTTTTTTTTTACGTTCACTACTTAACATCGAAATCAAGCATTTCATCAGGGTCAAATTAAACAAGCTAGTGAAAATCAGCAGCCGCGATAAAAAAAAAAAGATTTGATGTGTGTATCGGGAGTCAACAACCACAAGCAGTGTTTGTTACTTGAAAAGTATGAGTTGAGAAAATCTGTTTTATCGTGTTAAGATATCGATACCGTCAGTGAAGTTTAAACAAAAAAAATAAAAGATTTTCAAACTAATATTTCAAGTAGCAACACAACCAGCGGTCGTTGACCCCTCAAAAAAAAACATCGAATCAATTTTATTTTATCGTGTTTATATATCGATATCCATCACGTTTGCGTTGAATCTGACCCTGTATATCAATCTACTAGTAGAAACACTACCTTTAAATTCTTAAACTTAGTATCCTTGCCAGTCTTATCTTTGCCATCACTTTCATTATCAGTATCACTTTTATTATATTTCTCATCATCTTCCATTTCAGAGAAGCTATCCTTCTCTCGCTCCGACATAATATCTTTGTCTCTTTCCGACATCTCCTTGTCTCTATCGGACATATCTTTGTCTCTGTCTGGCAGGTAGGCGATATCATCTTCTGCGACTTCTCGTTCCTTCTCATCTTCTGTGCTGGGCTTTTCTTCGTCTTCTTGAAGTATTTTGTAGTTGGCCATGAGTTCTATCCCATCGATGGCCGTTTCTTCAATGTTTATAAGTTTATCTTGATCGTCCATTTTGAATTTTTTTTGGTCTTCTTTATCTTTTTCTGTTGAGCTGTCTTTCCGTTGGCGTTTTGGTGTTCGGATTTTTGCTGTGGACAATTTATTTTTATGTTTATTACATGACTGTACACTGTATTTTTAATTCACTGTTAACCTTTTAGGAGGTGAAAGTACTCATGATTACAAACAATTTTCAGTATGGGAAGAAATACGAAATAGCAAAAAAAATACATCCGTTTCATACATTTTCATTGGGTAAATAAATATTGCATTTTTGTATGAAACAGCTGATGTTTTTTCGATATTTCAGAGTTGGTCTTATAGTGAAAGTTACTCTGAATCATGAGTACTTTCACGCAGCAGTGAACGCCTCTTCAGCCGGTTCGGCAAGTTCTTCCGGTGCAAGTAGCACAGGTTGCGATGGTACAAGCTCCGCAACAAGCAGCACTGCCAGTGTTGCTAGTACCGGCGGTGGAACCACTACAGTCGATTCGACAAGTTCTTTAACACTTTTAACAATGAATTAAAAATCACCGAGTTTAATATTTTCACAGTTTCTTATGACACTCAATGACGATAACTGCAATTTGGAACCCGTCAACCACAATTATCACATGTGTTCGAGAGCCGCTCGATTCTTTCTGGTATTCGTCATTAAAGGCTACTCAAGGATTGGACGTGTCAATGACGCCTTGAAGTGGAGGACAATTTTTCTTTTGCTTTTATCAATCTGAAAGACAAACATTATCCCTAAATTAATGTACAGTAGGACATAACTTAGATGTAGCATCGGCAAAATTCGTAAAACCGATCACCATCCGAACTGAGTGCGCCTTCAAAATCTCCAATCTTTATTACTGCTTTAGGTGAAAATTATCTTTACGCAAAAGCAATAACTTGTCAAGTCATAAAACCAAATACATTTAAAGCCCTTACCGCCTCCATCTTTGTCCCTCTGTGAGCCCATCCTCTCGAGATACGAAGAGAAGCATATCTTCTGACTGGAGAGCTGTTCGCTAGGACTGACTACAGGCAGGTGGATGTCAGCTCCTGGTCTTGGACCCACGTGGAGAGCCAGCTTCTTTGGCGCTTTTTGTTCTGGGCATAAATTTAAATGATTGATAAATGATTATAGTCGGTTTTCGCGTCTATCTGTATGACCGCGTTGTTCTTCTAAACTACGTTACGGATTTTGATGCGGTTTTTGGACCATCATTTACAGCATTTATTCCGGAAGGTTTGTGTAAAATATTGACTTATTAAACCTACATAATAACGAAATCTCGATGTTTTGTTAAGCCGTAAAAACCGTGCGAACCAGGGGCGCATCGCTAGCATATTATAATTTAATATCTCTGTGTTTTTAAACCATTATCCTAATAAACGCATTTTTTTTTCTTTTCTGGCGATACCTATATTTTTGTGTGCACAATCCGAGTCGGATCCCGGTATGTACTGTCTTGTGATGAGATCAGTCACAGAATGCGTACGGCCATACACATATTTATGTATTTGCAAATCGCTAATCAGTTCCCAGTTAGAGTACGCTGTTGCGGTATGGAATCCCTTTTTAACCGACTTCTTCAAAAAGGAGGAGGTTCTCAATTCGTCTGTAGGTTTTTTTTTTTTTTTTGTATGTATGTTACCCGATTACTCCGCCAATTATGAATCGATTTTAATGATTCTTTTTTTGTTTGGTAGGTCATGCTTCAGAGGTGGTCCCATATAAATTTTATTAATTTTGCTTGCGTAGTTTTTGAGTTAGCTTCAATAATTACGTATTTTTCCCACTGCGTATGTAGACGATATCTTAGTCTTTATTTACATAGCAGATAAAGGTATACGAATTTGTGTGGGGTAGGTACCACAACAAAAAATTAAAAAATAAAAACGTTTTACAAAAAAAGAAACAACAGACTTAAAAAAGAAACACTAAAAAAGTGAATAATAATTTTAATTTCGGAAGTCGGTGGCAAAAAACGAAAATTGAAAAGCAAAGGCACCGACTTCCGAAATTAAAGTTATTTTTCACTTTTTTTTTGGAAGTCGGTTGTTTTTTTTTTTAAGTTTTTATAGTAAATATTCAGACGCGATTGAGAAAGTTCAACAAAGTAAGTTTTTGAAAGCCATGCATTTTCGTTGTTTTCTTTACTGTAAGTGCAGCAAGCAATCCTTACTTATATCCTTACTAATATTATAAATGCGAAAGTCACTCAGTCTGTCTGTCGGTCTGTCTGTCTGTCTGTCGCGCTTTCACGTCAAACTACTGAACCGATTTAAAGTAAATTTGGTACACAGATAGTCTAGAGCCTGAGACTGACCTGACCTGAGCCTATGTCCTACATAGGCTACTTTTATCGACATACCACGCGGGCAAAGCCGCGGGCGGAAGCTAGTTAAATAAATATCTATGTTACCTTGCAATATAATCCTGTCAGTCTCCAGATTCAGGTGTTCTTCGAGTTCTCGGTTAACTTCTGTATCTTCTGTGCACGGTCGAGGCAGCTCGGTGTACTCTTCTGGCTCCTTCTGTGTGTCTTCTGGCTTAATGTCCACGTGGTCAGTGACTTTGTTTAGCTTGAAAGTAGACTGTGTCGAGTTATGGATGTATTGTGTTTTATTTTTCATATGGAATGTAAAGGGAATTAGCGAAATGTGGGTGTACTCCTCTGCCTAACCATTCGGGTATTACAGGCGTGATATTATGTACCAGCGGTTTATAGTTCGGTTTAGAGGTAACTTTGGATTTTTTTTCTATAGAGAAAATTTTATGTAATCGTGTATCGTCAAACCTAGGACCTAGCATCAATCCTCAACTTTAACATATTTTTATTTCAAACTAGCTTTTGCCCGCGACTTCGTTCGCGTGGAATAGTGACTTCCGACAGATTTTTGATTTAACCCGCATGGCGCATAGTTCCCGATCACGCGGGATCTCTTCAAAAATGAACGGAACCAATTTTAAATTTACGAAACGATCAATCCTCAATTCTACGACAGTACCTACCGAAGCGCTCGGCCGATACCAAACCAAATGCGTGTAACGAAACCATAGCGCGATCTATTTCGATCCCAACGCCATCTATCGAGCATAGTGACAACTCGGATTATTTATCTATACTCCGTTCGGGCATTTTCTTTGTACTAAAAGTTTTATTATATTTGACGGCGCGTCTTACTTACGGAGTTGATTTTCGAACGATTGTGACAGCTGTCAACTTGACGTAACCCCGGGTACTGAGGAGGCGGCCCCCCCGGCTAAAAATATTGGAAGATCGCGGAGATGGATCGAAACCGGAAAACCGGCAAGGATTCATGGCGACTGTGGTATTGGTGATCATGGTGACTACCCTGGCAGGGCAGTGAGTTGATTGATCTGCGCTCGCGCCTCACGTACTCGGTGGAACGTCGTTTACATTATTGTTCATTCCCATTTAATTACATCTCCTAGCCCGCAAACCCACGCATAATAAGAGACAATAAGACCTCTTCTGATAAAGACCACGTATTGCCTTTATATTGATATTATTTTTTTCATACCTTTTTACTATTTATTTACTTTTTTCCGTGAATTAAAACAATAACATGAACCGAACTCGTGTAACGATCGACACCATTGCGCGATCACCAACTCGACATATAGTACTAATAGAATTATCTATACTCCGTTATAGCATTTTCTATGTACTAAAAGTTGTATTATATTATATTTTTCATACCTTTTTACTATTTATTTACATTTTTCCGATGAATTTTCAGTACTGAATTGATGCCGACTCTTGACCAATAGATGGCGCTGTATGTCCGGAATAAATTTTATTTTTTGTAATAAAAACTATCCTATGTCCTTTCTCAAGTTCCAAACTATGACTGTACCAAATTTCACACAAATCGGTTCAGTAGTTTAGGCGTGAAGCATAGACAGACAGACAGACAGACAGACAGAAAGACAGACAGACAGACAGAGTTACTTTCGCATTTATAATATTAGTTTGGATTTTTACCTCCAATATCTCCATAACGGAATAGAAGGTTCCCAAGTATTAGACCCAGAAAAAAAAATATCACAATGACTCAAAGAAGAACTACTGACTCCCGGCTTCGATTTTTTACTCCCATAACTCCCATTAATTAAACTAATTACAGGTACTAGACCATTTTCTTGTTCTTTTACAGAGGGGAAAGTGTTCGTAGGTTTCTCCAGTGTTTTATTATCTAAGCATGGCATGTATGTACATTTATTAGGAAAGGATACGCCCTTCCAGCGTGTATGTAGTGCCCGCAGCAGCGCGCGCAGGCGAGCGCGCAGCGGCAGCGCCAGCGCGGCGCGCGGGTTGTGCGCCGCCGCCTGCACGCGCGCCCACGCCGCGGCGTCGCGCGCGCGCAGCGCCACCTGCGCGCGCGAGCACACGCGCGCGCCGCACGCCAGCTCTGCATGTATACACCCACATAAGGAATTTGTCCCACCGCCAACGAGGAAGCGACTAGCTATTGGAGTCCAACGAATTGCGTTTTCGTTTTTCGCCAAAAATGTCCTCAATAATTCAAATTTATTTATTCAAAGAACATCGGTAGATAGTTGTATGCACATGTAACATCACATTGTTTGTTTATGTTCCGCCCGCCAAGCGAGAGTCGCTGGTTGCTAAGCGAGTACTCTCCTTTGATAGCTCTTGTCGCTGCAACAAAAGAGTAGGTACTCGCCGGAGGTGTCAACATTCAGCGATCAACTATTAACATAATGTAGGTATCTCTTTTACTTACACGAGACCTACAATCCTTTGTACGTTTCTTGAGCGAGAAAATCGTTGATAGTCGTTTTCGCATTGGTGGTAGGACTCCTATAGGTACAATGTATATGTAAATAATGAATAAGTTTTGAATTACTTGCATATTTATTCCCTATTGATATAAAAGAATACACAAACTATTATAGCACAACGATAAAATAATACTTCACCAAAATAAAAGCACATACCAGTGATCTGATTGAGCCTCCTAAGTGCACGACACATAGGTGTGCGCACACGCAAGTTCCGTCCCCTTGCGCGCACCACAATACTGCCACACAGCACCATGTCGCCGAGCCGAGCGCATGTCTTCTCGTTCACAGACACCAGCTTCTTGCGGAGCTCGCCATAGTTTATCAGGGCGTATAGCTCTTGTGCTACTTTTTTTACGTCTGGAAGCAATGACAGTTATACTGAAGAATATTTTATCTGTATATTTACATTTAAATGAGACTGCCTCGTTGGTCTAGTAGTCGCAAGCACTACTGCTTAGCATGAAATCCTGGGTTCGATTCCCAAGTGGGGAAAACTGTTTTTGGGTTTTTCTATCAGGAATTTCTCAGTAGAATAGAATACTTGTTATTATATACGCCATACGAGTTACAGATGAAATGTAGAAATTTAACATAGGGTGACACAATGGGCAGCATAGCAGCCCAGAGTCTGGACCTGTGCCCGGTTGATGGCAATAGGCTCGCCCCCTATTACATGGGACTAAAAAATAACTGGCGGAATGTGGGTGTACTATTATAGATACACCTCTGCCTAACCCTTCCAGGATTACAGGCGTGATGTTTACGTATGATATTTCAATTTCAATTCATTTATTTCCAGGTAAATAACACCCATTGCCATTGATATGAAATGTTTATTTCTGTAAGTAGATCTCTTACGATACTTTTACAAGTCAATTTTGGTCAATATTTTAAAACACGACACTTTTACAAGTACTATTTTAAAACTAGATAGTTAGTACCGGGCGGATACTATCCGGTAGATGGTGCCGGCATTTCTTTGCTGACTGATCCTGATGAATAAATCAATAAATTGTGATGATCCGTACGTCTTTGTAACAAATTGTGAGAAGGACTCCCACACTTTGATCTTACTCTGAGATTTTTTTAAAATATTAATGCCGTCGTAAAAATTAAGCATAGATTTACTCATTTCGATAGGTGCACATTATAAAGAATCACACTGTATATATTTACATAATTAGAATCATTAATACATCTTTCTAAGTTAGATTTGTTCCATTGAATGACTTTGTCAGGAAATCATGACATTTGAGTATCAAGCTATACATTTCCAGTTAATGCTGGTGTCGCATTATATAGGGTGTTAGTGTAAACACCGTAATCCTTTAAACCAGTGGTTTGGTTTCATTTATAGAACGTAAAATCAATGGAAAAATACAACTTTTTTTTTAAAGAAAATCTACATTTTTCCACAAGAATATTTCACCCACACACACAAGGGCAACGAACTTGCGTCTCAACATGGCGGCCGGCGGTTGGCGGGGGCGGGCGGGGCGCGCGGGACGTTACATGACCGGCCGTCAGCTGTTTCACAGCTCTCTCGAACGCGTATCCATGAGTATCGGGACAGTGACGGATATTTACTTTTTAAAATCTTTTAATGAAAATAAGGTTTTTTATTTGTTGTCACTGGGTCATTTACTTTTATATTTAAGTCAACTACCCATGGTTTGAGTGACAACGGTGTTTACCGTTGCATACAATTACAGTATATAATTACACGTTCGATGCGAGGTCAGCTTATACTGGAAATGTATAGCTTGATGTGTAGCCGTGTGTACAAATCTAACATAAAGAGATGTGATTTAATAATTTTCAACGCACTGTTTAACGCTGAGAGTTGAAAGTTCAACAGTGTGTTTTTTTTGACGCGTTGGGATGCGCTCTGCTGGAGTCTATCATATCCTATGCTCGCTAAATCGCCGCTACCAACCTGGGCTTATTTACAAGATGGTCAAATTACGAAGACGTTAAGGTAAATGTCAAATCAAACAATTTACACAAATATTAAAGCATTAATTGGTTATCTTACTATAAATTATGGCTGCATTAATTTAGATTCCGGTTAAATTACCATAAAATAAAATCACAGGCCTACAATATATCGGCTTGTAAAAAAACTTGTTCTTTAATATTTTTAGGGTTGTGGAAAATAGCAGGAATCCCCAATTAATTTCATTGGGGTCATCCTTTTTTTTACCCGACTGCCAAGGAAGGGCTTTTTCGCGTGTGTCTTCTATATTTGTTTATAAATTTCTTTAATATCTCGTATCTTCCAAGCTGCAAGGATTTCGATAGTTAAGGTATCGTTATATTCGTCAAACCAAAATGTAATTAGATAGGTGTTTGAAAAAAAAAACAAAATGGCGGATATTTGCGCGAAATAGCAACAGGTTAATAAAAAAATAAAAAAAAACCTGTCGAGTAGGGAGACAAAATAAAGGAAATTAAAAGGGGATTACAAAAATATAGATATATTATATACAACGTTAAGTTTGTTTTCGGGATAAATTCGTCCCAACTACGAAAACCTTGATTGTGCGTGGTCCAACACGCGACGAGCCGGTTTTTTTTTTTTTAGAACAAGCAGGCCTACTTTTTAATACCAACTTTATTTAAATTCGGAAAGAATTTGTGAAAAATAAAACTCGTCCTATAAGAATATAAAAAAAATATGTCGATTTAAAATCAGATAACCTGCTTATATGTTCACAAGCATCAGAAAAGGTCAAAATTTTACCCACAGAGGTTATAGTATTAGCCATTAGTTTTTTAATCCTTATACGAAACTTTATCGATTGGCATCATAAAAATAAAACATGAGAATTTAGGTTTTCCTATCTGACTGTACCATTTTCATATGGGCTCCGCATGAAGCTAAATACAGTCTCACGCTGGAGCGTATACAAAATAAATTTACAAGGTTTCTTTCTGTACCTAAGGTGGTATGGTGTTTATCCATTAATGTATCCAACTTTGTTTGTTTTGTTTGTATAGGCATGGTGGGATACAATAAATTGGAAACAAGGAGGGAAATAGCTCTTGCTACCTATATTTTTAAATTATTGCGTGGCAAGACTTCAAACCCAGGTATATTGAAAGAAATAAACCTGTGTGTGCCCGACAATTATGTATTGCGAAGGCGACGGCCACGTCTATTGGCGGTGCCCAGTAGTAGGACCAATCTACTGAGTAAAGCCCCTATAACGCGTACCTTGCGTGTACTTAATGACGTAGCAGACAGCATAGATCTTTTTACTTGTTCTCTGAGTGAGTTCTCAAAAACCGCGCTGTACATTATATGTTATGGTGAATAATAAAGCTGTAATTATGGCCACGCTATTGAATTAGGAAATTCCTGTAATGATAGTGATGATGAGTTAATAAATAAATAATAAATAAATTTTACCAAAACTTTAGAATGCACTTACTCGAATGTTAAGGACAGTCATATAAGATCGATATAGCTATTAGCCGTTATTATTAGATATAGATATTAGCCGTAGAACGATGACCGTTGGGGTAAACGTGTTCTTGAGTGGAGACCGCGAATCGGAAAACGTAAGGTAGGACGCCCTCAGGCTAGGTGGAGCGACGATCTTCGCAGGGTGGCTGGTACCAACTGGATGAGAGCTGCCGAGAATCGAGCTGAATGGCGTGCAATTGGAGAGGCCTATGTCCAGCAGTGGACTGCTATAGGCTGATGATGATGATGATGATGATATAAGATCGTATTCCTGTAGGTACAGGCTTTAGGTAGCTACCTAAAAATTCACCCTGTAAGTAATTATATACAGCATCTTTTAGAAATGTGAGGCCATAATGTAAGGAATCATCGAACTTAACAACTTTCTCTATGGAACCAACATCGTAATCGTCAAATGTATAGGACAGCAAATATTTTTTTGCGATACCAATGTTGGTCCAACGTTGTTCAGTTTGTTAGTCTGTAGCTATACCACACCCTTATATTAGGTGGGACCTATGAAATCAGCGTTTTGTATGGACAATTTAATAAAAGTTGCGTTTTTCATACTAACATTTTCTTAATTTATATAACCTTGAACACTAATGTTTTAAAACTTTTATGCACTAATGTTTAAAAACTAAGATAACGTAATGCCACTTAGATTAAGCGACAAAAATAAGTTTTGGCTGAGTTAAAATAATAAATAGTGGTCATTTCTGCTAACAAAATGAGGAGTCATTTTTAAGGTATTTTTTATGTTTAGAAAACTATAAGTAATTGGGTTTTTTTACTATTGGTAGTTGTCTATGATGGTTTTTATTCGATATAATATCAAGCAATTGATGAATATTTTAAATCATAGAAGTGACGAGGTTGTCTATTTGTAAGAGAAAAAAACGCCAATTTCATAGGTGGGAACCCAATATATTACCTTGGGTTCCCATCTATGAAATTGGTCATTTACATATTATGTATACCCTTTCTGAACACACCTTTCTGATAAATACAAGTCTATGGATATATACATATATGTAGGTATTTTCCTCACATAATAAACAGTTACCTGTCTAAGCAGGTGGCATTCACATGGCAAGCCAGCGATGTTTTAAATTAATGTTATTAAGACGTTACATCTCATGTAATGATACCGATGTCCCATTAGCAACGCATGTCCCATTGAATATAATTTATAGTTTAAGTACCGTGTAGTCATGGATATGGCTATTTTAATTTATTTAATAATACATATACTATTAGGTACCTACTTTGAATTGATGACATGTGTGTCGCCGGTTACTATGATAGCTACTACATTTTTATTAGACTGCGGCGAAGCCAAAAAAAGAGGGTTATGTGTTTGGCCTGTATGTGTGTATGTAACTACTTAACGGCTGAACCTATTTTGATTAATGATATGTTGTAAGATTCGTCTGTAATACGCGAGTGTCTCTGGGTATATTAAAATTGTAAAAATTAAAATGGCGTATTCATGGCGCCAAAATGGATTAAAAAAAAACTCCCAAATCTATCGAGTTGGGTACCTATCAAATTGAAAGGTTTTAAAAGGTGATTACAAACATATTATGTACAAATTATACGTTTAATTGTAATTTGCAATACCAAAATTCTATTAATTATAATGTTTTTCGCTTTTCAGTTACCTGTGTTTTTGCAGTCGAGTTTTTTAGTTTTTTTAATAATTGATTTATCTTGGTACGTAGTCGTGAATTATGTGGCAAATCAAGGAATTGCTCAGTAGCAACTCGGATCCTGGATTTGGGCCCGGTTGATGGCGAGCAGTGGTGGCCCAGTGGTAACGGCCACGACTTACGAGTTGTAGGTCGTAGGTTCGAACCCTGAGAGGCGCTTTACTTTGTGTAAATTATTTTTATTCCACTGCTCTCAAAACGGTGAAGGAAAACATCGTGAGGAAACCGGCATGTCCTAGAACCAAAAATTCGAAGACATGTGACATCTACCAACCCGCACTGGGCCCGCGTGGTGGATTACGGCCCACTCCCTCTCACAGATAGGAGGCCTGTGTCCCAGCAGTGGGCACATTATAGGCTGATTATGATGGCGAGTTTTACACCCTGCTTTTTACATTGGACTATAACACAGTCTCTCTCTTAACTGTCTGTGTTCGTAATTGTAGGTTTGTTTTGTTTTAGGTACCAAGTATCATTTATTCGAGTTACTTATCGTTTTTACATGTTTCTGTGACGAATAAACATTTTTTCTTTCTAAATGTGGGTGTAATGAGAAGGGTGAGGCAGATATGGAGAGGGAACGAAGAGCATCGTGGGTTCGGGCTAATAGCTGGCCAGCCGGTTCTTCACGGTTGGTGGTTTGACTGCGGCAGTACATCGGAAGAACCGGCCGGGGGAACCGGCGGTGAGTGAGCATTTTGCTGCTCTACGCTAACCCCTAAGGCTGAGTCCTAAGTGACAGCGCACCGCTCAGGCTGATTGCGGAGTGGATTTATCAGTGTGATGTCTAGTGGGCGTCCAGAGGGACGGCGCACCGCCGTAGTTTGTTGGCAACGGTGCCATAGCAACGAACCCAAAGACGTGACATTGTAATAGGGAATATGCATGTATTTTTTTTATTTTTTTATTCGATAGTTTTTAGCGTCAAATAATAGTAAAAAAAAATTCGACGGCAAAAAAGCAATTTAAAGTATTTAAAAAAAAATTTAAAAATATCCAACCGATCCGGGCTATTTAAACGCCCTCCATTTGGCGCGCTTGGTGTGGTGACGTCACACTCAGTGAAAACAGACAAGCAACTGTCAAGTCAACGTCAAATACTCCTTTTTCTAAGAACGTTTGACATTGACTTGACACTGACATTTTGATTGCTATTCCGGATTGTTACGTCACATCCGCTCTTAGCGTTTTCAAGTATTTGAATTACCCACAGTTTTTTGGTACTTTAAAAAAATTAATTTCTCGCTCAAAAAGAAATTTTGTTCAAAAATATTGATGGAGGCATAATTCTGAAGTAACATAGTTTATAAAAAAAAATATTTGGCCCATATTTGAATCACATGCATATTCCCTTGTAATAACGTTCTGTCAGAATAATAATTAATCAACGATTAATTCGTGAACATCTCGAACATTTATTTTATCCGCCGTTCATTGCGCTTTCGCGGTGCGCCGTCACTCAGGACTCAGTCTAACAAGAAGGCAGACGCCCAAATAACGCAAAAAAAACGAAACTTACTCTCATCAAAATGCACATGTTTCGACAGCTTATGCCAGGTCCTGTAATAAAAATGGCTGACTTGCGTCTTGGTCTTCAAATTGACATCCGGCATCCCTTTTTTCTTCATCTTGGCACAGATATAGGCAGTTATAGCGTCGAAGTCCTTTCCATACTCGTTGAGTGCTTCAAAGAATAAGTTTTTTTCGTCTGTGGACCAGAGAGCTTTGGGCATTCGTTGCTTTACCGTCGGGAATTTGAGCTCCTTCTCATCTATCTTGCTTGGGGTCTCGCAATCTGGGATATCTGGAAATAAGAAATAAAACAATCTAATCTAGGTACCAATTTCTGATAGATAATGTAGATATTCTAGTTGGGTTACCAACTTATTAACTTTTTTCCCATGTATGATGAATATGATGTATGATAGACTGTTTTAGGCCCTTTGTAGTGTTTATTTTTTAAACTATAAAGGGCCTAAAACAGTCTTTATCTCAAGTAAAAGGAATGTCAACACTATGGTAAAAATAACCTGTAACCCTGGTGCCTGGTGCCAGTGTCTGGTTAATGGTTGTACAGGGTCAAATTAAATTAGCTGAAACTCCGCAGACGTGTCAGAGTATCGATATGTAAACATGATAAAACAAAAAAAAATATATATTTGATGATATTTTTTTCGAGTCAAAGACAAGGTAGTGTTGTAACTAACATGAAAAAATAAAAAATCTGGTTATTTTTCGAGTAACCTTCACAGACCAGCGACCTACGCCCCAAAACCCTTTTTTTTTCTGCCTAGTCCTTTTAAATTAGTGATTTCCACATAAACAAAATTTCAACTCTGTGTAAATTAAATTACTAGTAGGCTAGGTTGTAAAATTACTAAAATAAAATGATCTATTATAAATCTAAGTTATTTTTCAATAATCACATGAGTTGGAAATTGAATGGCCTATGCTGTTAACCTTGTAGGTAAGTTAGTTTCCTAGTTAATTAAAAACAAAAACTAGATTGGACGGATTTTTTACTATGATTTGGAGAGAATCGAAAGAGAATGTGATCTGTCACATTCACATTTTGAATCGGTCGTTCAACTCTCAATGAAAATAAAATTAAGTTAAGGTTGATGCGCTAGGGTGGCCCGCGAAATTCAAATTTTCTTACGTTTTTAGCAATTTGCAGGTCAGTGTCAGGTTGTATGTTGATCTAAATATTATTAGCGCTCGTAACAAATATGGATTTACAGAATTATAAACATTAGAATCAGCAATACAACTCTCTAAGTTCATGAAAGTGCCAAATGTCATGATTTCATGAAATAGTCATTCAATACACTAACATGAGCTTCACTCAACATGACCCCTTTTCGGGTTAAGCATAAACAAAAAATAATGTTGTATAACTTGGATTAACACATAGGATACTTTTTATCCCGATATTCTCATGGGATCAAGACTTACGCGGGTGAAACCGCGGGGCGCAGCTAGTAATAAATAATTGTAAGTCTAATCTTTAAAATATAACGACACTATTGTATTAGGTAAGCCTGTGATGATCGTTGTGTGTTTTATAAATATAAATAAATAATAAAATACAACTCTATGCATTGAAAGAATAATAAAATGAACGATAATATTTTTGTAGCATGTTCTTTTTTTAAACCACTTTTTTGGCGGTAACCTCACACGTCCCAAAGCTCAACTGTCTCGTTGGTCTAGCGGTCGCAAGCGAAACTGCTAAGCATAAGGTCCTGGCCTCTTGGGTTCGATTCCCGGATCGCGCAGTGTTATTGGGTTTTTACATCTGGAATTTCTGAGTGGCAGCCCGGAGCTTGAATTTGGGCCCGGTTGATGGCTATAGGCTATTTGTGGTGCAAGGGGTTGCACCACAATCAAAACACTGTGTTTTTTGGACATTCGAAGATGGCGGAGGTTTGCAGTCCCTTTTTCTTTCGAATATTCTCGTGTATCTTAAGTTTTCGGAGTCGGTAGACATTATTATTACCCTAGCCGATAAAAACCTAAAAAATTTTGCTTGGGCATTTGCCGTCGTTACATGTTCTAGGAGCTACTTCTACTATGCCTATAGGGCGCTGACATAAATGCCTATCCACCAGAGCTATGCTACGTTGCTATGAATGCGTTTGATATCCACCAATCATTGGCTATGTGGACCACCGACCAATATGGGACCAATGAATATGATTGGTGGATATCAAGCGTATCCACAGTAACGTAGCAAATCTCTGGTCGAAAGGCATCCTAAGAGGTAGGCAGAGGTACACCTTTTATGTCAGTGTTAATTAGCAATACGCCATCTCCATTCCCCATCTCGTAAACGCTATTTTCAACCCTATTCTAGTTGTGATTAAGTTCATTTTGAATATATCTATGAAAAATTGTTCGATCTTATTGCTGGTCAGTGTATACCGTACCAAGATGATATTAAGTTTTGTTATCTGCTTTCAGTGTCAAACTCACCATCAGACCCCTCCTTCTTCCCAGGTCTCTTGTCCCTTTCGACAGGCGGTTCCAGTAGCAGCTTCTTGATGACCCTGGCGCTGGTCCTCTGCTGCTGCTGCGTTGTCAAGGAGCCCAGGAGTTCCGTTCTTTCTGCTTCGACGCTGGACGGCGCTCCAGGGGACATGGTCGCGTCTTTCACAACCTGAAACAAGATGAAGTGTTTTTTTAACAGACATCAAAAACAGGAAGAGTTCCAGTATACAAACTTATTAATTTCAATATTTCAATCCTATCTTTGTATTTTATACAAGGTTTTCCTCGCGACTTCACCCGCGTGGACGACTGGGATATAAAGTATGCTATGTAGTGACATAGCATACTTTATATCCCAGTCGTACGCTTGTAAGCTTGTACACCCTGGGTTTTAGGAGTGCCTAAAACCCAGGGTGTACAAGCTGTGGTTTACTTATGTGCCAAATTTCATCAAAATCCTCGTCAAGGTGTGAAAAGAAGAAACAGTCACACAGATAGGCCGACAGTTACTTTCCTTAGTTACTTTAATTCGCATGTATAATAAAAGTACGATAATATTTACTGTTTTTTTAATTTTTTTAGTGTAACAACAATGTTATAAATATTAATATAATTTAAAAAAAGTTAAATACACCTGTTACCTTGAAGTTTTTAATAACACTATAACGTTGTTCATCTTAAAGTTTACTTATTTTACTTCCGGCACGGCCCAAATCAGTTTAAGGTTATAATTCAAAATTAAATTGTGACGTCATGTTAAATGTCAAGAATTTATTACACATTAGTGTAATAAATTATTGATAGTGTAATGAATTCTTTCGCAAGTTGCGAATTATTCTGATATGTTTTTATTAGGATAAAATCTTATTTAGATTTGTATATCCTATCCGTCGAATTGAGAACCTGCTCTTAGAATTCGTTTAATAAAAACAAATGTAAGACTGACATCATACTAATTTGGCAAATTAAAATGGCTCATTAATGTGCACATACAGGGTCAAATAAAAAACAAGACAAGTACAAGACAGACAACCAATAATTCTGGAGTCCCACGTCATATAATCTAGATATTACATATCCTGTTAAAATCATAACACTCCTTTGGCTTTGCCGCAGTCGGGTAAAAAAACAATATAAAAACGGTCTTCATAAACAAAGCCTCAATTCGTATGGATTGAGGCTTTGTTTAAAAAATCTAACGATAAAGGTCAACGGACAGCGGAAGTACAATAGATTTAAATAAGTACTATAGGTTAGACACTGAACTGAGTGTGTCCAATTGGAAACAAGAAGAGCTGATGGTAATAAGCAGGAAATTGCGATTTTTACGATAATTGTATTGCTGTCATTTAGGCAAATGAGTTAATTTGAAAAGTTTTTGTTTAGGTTTTCTAAAATGTAGGTTCCTAATTGTGTGGAGACATGCTCCTGATGGTAAGTGGTCACTGAGTAGGGATCTGCAGTAACAGAGACCTCGCTGATGTTTTGCTATCCCGAGACAAAGTTGAAAATATCTGAAATTTATGTACAAGTAAAAAAAATACTGAGTATAAATACATAATATGCCCGAGGCATTTTGGACCTCGACCCTTGCGCGATGATGCGCCAGCCTGCGCCGAAGCTGAGCCAGTAGTTTTAAACTCCCCGATTCAGCCTGTCCCGATTTGCTGTCCTCCCCCCAGCAACGCCCTGAGCCGTGGTTCGTACCCCACAGGGGGTGCCCTTAGCGAGCAGTCGCTTAGTTTTAGTTAGTTTAGTTTTTATGCCCCTGCCTGGAGGTTTTAGTAGCTTAGAGCATCTCCGCAGGACAGTCCGGTTAAGTAGCAAGGATGCCTAGTGGTCACCTACGAGATGTCAAATTAAAAAATGCATTTTGTAATGTACCAGTCGACCTTAGGAGACTTTAATACTACTTTTTTTTCTTTGTTTTGTAGATTCTAACAATCGAGGGAGGAGCTCGTGGCTAAGTAATAACAGCCGCACGGATCGATCCGTCAGGTTAAGCTACGCTTGCCGGGGTTGGTCCGTGGATGGGTGACCATCTTTACATATCGAGACTCCTCCGTGCCTCGGAAAGCACGTTAAGCCGTTGGTCCCGGCTGTCATTTGTGAATCTTTGACAGTCGTTACGGGTCGTCAGAAGCCCGAAAGTCTGACAACCAGTCTCACCAAGGGGTATCGTATTACCCAGTTACTGGATTGTGGAGGTCAGATAGGCAGTCGCTCCATGTAAAATACTGGTATTCAGCTGCATCCGGTTAGACTGGAAGCCGACCCCAACATACTTGGGAAAAGGCTAGGCAAAGAAAAGAGTAGATTCTAACAATCCCGGATGAGATTACACGTGTCTTCACAAAGAGCTACTATTAGTTACTTGCTTGACTGTAAATTATAGGTACTATTTTAAACATCTGTGTTATGTTTACTTTGTTGAATGGCCAGCACGACCTCTCTACAAAATGCTAACTTTTTATGTAATAAATGCGAAAGTGAGTTTGTTTGTTACGCTTTGACGCTAAAACTGCTGAACGGATTTGGATTAAATTTGGCACATGGGTAGACCCTGACCTGCAGGCGTAGCATGAGCACCGTTTTGTCGACGGAAGAGTAGATAAAAATGACGTTTCCTGTAGACAGTAGACAGTACGACACGGCAGTAAAGTAGAAAGAGTCAACTGCACTTTTTACAAAATTCATCTTTTACATAATTCGACTCAGAATTATTTGTTTTGTCATAGGATTTATCGGTTGTCACTGTGATTTTGACAGTAGGGATAGAAAACTTTCTTCCGAAATAGTCTACGAGACGAAGACGTAACGTCTAGAAAAAGACGTAGACAAAGATCGTTAGAAATGAAAGACAAAATGATAGATTGTAGAAAGATTTCTACGGTCGATTGACGTTCAAAAGTGCCTTTAATGTGCCTAATTGAAATAAATTATTTGACTTTGACTTTGATGTCAAAAATGAAGAAACGAACTGTCACTTTGTATAGAAAAAGCTATGTCTATTCTTCGTAGAGACAGAAAGCGCCATGCTACGCCTGCTGGGTTAGAACATAGGATACTTTCTATCCCGGTAGTACGTTTCCATGGGATAATTTCCGCCGTCTTCCACGCGGGCGAAACCGCAGGTAAATGCTAGTTTACTATAACTTATAGGTAGGTCTAAGTACTATTTCAAATACGTGTGTTTTGTTTACTTTGTGTTTGGAGAGGTCGAAAGGGTACGATATAAAAAGTAATAGGGAAACAATACATTATGATTGATGAGTCATTAATCATTTATGTATTTTTCCCCTATAATTAAACACTAATGATTACTGTTTAATTATAGGGGAACTACTGGTGTTTATTTTGAATTTTCCTTAGTTATGTACCGGATTAATGATACTAATTGAATTTTAATTGAATTTTAATTAAATTATATTTGTGTATCTTAGATCCGCTTGGCTAAAAGATCATTACCAACAATAGGGCTGTCGATAATGACGAAACGCGCATTGGATTATTTCTTAAAAATAAAACATCAGAGGCTAAAATTTTACTTTGGTTACGGGCGATAACAGATGACACTGATTCCCTTTACTTTCATCATCTACGTAGCCTTTTCCCTGTTATGTTGGGGTCGGCTTCCAGTTTAACCGGATGCAGCTGAATACCAGTATTTTACATGGAGCGACTGCCTATCTGACATCCACAACCCAGTACTCGGTAACACGATAACCCTTGCGCCTTGGTAAGACCGGTTGTCAAACTTTCGGGCTTCTAACTGTCGCCTATCTGACCTACACAAGCCACTTAAGTGCCTGCTACACGGTCGGCAACTGTGTCCCTACAGAGGTGACCATTGTGGATTACAACCGTGTAGATGATGGTTTTCTACCAAATTTGAAACAGGTCTGCCTGTCGCCAACCAAGGTCACCGCAGTCGGGGACGCGGTTGGTAACCGTGTAGCAGGCACTTTACTGGGTAACATCATACCCCTTGGTAAGACTGGCGGTCAGACTTTCGAGCTTCTGACTACCCGTGACGACTGTCAAAGATTATTTAGCCACCAGTCCCTGTACCCTCTTTCCCTATATCCCTTATAGGTATATTTTTTACCCAAAGACCACGTGTTATAAAGGACCACCCAAGCCATAATCTATGCCTACTAACTTACAAATACTTTTTTAACCGTAAACATGTACTTAACTATTATATTATAAAACGCATTTACAGTCGGAGCGCGTTTGACTGTGCACATGCCAGGCCCTATTAGCATAATTGTTTAAATTGAGTCACAAAGAAAACGTAAACTATTACATACAATCAGTATTACATTAAGGGGGGATGCGCTAAGGCAGTCCGCGAAATTCAAATTTTCTTACGTTTATAATTATAATTCTTTTAATAAATATTTGATACGGCCACGAATCATATTTAGATCAACATACAATCTGGTAAACCAACAAGTTGCAAAAAAATACGTAAATTGTTTTTTTTCACTGGCTGTCTTGTCTATTGCTGGATTACAATAGTTGTGTGACGTGTGAATCCAAAAAACTGTATCTCAGAAAATACCTATTTCGAGAAAAGGGCTTTTAAAACTTTTTTGGTTTTTAGTATGCTTTAGTACAGTCTTTAGTATGTGCTCATATAGATCTCCTTCTACATACTATAAAATGAAAAAAATAAAAAATAAAGGGTAACTGCCTCGAAATAATCAAATGAGCGCTATTGCAAAACACTGTAACTCGAGTTACAGTGTATTGGGTTAACACGTCATTGCTACAGTTTTGCTTACATTTAATTTCGCGCGCATTGATTCCACTCAAATTGAATTTTCCTCAATGTGCCCGCCACGATCAGTGGTGCAACGTGTCCGAAATTACTTCGTCCTTAGATTTGTCCCCTCTAGTCTTATCCGTCTTGAAGGACCTGCCGTTCGGTGAACTATGTAGGACGGACGGACGAGTGCGGTCTTGGGCCACAAGGATAAAAAACCGTATTTAGTCATGTGCTTTGGGCACCGTCCGATAAGGTAACGAAAAAACCAGACTGCAAAAACACATAACGGAGGAAAGAAAAGTTATATACTTAAACTAAAACCCAACTACGACAAAAAGTCAACTAAAAAAAGGTTTAAACAAGACATCAGAGACAGACAAATAAAAAATGCGGTGTCACACGTTTTAGGGCATAAATCAAACGGATATATGTGACTCCGGATTTTTAATTTTGTGTCAATTTAATGTGACGTCACATAACCAGCCTATAACCAGCGGACGATCAAGGCGCTTCTAACGATACCTCATTTGTCTAATTGTGACGAGCAGTTTAGAAGATATGTAACACATGAACATACATACATACCGATCAAAATCATAACCATCCTTTTCGCTTCGCCGTAGTCGGGTAAAAAACAAGCATTATTCTGGGGCAGTCGTGTAAAAATAAACCATATCACCTACACAATAAGATATTAATCAGGTCAACAACTAGGTAACCTTAAATCTTGTAGTATTCTTAATAAAAAGAACAAAAAAGCAAAAAGTCAAATCTTTTATTTAAATTCGAAGAACTTTTGATCAAAAACAGAATATGCATTTCAAAGACCTTTACAGGATTTCGTACCTACCCAAAGTATAAAAAATAAACGTTTAATATATACCTAAAACTAAAACCCAACTACGACAAAAAGTCAACTAAGAAGATGTAAACAAAACATCACAGACAGACATTAAAAAACACGTGTGGTGTTAGCTTATATCGAACAGATTATGTGTGATACTGTATTAACCTATAACCAGCGGACGATCAAGACATTTCCAACGATACTTCATTTGTCAAATTATGATGAGTAGTTTAGAAGATATGAGGGAACACATGAACATACATACATACCGGTCGAAATCATAACCCTCATTTTTGCTTCGCCATAGTCGAGTAAAAAGCGGGACCCTGTTACTAACCCTGCACTATCGAATCGATTTTGATGATTTTCGTTTTTGTATGGTAGGTCATGCTTCAGAGGTGGTCCCATATAAATTTTATTAACTTTGCTTGCGTAGTTTTTGAGTTAGCTTCGATATTACGTATTTTTCCCACTTAGTATATTATGTGGACGATGTTCTATGTGACTCCGTCACTGTTATTTACATAGCAGGTACTGATATTCGAATTTGTGTGGGGTAGGTACAACTAAAAAGAGAAAAATGAAAATTTTTTACAAAAAAATACAATCATTTTTAAACATTTTTTTTTTTTTTTGTAAAAAGTTTTTATTAAAGATAATAGATAGCCAGAACCCTTAAGACAGGAATCCGACATGCACATGGCCGGTTTTTTTAAACAGCAATTGATGAATTAACATCGTGCTACCATTTTCCGCGATACGTATCGTATTCTCGACACGAGCGCTGACGTGACGTAGGGTGCGTGCAAAAGGCTGAATGATAAAAACCCCTGCATGGGCGGCCGGCTTTTGAGTATTGAGATGTGAACGCGGCGCGACCGCGTGCCATTTGAAATTAGAACCTTAGTTTTTTTTTTAATAAAATAGGCTAAGGACCAAATAGAACATTTTTAAATAATCATCAATTTTAGTGGAACGTGCTCTAGTGTTGATAGTTAAAAATGAGTTTATTAAATAAATTATGTTTGATTTTGTTAATTTTTGTTTACTGCGAGGCGCAGACGCCGCTGACGAAGAGAAAGGAGGCTTATATGACAGTCGTGAGTACAAATTCAAAACACATTTATAGACAAATAGTAGGTAACAAAAAAATAAAAAAAATCAGCATCATTAACCAACATTATGGTGGCCCATGGACAAACCTGAAGTAATTTATTAATAACCACATTAAAATGTGCGACATAAAAATAAACTTCAATTAATTAGGTACTTACCGAAATTTTTTTTTATGTACAAATACGGAAACATAAAATGGAAGTCACGTAATCACCATAGGATCAGCAAGGTTCATAGGTCAGATTTCAATAACATTTTAAAAATAAACATAAATAACATTGTCCAAAAGCAGTAACCGCTTGAGTATCTATATCAAGGACATAGAGACTCACCAACAAAGTATTAAATAAAACTATGTAAAGGTAAATAAGTCCGATTCGTTTGCAAAATTACAAGATAGTGTGTACTTTACTTACCATGTCGGCATGATGATCAAGGAAAAAGTCATCATCTGCCTAGCCTTTTCCCAACTATGTTGGAGTCGGCCTCCAGTCTAAACGGATGCAGCTGAATACCAGTGTTTTACATGGAGCGACTGCCTATCTGACCTCCACGACCCAGTTTTTGGGTACTTAACATGATACCCCTTGGTAAGACTGGCTGTCAGACTTTCGTGCTTCTGACGACTCGTAACAACTGTCAAAGATCTACAAATTACCGCCGGTACCAACGGCTTAACGTGCTTTCCGAGGCACGGAGGAGTCCCGGTATGTAAAGATGGTCAACCATCCACGGACCAACCGCGGCAAGCGTAGCTTAACCTGATTGATCGACCCGTGCGGCTGTTATTTCTGAGCCACAAGCCCCTCATAATCAAGGAAAAAGTAAAGAAAGATTACTCCTTGACGTCCGCGAAAATGTCGCATAAATGCGAGGCGTTATCCGTAAATATCCATTAATGATTATGGTCTACCAACCGCAACCGGCGTGCGTGTATGATTGTATGAACGTAAACGAGGCAAAAGGAGTACGTAAACGTAAGGATCGTAGCAGGTGGCGTTCTGTAGTTTCTGCCTACCTCCATGGGAAGAAGGTGTGAGTTTATGTATGTATGAACATCATGGTCTAATTAGCGTTTAAAGACGAACATAATTATTGGTTCTTTGTTTTCGTTAAAATGTCTTATCAAACTCAGGTAATTTCAGAGGGCTTTTCATGTTTGCATCAGTTAGAAAACCGATGATTTCCGTTTTAACCGACTTTGTCGAATTCGTCTGTATGTTTTTTTTTTGTATGTATGTTACGCGATTACTCCGCCAATTATGAATCGATTTTGAGGTGCTACCATATAAATTGTATTAATTTTGCTTGCGTAGTTTTTGAGTTAGCTTCAATAATTACGTTTTTTTTTTTTCTACTTAGTCTATGTAGACGATATTTATTTGACTCCGTCAATGTTATTTACATAGCAGTTAGTGGTATTCGAATTTATGTGGGGTAGGTACCACCACCAACTATTTAAGGGTGAGTTGCCTATGGCACTGAAACGCAAGCTCATGGACATGTGTATTCTTCCCGTCTTAACCTATGGCGCACAGACTTGGTCTTTGACTAACATCCAGAAGTCCAAACTCAAGGTCTGCCAACGAGCAATGTTGCGCAGTATACTAAGCGTTAAATTAACGGATCGTGTTCGTAACACAATACTGTATCACACGGGAACGTACATAGGGAACGGGAACGTTCGTACTACCGGGACAAAAGTATCCTATGTCACACATACATATCACTGTCATGGTCTACCCGTGTGCTATTTTCATCGAAATCGTTGAGGTGTGAAAAGGTAACAGCAGTGGCGGATTTACGAATTTTCAAGGTATAGTTTTTGCCGCCCTTGCCTCTGGAATTGTCATGTCCTAGATTATTTTTACAATCCAGTAATTTTGTTGAAATTGCACGTAAAATAATTTTTGAGCTAATCATGTACTATTAATAAGGCGGGAAAGCGGGGTAATGCATGCTTGCTACTTACACAAAAATGTGCATTTGGTAAACGTGAATAAATAATCTGTATTGGGCTTACAAACAGTTAAAAATAATCAACTTAGTCAAGTTATAAGAGTTCGTTACAATACCGTTTTCGCGCGATTTTTTGTTGGCAAATTCATCGATAATATCGTCGTAAGTAATCTTGTTACACTAATTATAGCAAACTGTTGTTATTACGTATCGTATTACATTTAATTAACATATTTATGTACACCAATGCTATAAATTCTTTATAAAAGTATCTGAAACAGTTGGCTTATAGCCAACATTAAAACATCCAGTGTCATAGTAACCATAATATCAGACAAACGGGTGTTATAATGTTGTACTGAATTTCATTATGCAACTCATTTAAAAAAAAGAACATTGTCATTCACGAGCGTTTCACTAACAAAGCACCATTATTTAAAAACAAAACACATTCAAATTCGAAAAAATCGAATTCACGTCGTATTGCGCCATTTTTGTTCGATATTGCAAAGAAACTTATATAGAAGATTCATATCATGGGTGTAGATAAAATCTTATATGCAACTGTATATAATTAGGTATTAAAACACTCATGTGATTCTATTATCAAACCCACATTCGTGTTTTAATACCCTTTATTATATAACAGTTGCATAAATAACTATATCGTAATCTTAAAATTAGAATATGGAAGTTTGCTACACGGAAAGTACAATGTCAAGGGAGAGGGGACACTTTTAAGTATCTGTAGTAAAACAAGAAAATGGTCATGCAGAAATCTTTTAGATTTCTATGAGGTAGCAAAAAAATTTAAAAAAAAACGGTGTTGTGAAAATTGTGTACTATGTAATAGTGTAGTACCTAAGTAAAATTATCTCGGCTGTCGCTCGCTTACCGGACATTTTTAGGGTTCCGTACCCAAAGGGTAAAACAGGACCCTATTACTAAGACTCCGCTGTCCGTCCGTCTGTCTGTCTGTTCGTCTGTCACCAGGCTGTACCGTGATAGTTAGACAGTTGACATTTTCACAGATGATGTATTTCTGTTGCCGCTATAACAACAAATACTAAAAAAAAACCGAATAAAATAAATATTTAAGGGGGCACCCATACAACAGACGTGATTTTTTTGCCGTTTTATAGATAACTAGCTTCCGCCCGCGGCTTCGCCCGCGTGGATAAGGTGGTAAGGATATTAGTAAGGATGGTCAATCTGCCTAGCCTTTTCCCAACTATATTGGGGTCGGCTTCCAGTCTAACCGGATGCAGCTGCACCAGTATTTTACATGGAGCGACTGCCTATCTGACCTCCACAACCCAGTAACTGGGTAATACGATACCCCTTGGTTAGACTGGTTGTGCTTCTGATGACTCGTAACGACTGTCAAAGATCCACAAATGACAGCCGGGACCAACGGCTTAACGTGCTTTCCGAGGCACGGAGGAGTCTCGATATGTGAAAATGGTCACCCATCCACGGACCAACCCCGGCAAGCGTAGCTTAACCTGATGGATCGACCGGAGCGGCTGTTATTACTTAGCCACGAGCTCCTCAATATTAGTAAGGATGGTACGGAAACTTTTGTGCGCGAGTCCGACTCTCTCTTGGCCGGTTTTTTTGTTTTTAAGTAATCATCATGCCTTGTCTCCCCGAAGGGTTGGGCAAAGGTGTACCTATAGTACATCAACATTTCGCCAGTTGTTTAAGTCCCATGCAATATAGGGCGAGTCTATTGCCATCAACCGGGTAGATTCCGGGCAGATTTCGGGCTGCTCTTGAAATTCCAGATAGAAAAACCCAAACGCAGGACGCGAAAAGAAAAAACTTTTTTATAAAAAAAAATCTAATTGTGGAGGCCCGGGGCCATGGCCCCTTTCGCTCCGCCTTAAATCCGGCCCTGTGCAAGGCAGTCCACTATTCGACTTTAGTTTTAAATAAAATTTTAATTATGTATACAACATAAGTATTGTCAACGTTCACCGTGTTGTAAGTAAATCGTCAGAATTTAATAAAGATACATACATTACTTCAGTTTTGGTTAGTGAATTACTGTTTCTATGTTAAGTAATTAATTAAATAGGTGTTGTACTTACCGTTTTAAGTTAACTATACTTAAATAAATAAATAAATAAGATTATGCATACAATTCAATGTCTACGAATCTGTTCAGTTAGATAATTTATCTATTTTGTCAGACCAAATAAAAAGCCTAGACAGAGCGCTGTCAACAGTGACGTGAGGCCGGTTTCGTAAACATGTGAGCACTTAGTGAGGTGTAGTTTGATTGTAAGTGGTTATAAATGTGTGCGTGTGAGCGTGTATGCACAGAGCGGAGGTGTAGTTTTGGCATGCTTCACTGTATTGTTCGCAGCGCTCTGTCTTGGTTTTTTATTTGTTCTGAGCCTATTTCGATAAACAAGGTAAAATCCTTTAAACAACTTTAAGGCACGTGTGCTTTTTATTGCATTTATTTTTATTTTCCGCTTTTTATACGTTTTTATTTCAGGTTTGCCTAACCGCTGCTAAATTATCCTTGTTATCTATCGAATGGGCAAAAAGTTCATATAAACGACCACGGACACTGAGTTAACTAACTAGTATTTTTGTCTTTTTTAACCAACTTAAAAAAGGAGGAGGTTCTCAATTCGTCTGTATGTTTTTTTTTTGTTTGTTTCTTACACGAAACTCCGCCAATTTTGAATTGATTTTGATGATTATTTTTTTGTTGGGTAGGTTATCAGGTGACCTCTCATGATAGGTCGTGCTGGCCACTCAACAAAAAAAAACAAATTATGTTTAAAATAGTAAATACCTATAATAAGTGATCAAACGAACTTACCTGTTGTGAAGTTCGATCATTATTATACGAAGGGCTTCGTTCGAAGATATAACATTTACATTGCAGCTTCCTCACGCTAGTCGACAACCAAACGCATATTTAGAGCTGAAAGCAAAAAAACTAAACACACCATTGTAACACTATTCCCGTTCCATATGTTATCTGTCATTCTTTTTAGAGTAAGGTATGAGAATCTCAATTTTTCTGGGGTCGGGTAGGGAGGGTTCCCTATATCTTCGAACGAAGCCCTTCGTATAATAATGATCGAACTTCACAACAGGTAAGTTCGTTTGATCACTTATTATACTTGGGCTTCGTTCTCGATATAACATTTACATTGCAGATGTTAAGAGTCTATTAGGAAAATTAAGATTCCAAAGATGAAATTATAAATAAATACAAAGATTTCAATACAAAACTAAAATCTTTATTTTTTAGATAAAAAATAACATAATGTAATGGCACTATTAGATGTAATCAGCCTCATTCATCTTAATATTGGATTTATTGTCCAATTTTTTAAATAAGTTTTAATCAAATTAAGTACAATACTTATAGAAAAAAAAAAACAATCAAATTATTCCTCTTATTATTGGTCTTATTTTCTAATTTAGTTTTATATCTATTAAGGCACGTAATAATTATAGGTGCTTAACAATCTTAATAATCAAGTATTTTGTTCAGCATTAAGCACAGCATGAGCAAATTCGTTTGAAGTATTGATAATTGGTCTGTTATAAAATCTAGCAAAAGTCGAAGAACTATTTGTCCAGCCTGCTGTTTGCCTTATTACATCTAATGACACTCCTCTAGCATTAGCAGTGGATGTCGAGGCATGTCTAGTACTGTGTCCTGAAAAAATACTAATATCTATGCCACAAACAGATAGAGTATTTTTTATCCATCTACTGATGGTAGAGGGAGAAACTGGTTTGTGGGGCTTATGCAATGAAAGGATTAAGTGAGTATTATTTCCCCTAATGCTATGAGTATAGTTAATGTAATCACGTAATGTACTAGCTGGACAAATTTCTAACTTTTCAAAGAAGGGTAAAAAGAGGTTCGGTTGGCTGCGACCGGGACCAGATGTTTTAATAGTATCTGTAATCGAAATGTGTACACCTGCATGATTTACTGTGATGTTGGGTATTTTAATAAGTGACAAAGTCTGTGCTCTTTGGGCTGTGCTTAGTGCTAATAACATTACCAATTTTTTGGACAACCGTTCAAAATTCAAAGCTTTATTTGGAGTCCAAGTTTTTAAAACATTTAGGACTTTACTTGGGTCCCAAGTAGTTTGATACTTGGCCCCAGGTGGTTTGATTTTATAGAAACCCTTAAGTAGCCTCTTAATGCGGTCGTCACTTCCAATTTTTGAACCTATTATTACCGCAAGAGCTGACTTGTGCGAGTTTAAAGACCCATACGAGGCTCCCGAGTTGAATTGCTCTGTTAAAAAATACATAATAATGGGTATAGATGGTGTAAATGGATCTATGCTTTGTTTTTGACAAAAGGCCCACCAGATTTTATAGGTAACATTGTATTGTTTTAAAGTATTGTTTGATAGTGAACTGAACATAACCTCTATTGCTGATGGGGGAATGGCTCTTCTTAGCCATGCCTGCCTGATAATATCCCGACCACTAGTGTAAGGTGGAGATGTAGAGGGTGATTCTCTCTGAAAGAGGAATGCAATAATTGTTTATTGGGTTTTAATATTAACAATTTTGAGACTAACATTGTTTGCATTGATGGATACCAGGCTTGTGACGGCCAATATGGCATGACCATAATGCCTGTCGCTTTATCATTCTTAATTTTTTGTAAACATCTTAATAATAGACTAAATGGGGGAAAGGCGTAAAAAAAAATAGTTCGTCCAAGATACGGTAAAAGCATCTATATTTGATGCATCTGGGTCTGGTTTCCAAGAAATGTAAGATTCACATTTTGCATTAATTCTTGAGGCAAAAAGATCAATATCAGGTTGGCCAAACTGAGTAACGATGTACTGGAATGCGGAGGTATTCAGTTCCCACTCTATGTCAGGATTGACTCTACGTGATTCTTCATCTGCTTCTTTGTTATCTCTTGATTTTATATAAGAAGCAAATAGCCAAATACGTCTATCTTCACACCATTGCCATATGCTTCTGGCTAAGCTATTTAAATGTGGGTATTGAATACCTCCCATTCGGTTAATATAAGCTATGGCAGTCTTATTATCAACACGTAACAATATATGTAAATGTTGTTTATTTTTAACAAACATTTTTAAGGCTAAGAATATGGCCAGTAGTTCTAGATAATTTATGTGGTATAATTTTTCAGTTTCTTTCCAGAACCCATGAACCCTAATATTATTACAAACGGCCCCCCACCCACTTCTTGAGGCATCTGTAAATATTTCCAAATTATATTTTGAGTATGCTATACTTTTATGCAAACTATTGATATTATCAGCCCACCACTGTAGGTCTATTTTAATATCTGGGTGGATATTAATCTTTGTATCATAATTGCCTTTGCTTTTAACTAAACCATGATATTTATGATGTTCTAATAGTTTTGTGTAAAGACAACCATATGTACTTGCCGGGCATGCGGCAGTCAATGTTCCTATTAACTGAGCAAGGTCTCTTATATTACAACTCTGTTTTTTCAAATATTTTTCAATGGATTTTTGAATAGATAACTTTTTGTCAGTAGGTAATGATAGTGTCATTGTTCTTGTGTCAAATACAAAACCTAAGAATTGACAGGACTGTGATGGTGTAATTATGCTTTTTTCATAATTAATAATAAACCCAAGACATTTTAAAATAGCAATTGTTTCATTAACATTTTTCAAACATGTTTTATAATCAGAACCAATGCATAAGAGATCATCTAGGTATTGTACTGATTTGTGACCTTTAGATCTTAAATATGTAACCACAACTCTCATAATCTTAGAGAAAACATAAGGTGCAGAGCACAAACCATATGGGAGTGCATTAAATTCATACAATTGATCATAATGAAACCGTAAATACTTCCTGTGAGCTGGGTTAACATTAACCAATAAATAGGACTCTTTTAAATCAATTTTTGCCATAAATTCTCCTGGAGAAATTAGAGCTACTGCAGTTCTGTGATCTTCCATCTTAAAATGGTATGTCTTTACAAACTTGTTAAGTGGCTTAAGGTTTAAAATAAATCTTTTGCTACCATTTGGTTTTGGAATCAAAAACACTTTAGATATGAATTGGTCCTTATGTGTTGTACAAGGAGAAATTGCACCTAATGCCAGTAAATTATTAATAGCTATATGCATATCCGGATCATTAAAAATATCATTTTGTAATGGCTGTTGAGATTGTGACTGATAAGGTGTGTCAGTAAAAGGTATTGAATACCCAATGACATGATTTAATATTGAAACATTGTCACAGATTCTTTGCCAACAAGGTAAAAAATGACTTAATCTTCCAGCATGACTAACCTCTATTGTCGAGCACGAGTCTTGTCCTGGGATGGTGGGGCTTTGGGCTTTCTCACAGCGTGCTGTGGCTGGTATTGTGCTGGTTGATATTTTCTTGTTTGATATGAGGACTGTGGTTTTTTGTGTCCCGGCCTCAGATTTGTCCTCTGTTGATTGTAACGAGGTGGACCACTCAAGTTTCCCTGACGGGTTGTGGTAAAATTAGTTGGCTTTTTTATAGATTGGCCAGTTTTTTGGCAAGCTTGTAAGGCTTTTATCTTTTCAGATAAGTTGTTACCATACAGGTAATCATCTCTTTCTACTTCTTTGACTATGTCTAAGAATTTTTTGTCCAGAACGGGGAAAATAAGGTTTTTTCGAGATTTTGTTTGTGTGCAGTGTAAGTCAGTTAAAATCCTTCCAGCATCACTGAGCTGGGATATCAGTTTTAGTCTATCAATATTGTTGTTGTTGATTAACGTTGATAACGCATCACCTAAAATGGTGAGTCCCATTCCTAACTGGTTTTGTTCCGATTCTATCTTTTTATCACGGTTAATTATTGTGTCGTTCACTGAAGCAATCATTTCAGGATTGAGCTTAGGGGCTTTAAGCAGATAACAATTTTCAGGTACATTTTTCTCAAATTTCAGCTTATTTTCCCTTGGGAGTCCGTTCTTCAAAATTGTATTCCAAATACGGGCTAAGTCTTTGTTTAGTGCTGGTCCATATTTGGGTTTTTCTGGCATCAAATCCCCTAAAGCTTCCAGCACTTCCGGGGATAGAGCAGGCTCGGAGTCTAGTTCCGGTGTAGGGTCAGGCTCAGGTAGAGCATCTGCAGTAACAGTCATGGCTGTATTTGTCATATCCGGGCTTACTCCTATTGGAACCGGTGATTCGACATAATCATCTACTAGTAGTTCAATGTCTTGTGGTCCATCATCTTTGCGGTCTGCAAAAGAGAATTGACCCTGTTTTATGTACCATAATATTCGTACCTACGCGTAGCCTCTCGGACTACACCATTAGGTAAATGAAAAAACTCGTGCGTTTATCTCGTAAACGCCCCGAATTATTTGTTCGCGTCAATGCATCTCGTACATTACCCGCGAGGTACAATAAATAACGTATTTAAACCATGTGAAACACGTTTAACTGTTTAAAACAATTGTTTTACCTGGTGACAAAATGGACGACTCTGATGAATCGTTGCGGTGCCTGTGTCGTTTCATTTTTTTTTCTAATCTTCTGATTTTTTGAAGATCTCTCTTTTCCATGTTGTCGCTTCGGCATGATAACTAGGTAATGCTAACTTTAAACACTTTAATTCGTTTTTTAACACTTTAATAATTAGTATTCCTTGGGAATCACTGCGTAATGGTTGCCGCGCAAACGTAAAGAATGACAGATAACATATGGAACGGGAATAGTGTTACAATGGTGTGTTTAGTTTTTTTGCTTTCAGCTCTAAATATGCGTTTGGTTGTCGACTAGCGTGAGGAAGCTGCAATGTAAATGTTATATCGAGAACGAAGCCCAAGTATAATTAATAGTAAACTTTTGCTCGCGGGTTCGCCTGGGTGGAGGTCGGAAACTATCCCACGAGAACGTACTACCGGGATAAAAAGTATCCTATGTCCTAAACCAGGTCATGGTCTACCCATGTACAAATTTCATCCATCCAAAAAAGAGCATGAATGTGGACGGCGATAAGAGTAGGGGAGGACCGAAGAAACGATATGGCTAGAAAGGGGACGACTACTGAGATGACGAATAATAGAGAAGTTCTATAAGAATGGAAGAAGACTTGTTGCGCTTGCGCCGACCCTAAATAAATGGGGATAAGGGCAAGAGAATGACGATGATTTATACTTCTGTGTTTAAGAGCGTTTATTCTGAAAGTGGGCAACGTCGCAAATAGATGTCAAATATTTCGCTGTTTTGATTAATTTGGCAATATCACTGTATGAAAATATGAAATATGGCTAGACAACTTTACTGTCTAAAATATTTAATATGAAATGCAATAAATAATATCGTAACACCGAATATTTAGTTTTAGTTGTAAAAAAAGGATTTGGAAACTTTCAAAATGCTTTTTTTACACCTAAAACCGTTTACAACTTAAATTCATATTTCCATACAGTAATATTGCCAAATTAATCAAAACAGCGAAATATTTTACATCTATTTGCGACGTTGCCCACTTTCAAAATAAACGCTCTTAACCCAAAATTATCAAGGTTTATTTATACATATATATATGTATAATAATAATAAATAGCTGGTAATCCTGCACACTTCACGATAAGAAGTTGTATGTGAAAATTGTGTACAATCCATCGATTTTAATATATTTTAATGAACATTCAACACCGAGATTCTCATTTCCATGCGACATTTTCTCATTCTCACAATAGTTAATGGTTAGGTACCTACCTCATACGCAAATTATAATAATCACGTATATCATAACAACAATACTGTAGTTAATTCCGCGTATATTGTCTCTAGATAAAAGACTAACAAGAGACCGTTGACAATAGCGCACGTGCGCCTTATAACATAATAGATATCAAACAAGCGCGCACAACGGTGCAACGGTGCACCGAGTCGCAGTTGACAAAATACCGGCATATAATTTATTTATCAAAAAGGATCTAACTTCACATGGGCATTAATTAGTAAGCATGTGAAATGTATATTTTCATTACAACTACCAAGCGTACGAAGTAGTTTTGAAAAAAATTAGGAATATCTAAGCTGAAAATGCAACAAACTAAAAGTATAAAACACTTTCAATAATTTCGTAATTTTGCTGTTTGCGATCAGGGGGCCAAGTCTACTAATTTACAAAAGTGTCAGTGGTCTCGCAATGATGAGTTGTTGACAGATTTTGTATGGCATATCTGTCAAAAACTGATCACTGTGGGACCACTGACACGTTTATAAATTAGTAGACTTGTATCCATGGGAATTTTTTGTAGTTATAAACGCATAGGGGCAGAGATGGGAAGGGGAAGGGATGGGACTAAACCAAATTCATAGTCTCGCATTTTTGCGGTTGACCTATAATATGGATCCTGGTAATTAACGAAGGCTTCCTTTCTTTTCCATTTTTTTACGGCTGTGGTTGTACCATAATTCTTAAGTCCTCGCCTCCTCATTCTGGGCCTTCACAAGTCACCCCTGAGGTTCTGGAGTAGACTGAGTGACGAAAAGTGTAGCCTGATTACGCTGCTCACAATATGGACCGACGGCCTGGTGAAGGTCGCAGGAATCCGCTGAATGCGGGAAGCACATGATCGGCCGCTGTGGCGATGCTTGGGGGGGCCTTTATCCAGCAGTGGACGTATTTCAACTAAATACTGATGATGATGATGACCCCTAAGGCTGCCAGACGGACTGCATTCTTGCAGGTTGAATGCAGTTTAGTACGACTGCAATACTCGTAATGTATTGGTAACTGCATTCAAACTGCAAATTTGCAGTTGGAATGCAGTTGAAACAGTTGAAATGCAGTCCGTCTGATGGGAGCCTTAGGGAATACACGCAAAGTGCTAATAGGATAAACTGTGTGTTGCAACTATACCAATTATTGTCATCACTTTATAGCGCCGATAATTACTCGCTCGGGGCCTAATGAATGATGACCTGCCACTAATAATAATGGTTTACTACTTGTCATTGTTAACTTCTTCATTTTATGTTAATTGACTCGTATGAAGCAGCTGTTACGAAATTATTATGTTTATACATCTGTAATCGAAACAGTGAAGGAAAAATCGCGAGTTAACCGGCATGTCCTAGATTAGAGCCAATAATACGAAGACATGTGACATCCACGTCACCCATCAAGATGAGAGACGCCTGTTTCTCAGCAGTGGGAGCATTATAGGCTGATTATGTTATGCTTAATCCGTCATGTAATCATGTTTTTTAGCTCCAGAAATATTTTCGCATTTTAATCAATTCGTTTATGTTATGCGCCCTTGTGGACCAGGACCAGCGTTGAGCCAAGCATTTTTGTCAGTGCTGTCCCCCAACTTATATGCTTGGCTGGACGAATAGTGTGCGTTTTATAGAAGATTTCAATTTCGTTTTGGATTATGTGGAGAGGCGGTATTTTATTTATTGTGGCATTTTAAACAGTACCCCATGAAGGATGATTCTATTTTAGCCAGTCTGAAACCTGGCTATACCAATTTGTCCCTATTTCTAGTCCTTATTATGTCTTTCACCTCTTTTACTGAAACAATTTAGATTTTTTTTGTCACCAATTTTTTTTGTCATTAAGGCTTTAAGAGCACTAGCAGCGCCCCGCGGTTTCACCCGCATAAGTCCTGATCTCGTGGGAATATCGGGATAAAAAGTATCCTATGTGTTAATTCAGGTTATAAACTATCTGTGTGCCAGATTTCATCCAAATCCGTTCTCTAGTTTTTGCGTGAAAGAGTAACAAACATTTATCCATCCATCCATACTTACAAACTTTCGCGGTATAATATTAGTAGGAAGTAGGATAATTAAGCCCAAATTAAGCCAGTTCACTCGAGTTCAAATATTATCTTTGCAAATATCACCTGCTGGTGACAGAGGTATTGAAATATGTGAGCCTTCGTAAACAGTTAACCACACATTACACGATAGTTTCAGGCAGTAAAATTCAAATCAATTTCACATTAAATGCTATTGTATAGAGAAGTGAACGTAATACAATAGAATCATTACTTTAAAACATGCCACGATCATGAGTAAATACTGATTTTATCGCCAAATTATATGGTGGCCGCGCTTTGATAAATATTGATAAATAAATGAAGGAAAAGGTCCCGAAGCTGAACTTAATTAACTAAATGTGGCTACGGCGACGAACACCAGTCCATGTCACACTTTCTGGCTTGTCCACTGTGCCCGATCACCTGCACAGGGATCAGGGACACACCTACATATAGGCAAGTATTCAGGTGTCTAAATTTTACTCCCAAACATTTAAAACAGATCATTAACACGAAAGAAGAAGTACAGTGCAATTATCCTAACCCGTCACATCCTTTTTTGTTGGTCTGAGCCTAACCCTAACTAATATTATAAATGCGAAAGTGAGCTAGTTTGTTACGTTTTCACGCTAAAATGACATTTCGCACATGTGTAGACTATGACCTGGGTTAGGACTTAGGATACTTTTTATCCTGATATTCCCACAGGATCGAGACCTATGTGGCTGAAACCAAGGTGCGCAGCTAGTAAGACTATAAAACAGATCAGCCTGCTTAAACACAACATTGTAAGTCTTTCCAAGTTATCTGCTCAATCTGTCTGAAACTAGACATTGTTATTATGATGTCCCATGTCTCCAATCTATTACTGAAGGGTGAATCCTATTTGCCCATCTGTAATCTTATGTTTACACGCAAACAGTATAATTGTCTAATATCACAAAGGCGCGCAACAAAAACAACAACAATGGCTGCGCAGGATTCGCGTCACGTTTACACCGTTTATGTCATAAAGATGCGCGCGCAAGCCCTGCGAATTCCGCATTCAAATTTGTATCACGCGCACCCATTTTTATGAGTCTTATATTTTTATTTCCTTGAACGTGAACTGATACTAAAGATTTAGATATCAATGCAAGACAAAGATATTTGTGGCCATTATTAAAAAGAAGTTAAGCAACTTTACGAAATGGCTCTCAGTTGTGGACTGTCGGTAAAATAACCATCAACTCAAATCAATACTGCAGTGGATAGGGATAATCTGGGATAAGTAAGTGGAAGGCACAGGGGGCCAACGTGTCAATGGTCTCGCAATGACGCGTTTTTGACAGATATGCCATACAAAATCTGTCAAAAACTCATCATTGCGAGACCACTGACACGCTTGTAGACTTGGCCCCCTGGTAGATTGTTAAGGTTACGATTCCCGGACCTTTCACGGCTAATAAGTGAGTGAGAAGTGTGGAAGAGAATACGAGTATGTCGTATATTTGTCAAAATTATTAACTCAATGCAATGTTTTATAATTAGTTATTAATTAATAGAAATAAAATAATATATGTATATAATTTATTGGCAGCGAGCGACACGTGGTCCCATTCCACTTTTATTTTTAGAACGCTGCACGAGTTCAAAACAACTACTTCTGATTATGATCAAGTAAGTACTACATTATCATTGGATGTCGGGTTATTATCGCGTTTTTATTACCTACCTATATAATATTTTTTATTACTTATAAATTATGAAACTAGATAGTTTTTATTGCATCAGTCATCAGCCATTGCATTAAATAACTTTTCGCCTGTATTTCTCCAAAACCCAAACCTTTGGTGAATCGCGGTCCACCATCATGGTCATCACCATCACCGTGGTTCGCATCGTCACTCACCATCAGTTAGATAAAGGCCAAATGCGACCCTATCATCTTCATCATTCTCCTGCTCATATCCCAATTTATGTGTGGTCGGTGCAACTTGAATTTTTCTTCCATACTTCTCTATTCCTCGTCATCTCAGTAGTCACCCCCTTTCTAGCCACATCATCTATCACACAGTCCATCCATCATTTCTTTGGTCAAAATGCTTACTTAAAATAACCAGCCTATATTGTTCCGACTGCTTGGACACAGGCCTCCTCTCTGTGAGAGGGAGTGGGCCGTAATCCACCACGCGGGCCCAGTGCGGGTTGGTAGACGCACATGTCTTCGAATTTTTGGTTCTAGGACATGCCAGTTTCCTCACGATGTTTTCCTTCACCGTTTTGAGAGCAGTGGTGGTGAAATAATTTACACAAAGTAAAGCGCCTGGCTGAGACCTAAAACTCGTTAGTCACGGGCGTTACCACTGGGCCACCACTGCTCTTGGGTCAAAATGCGAGCTTATCAAATTTAAAAAAAAAATCAAGTAATAAAAACTAAAACCCAACTACGACTTAAAAGGTATAAACAAGACACCACAGACAGACAAATTAAAAATCTGGAGTCACACGTGTTAGGGCATAAATCGAACAGATTACGTGTGACTCCGGATTTTTAATTTGTCTGTCTGTGGTGTCTTGTTTATACCTTTTAAGTCGTAGTTGGGTTTTAGTTTTTATTACTTGATTTTTTTTTAAATTCTTTTGGGGTTATAAAATATATATTTTTGAAATGTGCTCATTCAGCCCTTTCATTTGATACCCAACATGGTAGGACTAAACCATTTTTTTTTTAAGTTCCTCACTTTATGTCCTCTAGAGGGCGCCATTTTTAATTTAATGTGACTTCACATAGCCTATAACCAGCGGACAATCACGACGCTTCTAACGATACCTCATTTGTCAAATTGTGATAAGTGGTTTGGAAGATAGGAGGGAACAGATGAACATACATACATACATACATACATACCGGTCAAAATCATAACCCTCCTTTTTTCTTCGCCGTAGTCGGGTAAAAACTAGCTGATTCTATAACTTTAAAACCTCAAACACAAGTATGTTAATAGCTACTATTGCACCTAATGTAAACTAAGGTATTTTCAAATCAATTCGCACTTAACATAGAGCTTTAATGACAACTTTGTGCAAAAACAACGTAAACAACGTTTAGTGATGTCGAGGTCTGTCGGTTACTAGTTAGTACCGATAATAGAGGTCTGGTTCTAGGTGAGATAATCAGTTCAGGGCCACAGTTCAAGCAGTAGATTTCAATTTCAAAATATTTTATTTCACATAAACCTACATGGGCACTTTGAAACGTCAGAAGCTAGGTGCACGGTTCCAATTGGTCGTTTTCAATGGAGAAGAGCTGGCAAGAAACTCTAGTTTATGGCAAACTAGCTGCGCCCCGCGGTGTCACCCGCGTTTGTCTCGATCCCATGGAAATATCGGGATAAAAAGTATCCTATGTGTTAATCCAGGTTATAAACTATCTGTTTGCCAAATTTCATCCAAATCCATTCAGCCGTTTTTACGTGAAAGAGTAACAAACATCCAATCATCCATCCATCCATCCATCCATCCATCCATAGTTACAAACTTTCGCGTATATAATATTAGTTTAGATAATAATAATTTGATGTACTTGTGACGGCATCTACATCGCCACATGCGAACTACGCGAAACACAGGTCTGGAGATGGGCAAATGCCCGGGAATTTATGGCAAATTGGGAAAATTCCTAATAAGTGACCATAAATTTCTGCCCTTGGGCATTTATCTGGGCATATATTTTTTGTTTCAAAATTAATTTACATAATTGATATTAGCTTGGAAGCTGGCTTAATTTGTTGAGTTTAGATAAGGAGGTCACGCGAAATCCTGCATCGCGCATGCAGGGTTTACCGCGCGATGAGCATATATAACTTCTCGACATCAATCGTTTGCAGTGGCCCGCCAAACACGACACGACACCCGTCAGATCGGAGGATCCTCCCTTTTCTATTGAGGATGAGTGAACTTTACCCCCTGTTCGTCAAACCTTTATACTTAACTAGCTGATGCCCGCGGTTTCGCCCGCGTGGATGTCGGTTATTAATACTAAAACCTTCCTCGGGAACCCCTCTATCCATTGGTGAAAACAGCATGAAAATCGGTGCAGTAGTTCTTCAGTTTATCGCGAACATACAGACAGACGCGGCGGAGGACTTTGTTATATAATATTTTGTAGTGATGTTATTTTATAGGATAGAAGCAGAACTGTATAAGTATGACCAAAATCGTTCAGCGAAACGCGAATGGAGCTGACCAAGTGTGTGTAGTCCCTAAGGGGCAAAAAATCGATCTAGCTCGGTCTCAAAATCGATCTAGCTCGGTCTCAAAATCAATCTAGCTCGGTCTCAAAATCAATCTAGCTCGGTTTCAAAATCGATGTAGCTCGGTCTCAAAATCGATCTAGCTCGTTCTCAAAATCGATCTAGCTCGGTCTCAAAATTGATCTAGCTCGGTCTCAAAATCGATCTAGCTCGGTCTCAAAATCGATGTAGCTCGGTCTCAAAATCGATGTAGCTCGTTCTCAAAATCGATCTAGCTCGGTCTCAAAATTAGTTTTCCCTATTTTTACAGCCTCGGGGTGTGATACCTACAATGTTGGTATACTGGGACGATAATGTTTAAGTTTGTATTTCGACTAGGTACTTCTGTCTGATAAACCTTGACAAAACTGCTAATATGCGGCATCCGCTTAGTCGGAGCAAAATGAGGACTTGTTGTGGTCTAAATTAGTATTACTTTTCTTGGTCAATGATGTCGTCATATTTTTAGGTTCCGTACTTCAAAAGGAAAAAACCGGCCAAGTGCGAGACTCGCGCACGAACGGTTCCGTACCATCTAACTAAGTTTGTAAGTATGGATGGATGGATGTTTGTTACTCTTTCACGCAAAAACGACTAAACGGATTTGGATGAAATTTGGCAAACAGATAGTTTATAACCTGGATTAACACATAGAATACTTTTTATCCTGATATTCCCACGGGATCGGGACTAAAGCGGGTGAAACCGCGGGGCGCTGCTAGTTATCTATAAAAACGGCAAAAAATCACGTTTGTTGTATGGGAACCCCCTTAAATATTTATTTTCTTTACACAATGACAATAAGCTCAGTTTGTTCCGAATCGGAATAAGAACCACCTAGTACCTCTACCTACCCTACCATTACACAATTAGCGTAAATCAGAAGCAGCCTTTGCCAAATGAATACTTACTAAGTAATATTTTATGGGCCTATGACTGTCAACTAAGTAGCTAGTTAAACTTAGTTGATCGTAAATGGTCCTCAAGTACGCAATTAAAAGACACTTCGCTGCACAGTAAAGTCCTATAAAATTAAAAAGACATTTAACATTTTCTATGTTTACACACCCTATATGTACAGAATCAATAGTTTTAGTACCCATGTACTCGTACATTATACATAGGTATATACCTGCCCTCTTCCCAACTACATTATGTTGGGGTTGGCTTCCAGTCTAACTGGATGCATCTGAATACCAGTATTTTACATGGAGCAACTGCCTATCTGACCTCCGCAACCCAGTTACTCGGTAATACGATACCCTTTGGTAAGACTGCATTTAGAGAATTTACTCTGAAAGGTTTACACGTATTATACATGAATATTAAATTAACATAAAAATCATAATCAAATAATCACAATTAATCTTGATGATGTCAAGTCGTAAAAACAGCGCGATACAGGAGCAGGTCGCTAAATTCATTGTACCCATAAAATGTTGCTTGTATAACATGTTACACGTGAATCCTACAATACAGAACATGTTTTTATATCGCTAATAAGCACCTTATTCCTAACGACCAGCTCTTTAATGTTACAAAGTTAAACAATAGGATGAGAAAATTGATTAGATGTGTGGGGTGGAGGAAATTACTAGTTACTTTTTAGACGAAGTTAAAAAAGAATCATTAGTCATATGGGCACGTGGGAAGGAGGGTTGAAACGCATGGGACTAAGAGAATAATATTATTATGTTGACGGAGACGAGGGCAGGAGGGGGAAGACCAAAGAAAGGAAGGCCAACAGACGAAGAAAAGATAAATAAAAGTGGTTTGGATTGAGTGAGGAAGGATATAAACAAGTGCGAGTCGGACTCGCGCACGAACGGTTCCGTACCATTATCTATAAAAACGGCAAAAAAAAAAACACGTTTGTTGTATGATAATGGGAGCCCCCCTTAAATATTTTTAAAGTGATTATAATATAACTAAATGTTCTGTGAAAATTTTAAGCTTTTACCTGTCGCCGTTATTAATATCGAGGAAAAAATCACGTTTTTGTTTGTTGTATGGGCTCCCATACAACAAACGTGATTTTTTGCTCGTTTTTGCCCTTCAATATTTATTTTATTCTGTTTTTTTTTTGTATTTGTTGTTATATCGGCAACATCATCTGTGAAAATGTCAACTGTCAAACTATCACGGTTCATGAGATACAGCCTGGTGACAGACGGACAGACAGCGGAGCCTTAGTAATAGGGTCCCATTTTACCCTTTGGGTACGGAACCCTAAAAAGGGAGTGAATTCAGTGAATGATAATGTGACTGCTGTCAAGGGAAAATGGAAGAGAAAAGCATTATAGCGCCTAACTCAAGTAACATGATACCAAAGCCAGGTAAAAGAGAACAATAGGCGCTACCACGTGCCATAACAACCACCAGTGTAATAAAAAATAAACGAACTTATTAATGAAGCAATTTATTTTCCTAGACAGAAATACAGAGGCCAGCTATTGATCGTAGAATCACGTGTATGAAATCATTAGACATAATGATAATCGATTTATCATTAATATTAATAGGTGGAAAATAGATTGTCATATCAATTACGTTAATTAAGACTTTGTAGTTCGTAGGTAGAGATAAATTGTCGTAAACACGATGGAATCGGTTTGAGTTTAGTTACCCACAATGATGGACTTTCAAGACAAATTCAACAGCTGTCTAAGGCACTTGTGCCATGGGCGACGAGGAAGCGGCTATCAAAGATTTTTCAAGCGATAACCAACAGACTATCAGTGCGCAATTCAAGTTTAATCTGAGTTAAAATCTTGCTCTAATTTGGAGTAGGTACCTACCTACCCTGATTATCAGAAATTTCTGCTCAACCCAAATCTTTTCTTCACACTTCTAAAACTATCCTCATCATCCACAGCCAAGTCTCATCAAAGCAGCAGGCTTCCCCATAGAGAAGCACCGCGTGACGACGCCAGATGGCTACGTCCTGCAGATGCACAGGATCCCGGCTGGGAGGCGCACTGCTAGAAGGACCGGGGCCCTCAACGCTAAAGGGAAGAAGGCCATCTTAATTGTGCACGGTCTCTGCGGCAGCAGTGGCGACTTCGTTATTATGGGACCCGAGAGAAGCCTTGGTAAGTGTCGAGTTGTTGTGGCGGTGCATCTTGAGGCTCGAATGTTCCCGCGCGCGCGTCGCAACACGCACCGCAAGTCGCACAGCGGCGACTCATGCCACGCTCTAAATAAATAGGCGCTGACAACAGGCAAACGGTAAAAGTAGGACAAAAAAATTGCCAAATCTATATAACGTGTATCTTATACACGAAATATTTTATTAAAAACTTTCACTATTGGACCTACACTAATATCGCGGGAAAAAACAGCTGTTTCCTACATTTTGCCGAGCTATGCGAACATAAATGTAGGGAACAGCTGATTTTTTTTTCGCATAAAGGTAAGTCTGTGCTGTGTTGAAGCTTTTATGGGGTTTTTAAGACAACATGATATTATAGAGATACGTCTTAATTAACAGACTTATACCGTTGGGATGTTTACCAGCACTTATTTCTATAAATAAATACACTTATCAGTTTATGTAACAACTTAACCCCCACACAAGCATTCATTTTACCTCCTAAAATTGCGACTGCATAAGAAAGGTAGTACTCCATTGCCATTGAAAGTAGGTACTCCATAGCAATCTTTATATTTCTAGCGTACCTCCTAGCTGATGCAGGATACGACGTGTGGCTCGCCAACCTACGAGGCAACGTGTACACAACTCACACGAACCTCACTAGAAATGACAAGAAATTCTGGGACTTTAGGTACCTATGTGTATTCTTCTGACTATGACCTATGTTTAATCAAGTCTATCACACTGCCCAGACTGCCCACTGGCACTGCTTTGTCAGTGTAGACAGGTCATTTCTTAGCCAGGACTTCCTTGAATATTATATTTAGAAGTTTTATTTTCACATTGTTCTCATCATTTTGAACAACTTTTTCTATGGGACCAACCAATGATATTATATTAAAAATTGATATTATATTAATATTTATATTTATATGATATTATATTAATATTTAATATAATATCATTGGGACCAACCTTGAAATCGCGAAAAAAAAAACAGCTGTTCCATACATTTTGTCGATTTAAGTCATTTAAGTGAACACAAATGTATGGAACAGCTGATTTTTTTTCGCGATTTCAAGGTTGGTCCCATCGAAAAAGTTGTTCAAAATGAAGAGTACAATGACCGCTTTTCGGATTTAGCATAAACAAAAAATAATGTTGTAGAAGCAACAAGAATAATGTACCCAGGATTTTGTAATGTCTGGATTTAAAGAGTGTCCTTGGGTATCTTGCCCATTCTTCTCCATAAAGATCTACGTTTTGGAATGGCAACTAGCTTCAACTTTCTGACTAACTGACCGACTCCGTGACAATTCAAAAGTGCCTGTAAATTTTTAAATTCAAATAAATGCTTCGAGTTTGAAAGAATGCCATCTTATTTCGTCCTGTCATACTAATACAAGTTTTATTCCAGTTTTCACGAACACGGAAAATACGACATTCCGGTGATGATCGACAGAATCTTGGACGTCACGGGCCTGGACAAGATCATGTACCTGGGCTACTCCATGGGAACCACCAGCTTCTTCACTATGATGTCTCAGAGACCGGAGTACAATGAGAAGCTGATAGCCTTCGTAGCTCTTGCACCCGCAGTTTATCTAAACAATGTAAAACCAGTGGCGAATTTGGCGTTGAATACTTTAGATTTACCTGTAAGTGATTATGGATAAATTGATATTATAGCTAAGCCGGTCTAGACAGAATTGTACTATGATAAGATACGAATCGTAATTAGGATTAGGAATAGAAACACGCACGTAACGTAGCAAAAAGTAGCATTTTATTTTTGATTTTTTTGGTGGTGGTGACGCTCCATATAAAGGACTTAGGCTTGTACACAAAACTGCGAATCGACGCGATGCGTATTCGCAACGCAGAAGCTTTCTTAAGGGCTTGTACACAAAACTGCGAATCGTGCACGAGTGAGATGATGATGACGATTATTTTAAGTAGGTGTTAATCTTTAATGAAATGTTACAGAATGTCATGAAAGCCAGAGGCATGCTGGCAGTCCAGCCACAATTTCTACAAACCCTCATAGCGAACTTATGTAACCTGAATCAACCTGAGAACGACCTCTGCATGAGCCTCATCTTCTCCATCGTCGGAGAAGACTACGAGCAGAATGACTTGGTACGGAAGATTTACAATTCTACTAATATTTTAAACCAGCTGCGCCCCGCGGTTTCTCCCGCGTAAGTCTCGATCCCGTGGGAATGTCCACGGCAGTCGTCCAAATAGTGCGGCCAGGCCCGGCCTGTCGGGTGTCGGTGAGTTAACGGTCGCGTACTGTACGACTGTACCACACCACATGACTGTACCCCAGTTCGTTCTCCTAATCACTGTAATAATTATTTTTATTGTTGGGTTTCAGGAAATGGTACCGATATATCTGCAAAGAGTACAGCCGGCGTCGTGGCGCGCTTTAGAGCATTTCGGAAAAATCGCCCTGACAGGTACGTATCTACTACGTAACACCGCCATCGCCACCCTGAAGTTGCGCAAGTTTGCAAAAATAAATTAATAAGAATGCTTACACATTATTTGCATAAAAAAATAATATTAAACATTACACTACATTACGAAAAAAAATATATTAAACATTACAGTACTCTCTAAGTTCACATTGTTATAAGCAATAAATGTATTGAGTAAGTATTTCACAGACCGTACTTTGACTTTAATTATTCTTATATTCGTATGAAACGCTTGCTTTACTTACCGAAGTAACTCTTCACCCAGACCTACCCGGTTGAATTCTACAAAGAAATTTTAAAAATGTATTTATTTCCGGTTTCAGGCGTGTTCACGACATTCAGCGGCGGTTTGTCCGGTCCAGTAAAACCGTACAACATCAGTAATGTTAAAATTCCTGTCTCAATACTTTATGGAGAGAATGATCAGCTCACTGAGAAGTCTGTAAGTTCCTACCTTCAAGTAACATAATATCACGCCTGTATTCCCCGAAGGGTTAGGCAGAGGTGTACCAGTACCACCCAGATTTCGCCAGTTATCCCATGTAATATGTGGCGAGTCTCTAACATCAACCGGTCACAAATCTCTGACTCAGAGCTGCTACTGAGAAATTTCTATAGTTAACTGAGTCGTTGTTTATTAGTCTGTCTCGCTCGCACTTATGGAGCGTATGGAACAGGTAGCAAACTATCGATAAGACGCAAGGATTTGCATCTTCTTATTGCTACTGAAATTTACGGCCCGTCGACTCAGGGGGCCTACCACCAGCGTTTATAGCAGTGTTATTTTATACGTCAGTATAGAAAAGAGATGAAGCTCTAAAGGACGTATAACTCCACCTCTTTCCCCCACGAAGTAATATAAAAATAATATTGCTGTAAGCGGTGATGGTAGGCCCCCAGCTCATAACGCGAGTACTCTAATGAAAATACCTCGAGAGCATGGGCTGAGCAGTTGCGATAGTTACCCATAGACCAACAAGAGAGAAATTGGGTTAGTGTTAAATCGTTATTCCTATGCCTAACCTTTTCCCAACTAAGTTGGGGTCGGCTTCCTGTCTAACCGAATGCAGCTGAATACCAGCATTTTACATGGAGCGACTGCCTATCTGACCTCCACACCCAGTTACTGGTTAATACCATACCCCTTTGTAAGACTTGTTGTCAGACTTGCAGTCCTTTGACGACACGTAACGACTGTCCAAGATACCCGAATGACAGCCTAAACAAACGACTGAACGTTCTTTCAGAGACACGAACGAGTCTCGGCTCGTACCCATCCACGGACCGGCCTCTGCAAGCGTAGCTTAACCTGATCGATCGTGCGGTTGTTATTGCGAACCCCGAAATTGCTGTGTTCCTATAAAAACATCATAATTTTATGTTACAGCAAATAATGCGGCTAGCAGAGGAGCTGAAAGCCAATGGAGTCTTAGAAGAAGTCCGGCCAGGCACCTCATGGCCCAAGTTTAACCACCTAGACTTTGCGTTCGCGAAGGACGTCGGGAAACTATTGAACAAACCACTCGTCAAGCACATAGACCAAATGTACAATAAATATAGTACTGTATGACTGTTTCTTTTTTATTTTACCACATCATCATCTTACTTTTTTATTTTACCACATCGTACGGGTTTCCAGTGATGACCTATGGCACTGAAATGTGGTCGCTCACAATGGGCCTCATTAGAAGGCTGAAAGTCACTCAAAGGGCAATGGAGAGGGCTATGCTCGGAGCTTACCTGCGTGATCGAATCAGAATTGAAGAGATCCGTAGGAGAACCAAGGTAACCGACATAGCCCGAAGTATTGCCAAACTTAAGTGGCAGTGGGCAGGGCACATTGCTCACAGAACATATGGCCGATGGGGCCAAAAGGTTGTGGAGTGGCGACCGCTTACCGGACGACGTAGCGTTAGAAGGCCCCCCACAAAGTGGACCGATGACCTGGTGAAGGCCGCGGGAATGCGCTGGATGCGAGAAGCACAGAACCGGTCGAAGTGGCGGTGCTTGGGGGAGGCCTATGTCCAGCAGTGGACGTCTTTCGGCTGAAATGATGATGGATGATGATGATAAACATCTTACTGCCCTTGTCCCATGTTACTTGTGGTCGGCGCAACACGTTTTCTTCTTCCATTTTCCCCTGTCGACCGTCACGCTATCATTCACTCCATAGATATCCGGAGATATGCCTTCACTCTATATTTGTTCAAGTTCAGGTGTCGCCACCTTTTCCCCACTACCGAAACTCACACAAAAGCAAAAGAAATAGATACGACACATATGATGCTTTGTTCGCGTGCACACAAGAAATTATTAATGGACACATGCTCAAAAGGGGCGGGCACTAGAAAGTAAAAAGACACTACTACTGAACGCACACATGCAACTCTAGCCTCAACTAGGGAAGAGGGGTTGATATAAATATTTAATCGATAAAAATATCGATGAACCGGATATCTATGATTAAAACCGACTGCAAAAAAAAAAGTATTTTTTGAGCGTATTTTGATGTAATTAAAACCAAATTATGTAAAATATCATTCAAAAGTCATTAAATTTATTTAAACTAGGCTGAGAATCAGCACTTTTCGAAAGCCAGAATTACATAAGAAAGGTCCCTCAAAACACCTACCCTTCACCACTTCCTAGTGCTTTGGGAAGAAGAAGTGGCACACTCGCCAGAAGCACAGCTGTCAGATCACTTAGAAAAAAAAAATTAAGACAATAATATGCAAAATAATATACACACATCAACACCGTCTAGGGATATTTCAGATTTTCTCAATTCACTCAAAATTTGTTATAGATAACATACAAAATGTTTATATTTTTACAAAGCCCATTTATCAGAGTAGACTTCAGGATAAAATAAAAATATTTTTTATGCGTAAATAAAATTTTATTCAAATAAAGACGAAAAGTGAAATAATGGTAAAACTAACGATGAATGTGTTTTCAAGAAAAAATGAAAAATGAAGCGAAATTATTTAGTTTTTTGCAATTATGCGAAAAATCAGTAGTCAGTAAAACCACCCATGACGTTAACAGCGGTCCTGTAACGGTTTTTATGCTTTGAATCAAGTTAACAAAGTCTTGCTGTGGGATATTGTCCCAGGTCCTGCTAAGATGCCAAAAAAGTTGCTCTTCAGTCGCAATGTTTGAAGGTAAATTCTTCAAAGCCCTTCTTTGGAGCATGCCCCACGCGTGCTCTATGGGGTTTAAGTTTGGTGATTGCGCAGGCCAGTCTAAGACTAACACGTCGTGCTCCTGCAGCCAGCTGTTCACCACTCGCGCTGTGTGCGGACGGGCGTTGTCGTGCATGAGCGTATATTCTTGGGCCATTTGTAGTCGATGGGGGTACACTATTGGTACTAGCATCTGGTTACGGTATTTTTCAGCGGTCATGGTGTTTCTGATCCAAACGAGGTCTGTTGTTTCACCAACACGAATTCCGGCCCAAACCATAATCGTCCCACCGTGGTATGGATGGACTTCCTGAGGGTGTTGCAGACGGCTCTCACGACAGGAACTCGCCATACGCGTATTCTTCTCGAATCGAGATGGAAACCGAATCGGGACTCATCCGTAAACAGCACTACTGACTACTGGTTATCTTCCCAGACCGAATTTTCACGAGCCCACTATAATCTCCGTCCGCGATTTCCTCGGCGTAGTGCTGGAGTACGAAGCGGTCTACGACCATGAAGGTTAGCTTCATGCAGTCTTCTCCTCACAGTTTGGTCACTCACAAGCAACTGGTGCTCTGACTGGAGCCTTTTAACCAATTGCATGACCATAACAATTGGTTGTCTTGTCGCGGCAACTTGCAAAAATCGGTCTTGTCGTTGGGTGGTTATGCGCTTCCAGCCTGGGTGTCTTTCAGCCACTTCACCAGTAGCACGATAACGTGACCATAACCTTGAAATCACGTTTTGTTTTGTGCCAATCTCTTCAACAATATTCCGTTGAGTAGCCCCAGCTAGGAGCATGCCTACTGCCCTTAACATTTCCTCTCTAGTTAAATGGCGCCGCTGCATGATGCATACAGTGTCATAAATTCTAAATTAACTGCTAACTTGTTTTAAAACTCTAATTTGACACCAAAAATTAGCTATAACTATGGAAGGTAAATTGAAACCTTCGAACTTCGCTAAAGTTATGCCGCGCAAATCTATTGTTTGTACTTTATCTTCTCAAATTTGAATTTGGAATCATTCAAAAAGGCCTACAAAATGAGCTTTCATCAAAAGATTTTAAAACCGGCCGGTATTTTTTGAGTTTATGAACTTTATACAAAATATCCCTAGACGGTGTTGCTGTGTGTACATTACGCAACTCAAAACATCAATCAATAATTAGCCATATGTCAACTAGCACACGCCAATATACCAACCAAAAACATCAAGAACTTATACTCAATCAGAAATAAAAAATAAAGACTAAACGTAAACAAACTTAATATCTAAATAAAATCCTCCAGGCATAACCAATATGACCGCTACGCGCCACAGAGTTCTATGCCACAATACAGGGTGTTAGGGGAAACACCGTTATCCTTGAAACCAGTGGTTTGGTGTAATTTATAGAACGTAAAATCAATGGAAAATGACTTTTCTATTTACATTTTACCACTACAGTATTCCACCCTTTCACCTGTGCGCTAGGGCAACGAACTTCCGTCTCAACACGGGTGGGGGACGTGACCTGACCGGCCGCGAGCGCGGCCCCTCCCTCAGTCAGTCAGCTGTTTCGCTAGCGAGCACGGTGTCGGATAGAAACTTTAAAAAATCTTTTAATGAAAACAACGTTTTTTTTGTTGTTACTGTCATTTATTTTTATATTTAAGTCAACTGCCCATGGTTTCAGTGACAACGGTGTTTACCGATGGACGATCGTGAAAATGTGGGCCGAGGCGAAGCCGAGGCAAACATGCGTGAGTTGATCAATTCCTGATTGCGGCCAAGGCTTGTATAGTAGGTACTTTTCTCAAATAATGCGCGGAAATTCAAATAACACTTAGTTTTGTGGGAAACCAATTATTTTCCCTGCCAGTTGCATCTATCCATTTATTTTTAATTTCTGGATCTTTCGGAAAACTGAAATAAAATGCATAAAAATAAAAGCACCTCTAAAAAAACGGCTGAAATAACTAGATCGAAGTGTGAAATATATACTCAAAAATTGTATCCGTGTTATTTACTAATAAAACCAGTGTTAGGCTTCTATTATTTCACTACTCATAAAATTTCCATACCGGACGCCTCATATGAAAATCGATTCTTAAGGAGTAAACTCCAATAATATTATTTTATAATATTAAGCAAATGTTAGTAATCATTAAATAAATCCGTAAGAACAACAAAAAAATATCGATATCTATATCTCAGCGCTGCACACCACTAAACTATTACACAAATAAAAATTTGTAAAATCCTTAAATATTATAATTAATGCTGTGATTTTTTACTTACCGGTGGTAGGACACGCCACACGTCTTAAGATTTGTTGTAATTGTCCTATTTTTGCAAATAAGCACGGAATAACTCGGCATTTTGTAAAAAATACGAAATGACAGTGACACATTTCGATGCAAACATAAACAAAACGGTGCACACCGTCGTCAGGCGCATATAGACTCGGTTTGCCCTTATGCAGGCGACATGTGCCACGCCTCCATGCCATATCCCTCGATATCCGTGATTCACTCCCTTCTCTGTCATATCATTGCTCACATAATCCATCAATCTTTTCTTTGGCCTTCCTTTCCCTTTCCTTCTTTCTTTTTTGCCTGAATGTGGACATTTTTTCCTTTAAGTACAGTTCGATTCAAACTTAATGGCGGCTCGGTACATGAGGCGAGTCGCTGCGCAGTAACAATTTCGTGTGTCAGCGGGTGTGAGGGGTGGGGTACTGCGAAGCGAAAAGCTAACTTCTGAGCCGCCATTTAAGTTTGAACCGAACTGTACTAGGAACAGAAACTACAGACTATCTTGCTATGATCATAATCTCTAGTCCCTTCATACTCCACCTTACCCATGCCTATCCTATTCCTAACTAATATTATAAATGCGAAAATTAATTTGTTTGTTTGTTACGCTTTCACGCTAAAATGGCTGTCCGGATTTGGATGAAATTTGGCACAGGGGTAGACCATGACCTGGAATAGGACATAGGATCTTTTTATCCCGATATTCCCACGGGATCGAGACTTTACACGGGTGAACACGCGGGGCGCAACTAGGACATACAAGGTGAAATAACTGAAAACCTCTGTGGTCATTCTACTCATCATTATGAATGCACTTTTACGACAGGACCAAAACAAAAATCGCGGAAAAAAAAAAATTGCCGATTTAACCAAACATTTGTATGAAGCAGATATTTTTTTTGGTCCAATAGTAAATGCTGTTCTTATTGATTGGTATAGGACTATAGCCAGCTCAGTTAACAGTTGACCCGTTGTCAGTCCAATGACTCACATTATATTGGTTTATCTTATTATCCATACTTTTAGATTTATTTTTTTATTAGCCATTGTTGTCCCACTGCTGGGCAAAGACCTCCCAACTATCTTTCCACTTTTAGAGCATTTACTATGATATAACATAAATATAATATCATAGATAGTCTTTCTATATCTACCACTTACCTTGACAACAACAGCTTTAGTGACACCCGGTGTTACTTTGACAGCTACCCCATGCTGTGGTGTCGGTGTTAACACCTTATTGTCCACTGGTTGACTGCGATTCAGTTCTGTGGATAAAAAACGATCAAAAATATAATGCTGCTGCCTATTACTTCCAGTGGAGTGTGTTATGTTTAGAAATAAGTCAAGAAAGTGTAATTGAAATAACTGATAACCTGAATAGGGGTTGTTCAGGTTTTCAGTGGTCATCCATATTGGGTTGGTCCTTTATTGAAAGTAGTTAAAAATATGACATTATCAACGCTCCTGCAGCCTACATTTTGTGTTCACATAAATCAAAAAAATATATGGGATAGTTGATATTTTTTTGTTTATTTCTAGGTTGGTCTTATTTCTTTTTCTAAGTGTGTTAGTGGCAATCTATATATTATGTAGAGTTGGCCGAGAATTTGGTTACGAGCTTGACACCTTCAGTAGAGTCCATCAACTCCTGTAGCATGGAGACAGCAGGATACGCTGGTGATATTAGAATCAGAAATTTATTTGCTATGAATGTAGGTACAGGTCAGGTATAAGATGTACATAAATTAATGAGATCCCCAGAGAGAGATGAGATGAGATTAAGTGCCCCATTGTTTGTGGGTCAGCACCAGGTTGCTCTAATTGTAAAAGTTGTTTATATGATAAGGGTGGTGGAAAGGAAATTGTCGAGCTATTAACAAGTGATGCAGAGGAATGAGGACCATTTGACAAGGATATGGTTAAGTACGTAGGTGTTCTGTTGAATGGTTATGATGTGCACCATCCTTTATATATTATGGAACACAAAAAGTAAATATGAATAAGCATGGAAAGGGTCTATTCTACCCAAAAAAATAGCAATAAATGGACGGAGCGCCCCCCCCCCCGTTTGATTTTAGGGGGGGCATTTGGACCCCTTTGCCCCCCACTTCCGTGGTCCCTGAATTGAATAAGATGACGACTACTCGAGTTGTGTACGGAAGAAAACGACGTGTTGCGCCGATCCCAATAAATTGAAATATAGGCAGGAAGCAATTAAGGTCTGAATGTACTATTAAAAGAATCGCTCTTAGGAGGACCCACTGACTAATTTGGATACGGATCACAAATGTGAACGTTATTCATTTTGTTTGTGAAAGTTCGAAAGCTAGGAATGGCGAATTGCCGGGTTTAAGGCGCAATTTATGATAGGTTTCAATGTGGACTATGAAGCATATTATAGCCAGCTTGCCTATCTAGCATTCATAAGATTATTTTAAAGCATCTTATTGGCTTTTACAACTAACGGCTAAAACGCTAAAACTAATAAACTGCTAGTGTGTTGAGTAGCTTTTGGAGAGCCAATATGATAATGATACTATTTACCTTTATTCGGCATTGTGCTGAAAGCAATCACCGCAAGATATCAATCGGAAACATTTGAGTGCCTGATTTGTAATTATTTAGTTAATAAACAAAACATTAGCCTTCACGAAAATAAAAACATAGTACTGACGTTAACGATATTTTCCCGTAACGTACGTAACTTTTTGCTTGTGACTGTCATAATTGTCATTTGTCATCAAAATGTTCTGTGCGTAAAAATATACCAATAATTTTACGGTGCAATCGACTAAATTCTATTGTATTGTAATCGGGCTGTTATCGTTGGATACCTACCTTTCATACCTTGTTGTGCCAACCCTACTGTCTAGTCTACTGTCACTTCATCACTTTGACAAAATTATCAGAAAAAGTCAACTTAAGTCAAGTCACTTGCCCATTATTAGCATGATAAACAAAGATATGAATAGTAAAATAGTAAAAGCGAAACAGAGAGAGCAGATTTCAAATGAGTAAAAATTATACGAATCACAATTCGTGGGGTTTGGAACGCATAGGTCTCTGCTCCGGCATCAGTTTTGCAGCACAGGGCTTTTCGATTAATTTAATATTATAATTGAATTATTTCACTTATGGTTGTTTACTAGGATACTTTAATTTCTTAATAGTGTTGTGTGTGAAAAGAAGCCATGGATCTCCACAGACCAGTCGATCCTAATAAGGTAAAACATATTGGATTCTAATAAAAGATTTTGGTAATATTTTAACGTGTTATATGTTAATTGAACTGTGTTTTCTGTGTAGACTTACGAGGAATTGACTTCTGAAGAAAAGTTGAGGTAAGGTTTTGACTCATTCATATGTTTCGTATTGTTTTCATGGTCATTAGCATTTGGTCGGCGCATTTGCTGATAAGCCCATTGACTTATGATTATAGCTCCCTTAAGCATTCCAATTCGCCAACGGTTAATAATCTGTAATGGCTATAATGCTAACATCATTCTACTTTAATATGGCAATCAAAACACTAATTAAGATTAGGTAAAATTTTGATAAAATCCATATGGCTAAACTAGACCCTTTTTAAACATAGTCTAATCGTTGAGGTCACATAAAATAGAACCTCCTTATGTACTGCAGTAATAAATTAAATATTTACTCCAGCACAGCCTTTGTAATCAAGATAACATAGTTTTTAAAGTTGCTATTTAACTATGTTATCTTGATTTGGCATGGCTTATTAATTCTTTCTAAAGTCATTGTTTATGGCACAGATATTATAATAATGGCATGGTCGATTAATTCATCATTGTTGCTGTCATGAAATTCTTGATTAAGTATCAATTGGTTATCAGTATTGAATTTTTTGAAAGCTATAACTTAAGTCTGTTTGCTGTTGCTTTTCATCTTTGTTAAATTGTATACCACAATCTCCTTAAATCAAGATTTAACATTGAAATTAACTTTCTCATAAATTTTTAATAAGTTAATAGATATTTTAACCTTGTAAACTCATTTCCATTATTAATGAAAAACACTGACATTAACTTAATTAGATGTGAATATTGATTATTTTATAAGTAAATTCATCATACAGAGTGACAATCCTCATCTAATTCAAACTACTCTGTAGACCTGTACAGCTTTGTTTGCAGTTGATTCCAAAAACACTTGTTTAAACAACCAGAAAAAATAACTAAACTCCACTGAAAATTGTTAGGTGCTAATTATTTCATAATGGTAATGGTAAATTCCTTTTACCATATTATACAACCTCAAAATTATGATACTTCCCACATTAAGGTCTTCAAGAAAAGACCATATACCTCCCTTCCCTTGACCTTACCACAATATATTTGGGGCTGACACCACATGTCTTCTTCTTCCATACTTCTCTATTGGTTGTCATCTCAGTAGTCACCCCTTTCTAGCTATATCACACAGTCCACCCATCATCTGCCTAGCCTTTTCCCAACTATGTTGAGGTCTAACCAGATGCAGCTGAATACCAGTATTTTACATGGAGTGACTACCTATCTGACCACCACAACCCAGTAACTGGGTAATACGATACCCCTTGCAGGACTAGTTGTCAGACTTTCGGGCTTCTGTAGACCCGTAAGAACTGTCAAAGATCCACAAATGACAGCCGGGACCAACGGCTTAACGTGCTTTCCGAGGCACGGAGGAGTCTCGGTATGTGAAGATGGTCATCCATCCTCGGACCAACCCCTGCAAGCGTAGCTTACCCTGGTGGATCGACCCGTGTGGCTGTTATTACTTAGCCACAAGCTCCTCCACACAGTCCACCCATGGTTTCTTTAGTCTTCCCCTACTCTTATAGTCATCCACATTCATACTCATAACTTTTCCTCCCTACTCCGGCCTCCCTATTTACTACAATATAACTCCATTAAAGGTAGGCAATAAATAAGTATGAATTATGTCTTAGCTTAACCATAATAACCACCTTCAAATGATTTCCAAATGTTCTTGTTTCACATAAAATACTTCACTAAACTTGGTCTATAACTACGGTTGTTTGAATAAGCAAAAATATTGTACATGCAGTTATTCAACTGTTCAGGGGGCCAAGTCTACTAATTTACAAATTTTTTCAGTGGTCTCACAATGATCAGTTTTTGACAGATATGCCATACAAAATCTGTCAAAAACTCATAATAGGGAATATGCATGTATTTTTTTAATATTTTTATTCGATAGTTTACATCGTCAAATAATAGTAAAAACGAAATTCGACGGCAAAAAAGCAATTTAAAGTAGTTAAAAAAATGTTTAAAAATATTCAACCGATCCGGGCTATTTAAACGCCCTCCATTTGGCGCGCTTGGTGTGGTGACGTCACAGTCCGTGAAAACAGACAAGCAACTGTCAAGTCAACGGAGCGTTTGACATTGACTTGTTGATTGACTTGACATTGACATTTTGATTGTTATCCCGGAACGTTACGTCACATCCGCTCTTAGCCTTTTCAAGTATTTGAATTACCCATAGTTGTTTGGGCCTTTTTAAAAATTAATTTCTCGCTCAAAAAGAAATTTTATTCAAAAATATTGATGGAGGCATAATTCTGAATTAACATAGTTTATAAAAAAAAAAATTTGACCCGTATTTGAATCACATGCATATTCCCTATTGCGAGACCACTCACACGTTTGTAAATTAGTAGAATTGGCCCCATATGACATTGATTGATTCCTAGGTCAGGCAAAATGTTATTGGGTTTTTCCATCTGGAATTTCTCAGTGGCGGCGCAGAGTCTGGATTTGTGCTCCATTGATGGCAATAGACACACCCCTTGTAACATAGGACTTAACATAATTGAAATTGAAACATGTGGGTGTACTATCGGTACACGTCTGCCCAATCCTTCGGGGAATACATGCGTGATGTTATGATATGTCATACTTTTAAGTCATTATAATTTGATACTGTAATATTATATTTTCTATCAAGTTAATAACTGACGAAATGTTGGTGAAGGTACTATAGGTATACCTTTGCCAAACCCTTCAGGGAATTACACGCGTAACGCGTGTTTAATTTAAAATATTAACTAACGTTCACACACATATGTAATCACTAATCTAATCATAACAAAGAGTCGTCAAAATCAGACTAATATGTTCACGATTAATCAATCTGCCTAGCCTTTTCCCAACTATATTGGGGTCGGCTTCCGGTCTAACCGGATGCAGCTGAATACCAGTATTTTACATTTTTTTTTTTTTTTTTATTAGGGACAAAAAAAACAGTAAAAATTATGAGTCGTAACACAAATAGGTAAACATATAACCCACACCATTGTCCACGAGTTACTAGATGAATAAATCAGGAACGGAAATGTATAATACAATATTGTCTTATTATGTTTAACTGAATTTAAAGATTATTGATAGGTTAAGATTGTGGTGAAAGAGTATTTTTTTTGTAGTACATTGAGCGACTGCCTATCTGACCTCCACAACCCGGTAACTGGGTAATACGATACCTCTTGGTAAGACTGGTTGTCAGACTTTCGAGTTTCTGACGACCCTTAACGACTGTCAAAGGTCAACGAATGACAGCCGGGACCAACGGCTTAACTTGCTTTCCGAGGCACGGAGGAGTCTCGATATGTTAAGATGGTCACCCATCCACAGACCAACCCCGGCAAGCGTAGCTGACGGATCGACCCGTGCGCTTGTTATTACTTAGCCACGAGCTCACGAACGCTCAATATGTTCACGATTATACTTAAAAAAAAATACGCGGCGACTTAGTTTTACTATATTATAAACGTAAACTTTCCAGATATGACCATCAGAAGCTGCATGAGCTCCACAAGGGGCATGAGTCGATGCACACGACAATGGTCATGATCCTCATCGTAACCCTCATCGTAGCACAAATCGTAGTCATGGAGTGGAAGAAGAGGCATTACAGGTCATATGCTGTGAGTAGATCCTGTAGATCAGGCTTTTATTTAAAACGACCCGCCCTTGCTTCGCCCGCGTGCGATCTACTGATTCGGTCGCGGCGACATTATCAAAACTGCGAGATTTCTGTGCTTTATCTAAGTTAAATATGTACAAATTATACATTTAAACCTTCCGGAATACATGCTCTAAATTATGGCGAAAACCGCATCACTATCCGTTGTATGTATGGGTTAGAAGAACTATAAGAGGACATTCAAACAGATAATATACAATACTATTTTATATAGAACTAGCTGTTGCCCGCGACTTTGTCTGCGATCTCGGATGAAACGTAGCGTATGTCCTTCTCCAGGTCATGGTCTACCCATGTGCCAAGCCAGGTCAGCCGTTGCCGTTCACAGCAGCTGTGTCAGCCGTTTTAGCATGAAAGCGTAACAAACAAGAGTTGAAAGACGTGGGTTCGGACTCAGACAGACGCTTAACTTTGTCTAATTTATTTCATTACCACTGCTCTCAAAACGGTGAAGGAAAACATCGTGAGGAAACCGGCATGTCTTAGAACCGAAAATTCGAAGACATGTAACATCCACCAACCCACACAGGGCTCGTGTGGTGGATAACGACCCAATCCCTCTCACAGAGAGGAAGCTTGTGTCCCAGCAGTGGGATAACATTAAAGGCCACGCAAGTACTGAATAAAAGATATTATAGCAAGCAATAGGGTTGGGCTACACACACCTATATACACAGCTCTGTCTTCCACTTGGGGAAATCCAGGCTTCAGGTAATGTTATGTTACTTGCAGTTCTTCACAATGGTGGCGATGTGGTCTATACCGGTGCTGATGAGCGCCAAGAATCAGTGGTGGAGGTTCATCATCATCTGGAGTATATTCACCATGCTCACCGCTCTAGTCATAAGGAAATCTACCAATAGACCCATGTCGGTTACGACACCTAGGTAAGACTGAAGAAGAAGTATTTTTGTCTTAACTAAAACCATCATCATCTTACTGCTCTTGTCCCATTTTACTTGTGGTCGGCGCAACACGTTTTCTTCTTCCACTCTCCCCTGTCAAAGTGTCAACCGTCACGCTATCATTCACTCCCTTCTCTTTCATATCATCCCCCACACAATCCATCCATCTTTTCTTTGGCCTCCCTCTCCCGCTCCATCTGTCAACATTCATATTCATCACTTTTAGTCTCATGAGTTTCCTCCCTCATCACATACCAAGCCAAATAATTTCCTTTCAACGTTTTTTTCGATTTACTTTCAACTTAACCAATATCATGAATAATTTATTCTTATTTACTTATTTATTTTATTATTTAAGTAGGTACACATAGTAAAATACATACAGATACGACATAATTATAATATGAGTACAAAGGTACTGCTTGCTTACTTGTGATTATTGGAAGTTTTGTGATAAACCGCCTTAACAAAACTGCATGAATTATGAAGACGAAATATATTTTTTGGTCTTATTTTTTTAAATTCTGAGGGGCTTAGGTGACGGACTTAGTCTAAGGAAAAGGTAGATTTAAAAAAAGGCTGTACAATACAGAACTACTCGTTGGTTGTGTAGTGATAAATGTAGCTTCCTTATCTTTAAAATCGACGACGTAATTCCTAAGAACATATTTCTCTACCTACAACAGTTACAACTGTGGCGGCATCTACATCGCCACATGCGAACTACGCATCAGACTGTGGAGGATGAATGAGTTACGCCCTGTTCCTCATACCTCTATACAAATTTTCCACATGATAGATAGACAGAATACTCTTTATTATATACACCACACAGATGACGGACATTAATTCACACACACATGGATCATGGATCCATCTCATTGAATCACCTTGTTGAGTGTTGACCATGCACACAAAAAAATTGCTAATTTACCTTTCAACAATTCCAGGCTAGTATACAAATGGTTCTACCTAATATACAAAGTGAGTTGCTTCCTCGGCGTGGTGGGCTACATCCTGATGATGCTGACGTTCTTCGGGCTCAACCTGGCGTTCGGTCACAAGCCTCAGCAGTGGATGGACGTCGCCCTCATGTTGCTGTTCTATGGACTGTACTTTGGAGTCCTAGGAAGAGATGTCGCTGAGTACTGTACGGATAAAATGGCGGCTTCTATTGGGGTGAGGACTATTTAATTGTTGATACCTTCATCAAATGTAAAGGACAAACATGCACTGTTACAATATGTTGCATTATGTTACAATACTGCCTCGCTGACTGACGAGTATTCGATTGTAAATGTTACATTACAAGCGAATACTCATCAGTCACTCGCTTGTAATGTAACATTTTAGATACGATTTTGAGCATTATGTTATATCAAAATATTACAGACATTGTGCGCAATGTAATGCTCGGTTGTCCTCCCTTACTGAGGTAATGCTCGAATTGTATAATTACAGGTTGCGCACTGTAATGCTCGAATTTTATCATTACAGGTTGCGAACTGTAATGCTCGAATTGTATCATTAAAGGTTGCGAACTGTAATGCTCGAATTGTATAATTACAGGTTGCGAACTGTAATGCTCGAATTGTATCATTACGGGTTGCGAACTGTAATGCTCGAATTGTATAATTACAGGTTGCGAACTGTAATGCTCGAATTGTATCATTACGGGTTGCGAACTGTAATGCTCGAATTGTATCATTACGGGTTGCGAACTGTAATGCTCGAATTGTATAATTACAGGTTGCGAACTGTAATGCTCGGTGCTCCTCTCTCACTGATGTAATGCTCCAATAGACTGTAACTGTACTCACACACACACACACACAGCAGTATTTAAAAAAACTTGTATTTTAAGTCCCAATGTATAAAGAGTGGCGTTATAACTTTAACGGCTCTTGTCACTGTGTGAATCTGTCTGAGGCATCGTAGCTCCCAAACAGGTGGCCCGATTTTTTTACTAGAAGGCTGGTTTAATCGAGGTGGTTCGTAGCTTTACTTTCATGAAAATCTGTTCAGCCGTTTTGAACGTAATCAGCTCTTTTTTTATGACTCTAAGGCATACAATGGTAATTTATTTTAAGAATAAACTATCTTCCCCAACAGACCTCCCGGTTCTTTTATACCTAAAATTTTTACCTCATTGTATTATGTTTGTGTATTTCAGTACTACACTCAAGAGGGTATGCCGACTCGTCAGTTAGATAGCAACGTGTGCGCAGTCTGCGGCAACCAGTTGTTAGTGGATGTCAACGTAGAGGGCGTGCTAGGTATGTGCAGTAAAGTCTTTGATATCTTCGTCCTTTTTAACTTTATCAAGTCAGGACAAGGAAGTCAGGACCTTTTGAAGCAACTGAGCAGTCTATTGCATTGAAAACTGTATTTAATAACTTGATAACTTAAAGATCAAAACACCGTGCATCTTTGACCAATGTCGTGTTGATATCAACCTAAAACCTTTTTAATGGCTTGGTCATTTAATAAAATATAAAAAACAACAAAAAAAATGGTTACCTTTAAAGTAAAAGTAATCAACAGAAAAAGTAATAAATCAACTTTATGTAAGTGTAAATAAATTTGATTTTAGACTGAATGGTACCATTGAAAAGTCATTAAAAATATAAAGTTGTAGTGTAAACTGAACCTTATGTGTACGCATTACAGTTGTTTTTCCTAAAACTCGTGTTTGTTTACATGTTTGGCAAATAAATTGCGAACGCAGAATACAAACAGCGCTTTTTTTTTAATATTTGTCTGTTATGTTGTTTGCAGAGAACACGTACAAATTGACGTGCGGGCACGTTTTCCACGAGTTCTGCATCAGAGGCTGGTGCATCGTCGGCAAGAAGCAGACGTGCCCCTACTGCAAGGAGAAGGTGGATCTCAAGAGGATGTTCACCAACCCGTATCCTTTACTACTTCTATATTTTTTTAAAGTCAAAGTCAAATAATTTATTTCAAGTAGGCACATTAAAGGCACTTTTGAACGTCAAATACATAGAAATAGAACTGATTCTAGTTGCCCCTTCCAAATGGTAGTTTTCGTATGGAGAAGGATGGGCAAGAAACTCCACCGTTACTCTTTAAAAAAAATGTTTTACAAATATGTTTTATTATCCGACTGCGCGACTGCAGCACCCAACCCCCGAAGCACCCTACTGGATGTATTTTAATAAATAAGGTCACTATGGATTCGTCTAGGTCGCGGAATGGTTATGGGCTAGGTTTTTTAAAATCAAAATGACGGATTAAAGACGTAAAGTAAATTCTTGAAAAACATTTTTTTACGTACAGATGAGTGTGATCATTACCAATCTATAACCCTTAACGCGTGCTCAGTTGGGACCGGCCGCACATCCTCTACGGCCAGCTGCTGGACTGGATCCGCTGGCTGGTCGCTTGGCAGCCTCTCATCCTGTTCCTCGCTCAAGGCATCAACTGGCTGTTCGGCCTCGAATGAGGACAGCGCCGTCCGCACAGGACCTCCGTGCTTACTTAATGAACTGTTGTGTTTGAGGACATTAATGTGTGAAGTGAAAGCGTTCCTTATGTCAGCGCAGTTGTTTATAAGCCTTTACAGTAACCAAAAGTTATGTATAGTCTAAGATCGATCTGCCCTCGACTGTTATTTGATGGATAAGAGATAAAAAAATCATCATCCGTATACTATATAGATAAAATTTTTAACAAAACAACAAAAAAAAATTAATGATATTTTACTGGGGTCAATGACCCCCCATGAAAGCCAATTCTCGTACTAAAAACGTTTGCATTGAAGTCGCAATCTGTCAAATTTGTCAAAAATGTTGGCAAATTGATTGTATTTTTGACAGATTGCGAATGTGTATAATATAGACTAGTCCTAACAATAATAATCGATTGGGGCGGGTCGATCTAAAGCCGGATCTTGTCCCATAAGGATAGAGTGCGTTTCATCAAATATTTCCTTTGTCGTAATGTTGGGTCCACTGTTAAATTTTAAAACGCAACGGCGCTACCTAATGGTTCCGATACCATACCATACCTAATGGTTCCGATACCATATTAATAATTATCTACGCTTACTGGCACATAAACTTTATTTAAACTATGTTTACTCTGTAAGTGAATTTTGTAAATTCTTTTGAGTAAATAAATATCTTTAACCGTATATTCGTATTGGTCCTACGACAGTGGAGCCAACATTACGGCAAAGGAACTATTTGATGAAACGCACTCTAGCTCCAGAATCAGAGTCTATGAGGCTTACGATACGTCGATGTCCCTAACACCCTGTATAGCTTATTTCAAATTGTAACAAAGACAATGCAAGTTCATTGAATAGTTCCACAGCAAAAAACATGTTTCATAAAATAAACTTAAGCTAAGCTACTCGTTCCTGTTTCACTTAAAAGTGGATCAGAAACAGTAATTTAATAATGTCCCTTTTGCTTTATTCATGTCCAAATAAAAGAGATATTTCTACAATTTAAAATTACCTCAAAATAGTTAGTCTCCCATTTATTATGTCCTTTCACATATATCTTTATGTATTTAAACATTATTTGATCTCTTGTCCAAAATTTATTAATATTGTATTGATTACATACTTATAAATGAACGCAACATAATAATGTAACTCGTTACCATGCCGGAACGATATGAGTACATCAAATTGTATATTCAATTAGAATATAGTATACAGCATGTTTCAGAAACGTGTGGTCATATTAAATTACCACCAAACTTATTCAGTTTCTTTTTCCTTACTTTATCCATGAGACCAACTTCGTAATCGCGAAAAAATAATCAGCTATTCCATACATTTGGGTCCAGCGGGTATTAAAGTTTTGTATGGAACACCATCCGCCTAGCCTTTTCCCAACTATGTTGGGGTCGGCTTCTAGTCTAACCGGATGTAGCTGAATACCAATATTTTACATGGAGAGACTACCTATCTGACCTTCACAACCCAGTAACTAGGTAATGCGATGCCCCTCGGTAAGACTAGTTGTAGACTTTCGGGCTACCGACGAAGCGTAACAACTGTCAAAGATTCGCGAAAGACAGCTGGGACCAACGGCATAACGTGGTTTCCGAAGCACGGAGTAGTCTCGTTATGTAAAAATGGTCACCCATTCACGGACCAGCCCCGGCAAGCGTAGCTTAATCTGATGGATCGACCCGTGCGGCTGTTATTACTTAGCCACGAGCTCCTGAGAAAGTTTTGAATGGAACAGTTGATAATTTATTCGCGGTTACGATGTTGGTCTTATGGAGTCCTATAGGTATTCAGTTTGATGGTCTGTACAAAACCCTTAAATATGATGACACTTTTCTGTACACGCTGTATACAAGTAGTTAGTAGTCCACCTATGTCCACTATTAGTCGAATAACCTAAAACAATTTTTAATTAGTGAGAAAGATAATGTAACTTGAAACTTTACATGGTGTGAGATAAAATGACCCTGTAAGTGTGTATGTAGAGTAATAATAATTCTAACTTTTCGGCTCATAGTTGACATGGGATTAGTAAGGGTGATTATTTAAAAAACTGTTCATAGCCCGTGGCTCGAAGTTATTGAATATTTATTGAAATGGCAATGAATAATTAGTTTGGTGAAGTGTAAGATTTATTGTAATTCTATACAACAGTGTTGTATGTACACTCATGAATAAAAAGATGTTTACATTTCGTGAAATCTAGAAACACGTACTATTACGGTTTGTATATCCTTACATAAATTATAAAACAAAGTCCTCCGCCGCGTCTGTCTGTCGTCCTGTTCGCGATAAAATCAAAAACTACTGCACCGATTTTCATGCTGTTTTCACCAATGGATAGAGTGGTTCTCGAGGAAGGTTTTAGTATATAATAACTGACATCCACGCGGGCGAAGCCGCGGGCATCAGCTAGTGATAAATATAATAGATTGTGGTTTATTAGATGAACGTGAAATGTATACCTGACAGAGCACGGGATCCGGCAGCGTACAGGCACGGTGGTACTAATAAAATTCGTGGCAAATAAAGTGCGTCGAGCGCACGATTTCTGTCAAACCCGTCAGTTTCTGTACGTCTTTAGTGGCGTAGAGCGAGTAAACGGTGACACGCTTGGTTTGTATGGAAAGTGTTGACAATGCCTCTCCGCCGAGGCGTCTACGTGCTCTAGGTTATTCCTACATCTTTCGACACATGATTGTCTTTGTACATAATGTTAATCTTACGGAAAGTTGTATGTTAAACTATGTAAATATAGTAAAATATCTTATTTTTGACGCGAGTCGTTATAATAATGTAGTAAGCAATAGCATGCGAATGATATGAGAGCGGTATGATTACTCCACAATACATAACAGTTTGTGAAATCGTGACGATTTATTCCCAGCGCTGTCGCGTTTACTTATTCAAATAGCTTGTTGCAAGGACATTGGAATAGGTAGAGTATCTGCCAACCAACCAATGAGGCAGTTTAGGCAAATATAAGATAGTTAATTGATTCAGGCGTGATCGGAAATCCATTCTACTACTCTATTTACTATTCTATTTACTTTGCGTCCAGTGCTCGGTGTGGTAACACGTCGCGTTCTGGTTTGCAATTGGTCAATCGTCATCCTGAGGATGCCTCGTTGAGAGGTGAAACACGTGTCGATTTCTTACAGGGTTTTTATGACTCTTGAAGAATAGTCAAGCGGAATAGGTTACTAAATATATCCACGTCTATTGTATTTTAGGCAAATATGCTCTACCCTCACCTCATGCACGAGGTCCTAGGTTCGATTCCCACGTCGGCAAAGTGTTGTTGGGTTTTCCATCAGGAATTTGACAGTAGCAGCCTGGAGTCTGCAGTTGTACCTGGATGATGGCAATAGGCTCGGCCCCTATTACATAGGACTTAAACTTAACTGGCGAAATGTGGGTGTTACTATCGGTACATCTCTGCCTAACCGTTGGGGGAATACAGGCGTGATGTTATGTTATTTGCCTAAACTTCAAGAAAGTTAGTAAAATAGAGTGGATAATACCGCCTTCTGGAATCCCGGAATAATAATCATGAGCTTTTTATTCCGGGATTTAAAAAACACGAAATTCAATTCACGAGGTCGTATTGTAAAATCGTGGTCGCTATAAACTATACTACTAACTATTCTTCACCACTCACTAAGTCATGGTTGTTAAAGTCTTTCAGTTTCAGAATAAGAACGTTAAAGTTGCCTATTTAACACAAAAATTACTTGTCATACTCTTTCTCTGTGATGCCCTCAATATATCGCGCGAAATTCGAAATTTCTTAGGTTTTTCATAGGTTTTTTTTTAAATTTTGACAAATTCTCGTTTCAGAAACCGGCTGTAAGGCCCGTATTACAGAACGTCACTCAAAACTCAAGCATTACTTAGACTCGCGACAATCTAAGAAGTCCGTTTTGACAGCTATAAAAATCCTTTGGGTAGCAATGAAAAAAAAAATTCGTTTCTAAAATACTGATTCTCGAGACATATCGATTAAACATACTTAGAGAGTTTGTAATCGACGACTTATCTTCATTGATTAAAACTGATTCTCAAGGCTTAACGTTTAATTACAAGTACGAGAACGAAACGTCAAAACGGACTTCTTAAATTGTCGCGAGTGTAAAACTAGTTTCAACCAATCAAAAGGCTTTTAACGAGTTTTAAGTAATGCTTGAGTTTTGAGTGAGGTTCTATAATACGGGCTTTTGTCTACGCATGATCCAGTGGGTCGTCATGGCTGACAGATTCATTACTAAGGGTCAGTTCACACCGAGACGCCAAGTGACGCGCACTTAACATAGTTAGCACTTATGATCCGATACAATATCGAATTTATTTACTACACAATAAGGTACATGCGCTGCGTAGCACCGCGCATCTCAGCGTAATTTGCCACGTGTCAACCCTCGCACTGAAATTATACCGTTTCGTGAAGAAAATAAGTTCGTCGCGTCGCTTCACGTCGCGGTCTACTGACCATTACTCTAGGTTTTTCAAGCTATGCTGTCAAACTCATTTCGAGTGATTTAATTGGCTGTTTTTATTTCAGTTAGCCAATCACAAGAGTTAAAATTAGTTTGCCAGTCTGCCAGATTTTTTTTTTTTGATATGAGGAGTCGCTGTACCTACCTTGGTCCAACGAATAATGTGTTCCAAGGAATACTTAGGTTGTCTAAAAATGTATACCTTTCAACGAAAACTCGTTCCTTAGATATCTAAGTTCTGTTTACTGAATACTCTTACAGTATTTACCCTATGATTTTTACAGTGATAGAAAATACAGATTGTCAGGGTAAACACCGTTGTCACTAAAACCATGGGTAGTTGACTTAAATATAAAAACAAATGACCGAGTAACAACAAAAAAAAACCCTATTTTCATTAAAAGATTTTAAAAAGTTTCTATCCGAACCCGTGCTCGCTAGCGAAACAGCTGACTAACTGAGGGAAGGGTCGCGCTCGCGGCCGGTCAGGGCACGTCCCGCAAACCTCGCCCGTGTTGAGACGCAAGTTCGTTGCCCTACTTGCGTCTTTTGTGGTAAAATGTAGTTTAAAAAAAAGAAAAAAAATGTTGTAATTTTACATTAATTTTACGTTCCATAAATGACACAAAACTACTGGTTTCACGGATAACCGTGTTTACCCTAACACCCTGTATATAAACCGTAAGCCAACGACATAAAGTAGCTAACTGCATGTAACGAACCTCTTCTTCATTTTGTTAGAATAAAAACTGTATTTTCAACAAAAAAAATAGGTACTTGATAATGTTATGCGTTCGTCCTAATAATATTTGTGCTACGCCATTCCATGTTGAAACAACTATTTGTGTGAATTTATTAAAAGTATTTTTGTATAAAAACGATCAATTAAGTAATGTATTTATTAAAATAATTCTTATGTTATTTTGTACAAAAATAAATTATGTTTGGAATGTATTGTTATCTTTATTTTCATCACATGTTGGATTGCTTCGTGTTCTGTGAGTGTTCATGGACGTGCACACGGCGCGGCGTCGCGGTCGCGGTCGCGGTGAACTGAGGCCCTAGTGTGAGTTTCTTTTAAAAATCTCGACTTTACGCATCGACCGCGTTCGGCGCTCCGATTGGCTCTTCACTGGTCTTCACTGGTGAAGGGCCAATCGGAGCGCCGAACGCGTTCGATGCGTAAAGTGGAGATAGTTTAAAGAAACTCACACTAGGGCCTCAGTAGTTTCAGTACGATAGTTCGAACTCATAAAACCGGCCAAGTGCGTGTCGCAAACATGATTAGATGTGGCGATCTAATCATGTTTGCGGGGCGAACATGGCCAGAAATCGCACAAAATAGAGAGATTTGGAAGGAAAAAGGGGTGCCTTTGCCCAGCAGTGGGACACACTAAAGGCTATCTTTTTTTTTTTATGTGCGTTTTTTTAACTACGTCTATTATTATGTTCATTTCAGACGCTATAATATACAGGGTGTTAGGGTAAACACCGTTATCCTTGTAACCAGTGGTTTGGTTTCATTTATAGAACGTAAAATCAATGGAAAATTACAACTTTTTTTTATTTTTTTTTAGATCTAAATTTTACCACAAGAGACCCAAGTTCGTTGCCCTATGCGCTAGGGCAACGAACTTGCGTCTCAACACGGGCGGGGGGTACGGGATGTGACCTGATCGGCAGCGAGCGCGATCCGTCCCTTAGTCAGTCAGCTGTTTCGCTAGCAAGCACGGTGTCAGATCTAAACTTTTTAAAATCTTTTAATGAAAATAACGCTTTTTTTTTGTTGTGTTCGGTAATTTATTTTTATATTTAAGTCAACTACCCATGGTTTGAATGACAAGAGTGTTTACCCTTACATCCTGTATAGCATATATTTTATAGCACAGCAATATCGCTCTCCACACATTTCCAAGTAGTACGACTTACGCATTAGGTACGCAACTCTCAACAGTCGGCAAAAGGGCGCTTTCACATTGGACGATAACGACAAGATAATTTTCATAATACTAAACGCTTTCTCACTGTGTCGGTGTAGTGCCGGTATCGTCGCCGACATTAATTGTCGTGCCGATATCGGCGAACGACACAGTGCATAAAATATGTTCACTGGTGCCATTATTACCTCGAATAGGTACACTATTATATTACACTTTTGGAATCGCGCGGCGATGTAAGCTTTTGCTGGCGCAACGCGACTATTTGAGACACTGTGGCTGAGGTACCGAATGACAATAAGCTGTTGGTTACATCGTGTCACATACCGATAATTGCCCGATGTCGTCCCGATATCGTCGGACGATGTCGGTGCGGTTATCGTCGCAGTGTGAAAACGGCCAAAGTCCCGTCGTGTAGTTACGAAACAACAAACATTTACCGATATAGGTACAAAGCCGGTTCTACGATCCAATAAAAGTGCAACAAAATTGAAAAACATTAAACCTCCTTAAAGAATCAATAAGCCTGTTTTGTCAGAACACAGGCAACCTAGCATTTTTGTTTACAAAAGCCATAAAAAATAGACATTTTCATCTCATTCACTTTTTTCCAAATTCTGTCAGAAAACAATTCTACCAAACCCTAAAATAATAAACCGTTCTTCACAAAAACAATGTAATTTTTTAAACATAAAGTTTAAATTGGGTGTGTTTATATTTTTTTATATTGATTAAAAAAATTGTGTCAAGCGTCAATATGCTGAGTCCATTTCGTCATCATTACCCTCATATGAAGCACTTCAACCATGTTGCGTTAGCGCTTACCAATGCTAATCTAGGGCAACTTTTCAACGTAGGTAAGATACATTTTTTATATTCTTCGTAATCTCATCGCTTCTCGGCTCCAGGGCCGCCATTTTCACGGCGGCACTGGAGGTCAGTGCGTCAAAGCTCAAAGGGATGCCCTCCAAAGAGTAGGCGAGCACAATTTGCCACCATAACTTTGGACTTCCACTTTCACACGGGGAGGGAATCAGGCGCGGTCCAAGATTTTGGTGGTCAACGTCCGAATTAATTATATTATGTAAGATGGCGCCAGTTCGAACGATTTGGGGCCATGACCCCGTGGTGCCGTCCCCCTAAGACCGCCTCTGGGGGACCAGTACTCGATAACTTATAAAACTTTTCTAGCTCTCTCTTCAAGTCTGATGGTATGCCACAGTAAGACAATAGCTATTTCAATTGTAAATTGCCATTTCCAGTTCAATTATTGCTGATACGATATCCGCCGATAAACAGTAGGTAAATGTCATAATGTTGAACACCGTCATAACAATGAATGAATGATTCATTTATTTATTCAAGTTAAAATGACTCATACACAATATTCCATACATTATATTTATGTAGTCCTCCAGACTGTATTTCGGCCATGGCGGCCAATCTCAAGGGAGACTTGCCTTCGGCGCGGGAGATATTATAGTGCACAAGTGTGTGCGCAGACACAGGTGCTCTCTCTCTTCCCTCACTCTCGTAGTCCGATGGGACGGCAATCTGACACGACCGGAGACAGATCAGGCGCAAGACCAACGGCTTAACGTGCTTTCCGAGGCACGGGGGTATCACACCGCCAATTTCCAAACTCCGGGCTGTTACTAAGAAGTTCCTAATGGAAATACCCAATAACACTTTGTCCGATCCGCGAATCGAACCCAGGATCCCATGGGATCAGCAGTCGCGCTTGCAACCACGAGACCAACGGCAGTCCATACATTACACATACAACAAACAACATTACAAAACATAAACCACAGTACTTTTCACAGCACTTACATTAATAGTCGAAGTTAATGTTTACTGGTTTGTAATCCCAACAGGTCGTCACAACTACGCAGACGACAAAGGGCAAGGGGGCTGTAAAGACGTCGCGCAGACCACTGGTATGAAAGTGGAGCCATGGCCCAAGCCCGACACGTCGCCGCAGCCCTGGCGAGTGGAGTGCCCGCAGGAACCCCAGCCACCTAATTACGACCCCTACAGAATCAAGGTCCCCGAAACTGTCGTCCCACCGCTCCCTCCTAGTAATGTCAAGGTAAACCTACCCTTTTTTACATACATTTATCGATACAAACTTTAATGGAACCTATGCGACATTCTTGAAACGGTGTTTCAATAGTGCGTTTGACGAAATCAGAGCCCCGCGCCGTGAAATTAAGTATCTAATGAAATCCCAGCTTGTGCTTTGTTCATCAGCGGATCGGCGTGCTGAACACGGACACTGACGAGCAAAACCAGCAACGTGGCTACCAAAGCCAACAGGACTCAGGATACCCATACCATCAAGGCTACCATCAAGGCTACCAACCGGGCTACGAGGAGGAGGAAAGCAAACAGAGCTTCCTTGGACGACTCAAAGGCTTCTTCGGAAAAATAAGAGGAAAAGGGAAGCACGATGGAGACGCCATGATAACCGGCATCCCGAACATCCACTGGATCTACCGCTGTTAACTCAACACATTGTTGACTTAACTTAAAGCTCTGGTCAAACAGGCGAACCCCGCGCGTGACACGGCTGATTCTGTCAACGAACTTATATGGAGGTGTTCAAACTGGCGCGAATAGTCGCGTGACATCCTAATCAATATAATAATAGATGCACGCGATCTCGTCTAGCGCGGCTTTCGCTACAGTTTGAGCAGTGCTTTATATTCAACTCGCAAACTGAACTTTATAATTATAATATACACACCCAAAAATCATGCTGAAATAGACCTTTTACAACACAATCAAATGGTTTCATTTTTATTAATAATAAAAATGTTTAAAGTTATCGAGGGCACTGAATTTCGTCGAACGCACTATAACACCTCCCTGCCGATAGCCCTGAAGTCAATAGTAACATTTTTTGACAGGAAATTCCGACTGAGGATTCGACGGAGCTGTTCAAAGATCCAGCATTTAGTTTGCAATCGGGTTCTAGTGTTCAAGACTTGTTTCACAATTCGCCTATCGTGCACCCAGACTACTGGAAAGATAAGCCATCGAAGAGACTGGCCGAAGTAGTGAAGGAGGTGCTGCCGGACCTGGGCTACCACGGCAAGAGCAAGTACAAGTATGCTTTCCACGAGCCGTGGAAGCCACTGGACCGCATCACCTTGCTGCAGGAAGCGGAGCAGCAGGAGCTCGACCTTATAGAGCACGCGTCCATGACAACTCAGAAAGCAGAAACGTAATCACAAGGGCTCTGATTTCTGATTCGGAAAAAAATTGAATAGTTTCTTAAAATGTCGCATAGCTTCTAATAAATTAATGTTTCTTGTTTGAGTACTTGGGGCTTTTAATAATAATTGATGTGGTCTAGAAACATATAAGTTACAAGTTACATTGTCATAAACATAATATAATGGAATGAATGAGACATGAAGATTTACTATGCAGTGCAATAACATGCGCACGCGCTGTGCCGACTGTTATTTGACGAGCCGCTGTATACAAGATGGCGACTTTATTTTGATTCCTCTCCGAAAAGGTTTGGTTTTGTAGAATATACCATGTTGACGTGCCAAGTTTACGCCTGGTCACATATAAAACGACGGACAAGTTTCCAGCGACGCTGAGTATTACAGTAAGTATACTAGCTTCTGCCCGCAACTTCGTCTGCGTGAAATTTCTTGTTTCCCTTCCCATCTCGTCGCATCGCATCGCCCGTCCGCGCTATCGCATAGTATAAGTAGCAGTCTTTATTGACATAAAAAAGGCAAACGCGCATGTAACGACGATGGACCTATCGTAGTTACCTACATGCGCGTTTGCGACGACGTTTGGTTTTCAGGGCTGCAAACATGGGTATAAACTACTTTCAGGGTACCTAACAACATATTGTAAAATAAATCGTAGTAGTTACATGCGCGTTTCGATGTTGTTATTGACTGGGCTAAGCGTGATGTTAAATAACTTTAAGTGACTGATAGTTCCAGAGATTAGCGCGCTCGAACAAACAAACTCGGCACCTTTATTATTAGAATAGATTCTTTGAAAAGATTTTACTGTTTTATTAATGCGCAATAACACTTGGTCGTTTAACCGCATTTGGCATCAGAAGTTGATTAGCCTATTGAACCAGACAGCCTCGTCGACTTCAGGCTTATAGTGGCAACTGTGAACTGTGAACACTGGTCGATGTGCACATGGTGCACCAAGGAAAGCTGACAGGTGCTATAGTACGGACAAAATTGTTGCATATCAGAGAAATACTGGCGTTATTTGGGATTTCTTTCCAGCTTATTTAAACTAAAAAGCTGCAAAAGGTGAGGGAATTTTGGATCTGCCTTTAGTAACGATAACACTGCTTGTACTAGTTCACTGTCATAATGTGTTTTGGCTTGACTTTCTAGCCTATGCTTGACTGCGCCAGAACGCGAGGGCCCTGTTCATTGAAGCCTCTACTAGACCCTCCACCACCCCCGCCGCCGCCGCCCCCGCCCTTCCCCTGGATCTATGTGTGGGCTATGATTTCGTTCTTCGGTACATTCGGTGCGGTCAGTATCTACATTTATTACCCGACTACGGCGAAGAAAAAAGGAGGGTTATGATTTTGACCGGTATGTATGTATGTATGTATGTGTGTATGTTCATCTGTTCCCTCCTATCTTCCAAACCACTTATCATAATTTGACAAATGAGGTATCGTTAGAAGCGTCGTGATTGTCCGCTGGTTATAGGCTATGTGAAGTCACATTAAATTAAAAACGGCGCCCTCTAGAGGACATAAAGTGAGGAACTTGAAAAAAAAAATAGTTTAATCGTACCATGTTGGGTATCAAATGAAAGGACTTAATGAGCACATTTCAAAAATATATATATTATATACCCAAAAGAATTAAAAAAAAAATCAAGTAATAAAAACTAAAACCCAACTACGACTTAAAAGGTATAAACAAGACACCACAGACAGACAAATTAAAAATCCGGAGTCACACGTAATATGTTCGATTTATGCCCTAACACGTGCGACTCCGGATTTTTAATTTGTCTGTCTGTGGTGTCTTGTTTATACCTTTTAAGTCGTAGTTGGGTTTTAGTTTTTATTACTTACTTGATTTTTTTTTTAACTTTGGACCCGTACCAAATACCATAATCATTATTAGGGCGAATTTCACCAAACTTTTAGACGGAGTATAAGTCTTATCCTGCGAATAAATTTAAATTTTTGACAGTGTTTCCATACAAAAACTGTCAGACGACAATTTTATTCCACGGATGTACCACTATTTGTATAATCGCATGACTTCACTTTGTTCAAATATTGGCCTGCTATAAAGGTGGTTACCCCTGAGATTCATGATCTTTGAGCCTGTTTGTAGGTAAAATTTGTTAGCAACAGTTGCAGTTTGGTCTTGTTGACCAATTTGGCGACTGCTTAGTTGAGCCATGAGATTCGACATCAATAGGGAATATGCATGTGATTCAAATATGGGTCAAATATTTTTTTTTATACACTATGTTACTTCAGAATTATGCCTCCATCAATATTTTTGAATAAAATTTCTTATTGAGCGAGAAATTAAATTTTAAAAAGTCCCAAAAAAGTGTTGGTAATTCAAATACTTGAAAAGGCTAAGAGCGGATGTGACGTAACAATCCGGAATAACAATCAAAATGTCAATGTCAAGTCAATCAACAAGTGTCAAGTCAATATCAAACGCTCATAGAAAAAGACGTAGACTTGACAGTTGCTTGTCTGTTTTCACGGAGTGTGACGTCACCACACCAAGCGCGCCAAAGGGAGGGCGTTTAAATAGCCCGGATCGGTTGGATATTTTTAAACAGTTTTTTAACTACTTTAGATTGTTTTTTTGCCGTCGAATTTTTTTTAACTATTATTTGACGATGTAAACTATCGAATAAAAATATTTAAAAAATACATGCATATTCCCTATTGAATTGACTCGGTAACCAGGGGTAAGGATGCCATCAAACTAGCCGGAATAAATGGTGCAACAGCAACGCTGCGGGCGGTGCTCATACAAATGAAAAAAAAACACACGTCACGTCTGTAATCCCCTAAGGGTTAGGCTGAGGTGTACCTATAGTAAAATCACATTTCGACAGTTCATTAAAAAAAAAATGGTTTGATTGTAGCCGCTCAACTGTTGATTTGCCTTTAGAAGGCGAATTCTATGTCTCGTTAGTGACAGTTGGAAGAATAATTAAAAAAAAAATGTTTAGGTATTGACATAAAACAAGATGAAAAACAAACATGGAATTCTCTGACTCCTGCGCTAGTTATTACTGTGTTACAGAAGCCAGAGCCCTCCTGTAATAAAAAGACACAATTTTGTTGTCAAAAAACACAGAAAAAGAAAATGAAATGACTTAAAATAAGATGTAAAACAAATCATGGGATGGGGTTTTGTAAACGGATACGATACATTTTCTAAAAACCTTTTTTTTTTTAAAAACCTTCGTCAGGCTAACAGCAATGAATTTAATAAAAATATTTGAAATCTACCAGTACGTCCATAACCAGTCCCGCGCCGCCGCATCGACTCCACGTCTTGCGGCATTCATTGAAACCATGATCTCACCGGAAGCTACCATTACCTACAAGAGGTCAGGGAGATGGGTGAGGCTCGAGGAACTCCAAACACTGACTATAAGACAGTCTTAAAGCGTATGTCCAGCGTACGCGTTGACATAGCATAGACGCTGCGGACAGTATTTTCACCTCACGAAGCGACGCGCGCTTTACTTATGATAACCAAGTGTAACACGCTGTGAATGTGTGCGAGAAGAAGAGTAGTACACACACACCCCCCTCACATACACACTCTCAACTACGCCCGTGTCTCCGACTGTACCGAGAGCTCATGCGCCTACAAAAACATTCACAGCATGTTTGTGTAAAGTGCGCGTCGTGAGTTAAAAATACTGTAAATACCGCGCTAGCGTCGCATAGAATATTTGGCACAAACTACATCGTGTTTGCGCTGCATCTATTCTGCTTGTACGTTTAACGGACGCCTGCGCTGGACCAACAGTAAAAAGCCACCTAAACAGGTCTCAACTAGCAAAGATAACCAAAAAACATAAATTATACAATTGCTGAACTTTGACCTAACCCAGTTAATTAGGGCCGATTGACACTCGGGTACTACCGCGGACACCGCGGGCGGCCGCGCCACCTTTTCGAGCTTTTCAAGCGATACTGGTCTTTTAATGATGTAGATAAAGTTAACAATTATTTCACACTGAAAGTACTCGCCTCGCGGCTGCCGGCCGCTGCGTTCCCGGTGTGTATTGAGCCTTAGGGTTCCCTACCTCGAAAGGAAAAATAGGATCACTTCGTTTTCTGTCTGTCTGTCTGTCAGTCTGTCAAGAACCTTTTTCTCAGGCTTGGAGGTATCGATTAATATCAAATACGTAGGTCTACGGTCCCTTGGAGTTCTAAAAGAATCAAGCCTCTAAGTCAACGGAATAAAAAATACGGCCATTTTTAACCGACTAAGTTATAACAGCCGCACAGGTCGATCCATCAGGTTAAGCTACGCTTGCCGGGGATGGCCCGTGGATGGGTGACCATCTTTACATACCGAGACTCCTCCGTGCCTCGTAAAAGTTAAGCCGTTGGTCCCGGCTGTCATTTGTGGATCTTTGACAGTCGTTACGGGTCGTCAGAAGCTCGAAAGTCTGACAACCAGTCTTACCAAGGGGTATCGTATTACCCAGTTACTGGGTTGTGGAGGTCAGATAGGCAGTGGCTCCATGTAAAATACTGGTATTCAGCTGCATCCGGTTAGACTGGAAGCCGACCCCAACGTAGTTGGGAAAAGGCTCGGCAGATTGATTGACGCGTTTATTCCGCCAATTATGAATCGATTTTGATGATTCTTTTTTGTTTGGTTGGTCATGCTTCAGAGGTGGTCCCATATAAATTTTATTAATTTTGCTTGCATAGTTTTTGAGTTAGCTTCAATAATTACGTATTTTTCCCACTGCGTATGTAGACGATATCTTAGTCTTTATTTACATAGCAGATAAAGGTATACGAATTTGTGTGGTGGGGTAGGTACCACAACAAAAAATTAAAAAATAAAAACTTTTTACAAAAAAAGAAACAACAGACTTAAAAAAAAAACACTAAAAAAGTGAATAATAATTTTAATTTCGGAAGTCGGTGGCAAAAAACGAAAATTGAAAAGCAAAGACCCCGACTTCCGAATTGAAGTTATTTTTCACTTTTTGTGTTTTTTTGTAAAAAGTTTTATGCGACATATTTTGATACTCGCAAATAAATAAAAAGGTAGGTAGGTACTTCCCGTTGGCCTAGAATCATGAAATTTGGCAAGAAGCGAGGTCTCACAGCATAAGTAAAGGAAAAAGTCCGAAGTCAGAAACATCACTAATATATTGGTTATTGGTCCAGACCAAACGTTGAAATACCATTAAATATATGACATTTATTGCTTTGCTAGTTGGGATCAATTTAATGTTCATTAGAGATGCAACAGATATCCGTTCAATGTACGGGGTTCAGTACCCGGCCGGTTCTTCAGATTTTACATACAGCCGGATAGGAGACTGCTCTTTGGCTAACCCGGATATTTGCACGAGATAAAAAACAATAGTTACACAATGTAGTATAATATTATTTTGTACTAGGTGCGCCCCGCGGTTTCACCCGCGTAACTCTCGATCCCGTGGGAATATCGGGATAAAACCCTATCCTATGTCATATTCGTATTCCAGGTCATGGTCTACCCCTGTGCCAAATTTCATCCACATCCGTTCAGCCGTTTTAGCGTGAAAGCGTAAAAAACGAACAAACTCACTTTCGCATTTATAATATTAGTTATTAAGTTTTTCTACTAAACGATATGTAAACTTTTTCTTAATGTTTAGTAATAATTATTTTGTAGATAGTAAAAGATTTGCGTGTTAGATACAATAACTCAGGTAGGACCTAGTACCTGACGATAGGTGTATTTCGTGTTGGAGAGACAACAGGAGATAAAAAAAAATTGACATTTTATACGCTTTTTTGGCAGTTGAAAACTCCGATAAAGTCTTATTTCATAAAGTCAAAGTCAAAGTCAAAGTCAAATAATTTATTTCAAATAGGCACATATATGGCACTTTTGAACGTCAAACAAAGAAATAGAATTGATTCTAGTTGCCCCTTCCAAAAGGTAGTTTTCGTATGGAGAAGAATGGGCAAGAAACTCCATCGTTACTCTTTTAAAAATGTTTTACAATATTTTGTATACATTAATTATATAATTATATGTGAAGACGATGCACCTAAAATAAGATTACTGTACTACGAAAGGTAAAAAGAATTATAAATGGAGCAATAATGAATAAATTAATTACCAGATACATGGTGCTCACATATTTACAAAGATTGTAAAAGTATACGATATTACAATAGTCCTAACATTGTTACAAGTAGTACTAATAAGTCAGTGCGTGAGTTTAAGTAATGACAGAGTGTAAAAGTCTATGACATACAAATAATAAATAAAAAACTAAATTAGCTATCAGTTTGATTTTGTCCAGACACTAAATCGTCCTATGGAGCAAGACCAGCATGTTTCCAAGCATTCTTATCTTGGATATAATCCTCTAATTTGTAATAAGCTACCCTGTTTTATATAATTTAAACTTATCATTTTCGAATAACAATTTTAACCATTTTTCTGAGTATGCCGAATATCCGGCTGCCGGATATCTACCTATCCCGCCTATCCAGGCCGGGTATCCGATATTTATCAAAGCTATTATCTGTTGCATCTCTAATTTTCATTTTCTTTCAGATGTACAAGCTGTATTTATGGGCGGAAATGAAACGAAAAACCAGTGAAAAACCAGTTTGTAAGTGAACAATTTTCATTGCGTTTAATTATTTTAAGTTATTTTAAGGTAACATTACGCCACGCCTGTATTCCACAAGAGATGCTTGGCTGCTTGTAAAAACCGATATTTTACCAGATAAGAAGCTTCAGACCGATTTAATAGAAGGCGCGCCTTTTTTTTATCACAAATACAGACTCCGGGCTTCTACTGAAAATTTCCTCATGGTTAAACCCAATAACATTTTGCCCAAACGGGATCAAACCTAGGACCCAATGCTCAGCAGTCGCTCTTTACATAAAAATCAAAATCAAAATATTTTATTTCACATAAGCCTACATGGGCACTTATGAAACGTCAGAAGCTAGGTGCACGGTTCCAATTGGTCGTTTCCTATTTAGAAGAACCGGCAAGAAACTCCATGGTTACTCTTTTAAAAGATAATTGGCTTTTACAATATTTTTGAATTACAGTGTTAATAGTTATGGGAGGACGGTGTAGGCCTTTCAAAAAGTTTTAGGTAAAAAAAGTTTACAATCCACTAAGCCTACAACGTTCTCACATTCACAAGGTAGAAAAGAATCTATAGAAGATAAATATGAAACTACAAATAAAAACCTATTTAAACCAAATGAAATGATTGCCATTACAACTGTAACAAATCTGAATAATTAACGTCGGCAAAAGCCACTAATAAAGAGTTGAAATCGAATTGTAGGTATAAAATGTCAAATAATATTATTATGTATGACAGGGAGCATAACCCAAAGAGTTCGTTTTGGAATGTAAGATGTGGGTGTTCTATACGATGCGATACGATACGCCTCTTCATTTTTCATACCCATGAAAAATACGGGCGTAATAAGTATTATAAATTCGAGTATAAAATATTATAAATTCGAAAGTGAATTTGTTTGTTTGTTTCGCTTTCAAGCTAAAACAGCTGAACGGATTTGAATGAAATTTGGCACATGGGTAGACGATGACCTGAAATAGGACATAGGATACTTTTTATCCCCATATTCCTACAGGATCGAGACTTATGCGGGTGAAACCGCGGGACACAGCTGGTGTACAAATTATCGTGTTTGTGCTCTAGGGCGACCTCGAAGGAAGATCAAACGGCCGTATTCTGAACGGGACCTACCTGATTGCGTTCAGTATCTCATCATAGGCACCGGCGCGGCGGGCTGGGCCGCATACCAGGCCATCATGCAGCACGATAAATTCGCTAAGGTACATTACACGATACAAGAACATGACCTGATACTTATTTATTTATCTTTATATATATAATTCTTCTGTACGTGTGTTTGTCACCTAACTCCTCCTAAATGGCTGGATGTTTTATAATATATGGATAGACCATGACCTGGATTAGGACATAGGATACTTTTCATCCCGATATTCCTAAGGGATCGAGGAAAGCTGCGCCACGCGGGTGTAACCGTGGGGCGTAGCTAGTTATTTATAATGTTGAACCTTAGGGTGGATACTCGGAAACGTATGTCCGACAATTCACCCTAGGCCTAGTTGGATAAACGGAATTAATTGACTTACACTGTATACTTACGAGAATCAGGTGACGACGCCATAGTAATGTACTGTCTGTATGTACTGTCGACGTAGTTTCTCGTTGATATTCCCGTTCCCAGTGCGGTGGACAAACGGCCTTAGGCTGGATTCTCGGACATGCGTTTCCGAGTGACCTTAGGGTGGATATATAATAACCCGATAGTTGTATGGGCTGGATACTGAATATCCGGCCGCGAGCTTGATCGTACCCGCGGAGGTGAGCACTAGCGCTCCTCATCTTTTAACACTGGCCTTACTGCTTCAGTTTTATTAAAAGCTGCTTATAAATTTCAGGTATTCTTCATTACCAAAGAAGACTCAATTCCATATAGACGGCCGCCTCTCAGCAAACACATGTGGTGGAATAAAGACCCGCCCGACGTACAGAAACTGCATTACGTTGAAGATAGTAGAAGAAAAACGTTAGTTGTCATTCTATTATTTAATTTAAACTTTTTTTTTCTAGCGATTTGAACACTTGGCTGTGTTGCCAACCCTACCGCTTTGACAGTAGTAGATCTACTGTTTATTCAAGGGCATTCCTTTTTACAAGCTTTATATTAGCTTGCTCTGTTCGTATGTCGTTCCGGTTACTCCTTTTGTCATCCATTTTTGAAGCACTTCCTGGCATCCGATTGAGCTGAAACTTGGCATACCCATTCAACTACCGAGACATTTTGAAAAAATGATACCAAGGAGCTGGTTTGATGATGGAGCCGGAAGTTAGACATAGGAACTCCTAAATCAAACAAGATAGCACCATCGCGTTTGGACTCATTGGTTATTTATTAAAGTGCTTTGACACTAGGTGGCGTTCAAGGTCTGATGATGGAGCCGGAAGGTGGCCCTGGGAAAACCCTTTTTAGTTCATTAAAAGCTTGTTTTAAAAAGGTTTTTACTTATATTTTATTTCTGTTTGAACCCATATTTCTACTTTTTTTTGTACTTTAGGCGCCATCTGAAGCAAAAAATCCAAAATGCTTGTTTCTTGCTTTTCGTTTTGGTACAAATAAGTTCTACCATCTACTGATTCTGCAAAGCAAAGCTAAACTGCAAAGCAAGCATTCAAAATAATATTTTTTTTTTACAACTACAGAATGTTCAATGCAGAATGTATAGACTTTATGGACCCTATTAAGTTTTATCGAAAAAAGAGGGGTCCGGCGGTGTCCATAGCTTCCGGCTGGTGTGTCCTGAGGATCGACCCTGACGACCACGTAGTCTGGGTGAAGACCTTATGTGGGGAGCGTCCGATATACTACGAACGATGTCTTCTCGCACCCGGTGAGCTGCTCCGACACTGTTCACATACATGTAGCTGTAGAACTGGGGGCCTACCAACACCGCTTACAGCAGTATTATTTTAATCTTACTTCGTGGGGGAAAGAGGTGGAGCTATACGTCCTTTAGAGCTTCATCTCTTTCCTACACTGACTTTTTTTTCTTTTTTCACGTAATGGGTGTGTTTTGCGTAAATAATCGTGACTTTGTCGAATTATTTTTGTATGAAAAATGAAAAAAAAACATGCTTGTTGATTCTTTGACATGATCTCATTAATACCTTAGCTTAGAGTTATGGGATTAAAAAATATTAACCTTGTGTTGCAATATTAAAGAAATATTATTTTATGTGCAGGTGTAAAATCCAAGAACTTGTCTATCGTCAAGGCTGCGCCAAAGGCAGTACGTGACAAGATTTGCAAATTGCGAACAATTAGGGACTTTGAGATTGCATTTAGGTACGATTTTTTTTTTAGTTTTTGCCTGTTTACAGGGTGTAATGGACATCGTGGCGCAAACTGATGCCATGAATTCAGTACATCATTCTGATAATCCCACAGCACAGCGTTGAAATATTTCGTCGGATAATAAATAAAAAATACTTCTTGTTGTCGTTTTCATAGTTTTTGAGGTTGCTAAAGCCGATAGTGAGGTCAAAATGCAAATCCAAGATGGCGGCTACGATCTTCTTACACTTTTCTTCATGGGTATCGTTTTCATGGTTTTTGAGGGTGTTAATAAATGTTGATATTTTGAACAAGATACAACCTAAAACTGATTTGCAAATAATAGTTTCACGTGGTCCCCACGATACAACCTAAAACTGATTTGCAAATAATAGTTTCACGTGGTCCCCGACTGCGAATCCACCAAACAGCCCTAGCAACAGCCGAGACTTGGCGTGACGCACTCATGAACTTTGATATTTGTATTTGCAGGAGGGTAAAAGAAGCGAAACATGTCACAGTGATCGGTGCAGGCCCCTTGGGCTGCGAACTCGCATGGAGTTTGGGCAGAATGAGTAAGTTAGCACTTAGGAGCGCCACTGTAACGACAGCTGACAGCTCTTGAACGCGGTTTACATGTTCTGATTGTGTTCAGCTTCATTGGTGAAATTCACAGCAAAGTAATTTTGGCAGAAATTTCGCGTTACACTGGCGCTCTCAAGTTTTATTGGTGAAATTCGCCCTAAATGTAGGTAAGTAGGTGCGCTATGGACAGCAGTGGTGGCCTAGTAGTAACGGCGACTTAATTGTAGGACGTAGGTTCGAACCCAGGCAAGCGCTTTAACAATTATCGAACTTATTCTCTTCACGAAAAGGTATAATTTCAGTGAGACGTTTGACACGTGTCAAGGTGCGCTGAGATGCGCGGTACCTTATTGTGTAGTAAATAAATTCGATATTTGATCGGATCATAAAAAGTGCACGTCGTTTCGCTTATCGGTGTGAACTGACGACTAACGTGACGCAATTCCTTGACAAAATACAATGAAGGCGTTATTACCGAACTTCCGTCCGTGCCCGACCAATGTTACGCCTGATAAGTTGCTTGTTTAAGATAGTTAATTGATTCAGGCGTGACTTTGCGGAAATCCATTATAAAATACAATAGACGAAGATATATTTAGTAACCTATTCCGCTTGACTATTCTTCAAGAGTCATAAAAACCCTGTAAGAAATCGACGAGTGTTTCACCTCTCAACGAGGCATTTTCAGGATGACGATTGACCAATTGCAAACCAGAACGCGACGTGTTACCACACCGAGCGCTGGACGCAAAGTAAACTGACTTGTTGTTGACTAGGAATAGGTTACTAAATATATCTGCGTCTATTGTATATTGGTTGTTTAAAAAAAAAACGCTGAACATCCGTTTGTAGTGTCCGTAGATGTTTCGCTACACTAAATTGGCTGATAACGGAATTATTTACACAGAAAGAGTAACACCGCGATTGAAAATACAACAGTGCAAAAGAACAGTTGTCTGTTACTTTCGATGAAGAAACTGGCCGTAAGAGTAACCCACATCTCCTAACCTTATTTTTCCAGATTCCCTTGTAGAAAGGAAAGAGGAGGATCCTCCAGTAGAGGTCGTCCATATATACAAAGACAAGGGAGTTCTCTCCGGCATCCTGCCAGAGTACCTCGGAGAGTACGCAGCCGAACAAATAAAGTGTGCAGGGATCACTCAAATACCCAAAGGTACGTGTGATAACATCTTACCGTTCTAGCGGCCAAAATCGGAACGAATTCGAACGAAAACGCTTCTTGTTTTTTCAATAGGTACATTTCACAAAACAAACGCACAAATTATACAGGGTGTTAGGGAAAACACCGTTATCCTTGAAACCAGTGGTTTAGTATCATTTATAGAACGTAAAATCAATGGAAAATTACATTTTTTTTTTTTAATTACTTTTTACCACAAGAGTATTTCACACTTTCACCCTATGCGCTAGGGCAGCGAACTTGCGTCTTAACGCAGGTAGGGGGTGAGGCTCGCGACCTGACCAGCCGCGAGCGCGACCCCTACCTCAGTCAGTCAGCTGTATCGCTAGCGAGCACGGTGTCGGATAGAAACTTTTTAAAATCTTTTAATGAAAATAACGTTTTTTTTTGTTACTCGGTCATTTATTTTTATATTTAAGTCAACTACCCATGGTTTGAGTGACAACGGTGTTTACCCTGACACCCTGTTTACCAATAGCGCCGGCTGCCAACGGCATGCGAGCGCCAAACGTCTCTTGTAATTAGTGTACGTACCTCTTCGGTGAGGCACAGAGATGGGTCACTCCGCAGTTTAGCTATGAAGCTACAAGTACGCGACTTGTTGGGCTAATTCAGTAGGCCTGACGCGCGCCGGCCGGGTCGCACGATAATTCAATACTCACACGTCGCGTCGTCGTCTGTTCGTCAGAAGATATTAAAACTAAAATTAAGGCAAAAGTACATTGCATCGCATTTGGGTGCTTAAATAAAAGGTTCTAAAACTCACTTTTTCACACTTCCAAAGGACATCGAACGAAAAATAAGTCAAATTTGCAAGTCTACCGTAATTAGGTCACCCGTATTTACGTAGTTAGAATATTCATTATTAGGAGATGCCTCAGCTGCCGGTGCTGCAGTTTGTTTGTTACGCTTTCACACAAAAACGGCTGAATGGATTTGGATGAAATTTGGCACATGGGTAGATGACCCGGAGAAGGGCTTACTTTTCATCCTGGATCGCAGACCCAGTCGCGGAAAATAGCTGGTATTTAAATAAATTAGTGACAGTGATCTGCTATAAATAACTGATGTCCTTCTCCAGGTCAAGCACCCCTTTGGCACCCCTGTGCCAAATTTCATCCAATTCCGTTCGGCCGTTTTAGCGTGAAAGCATAACTAACATACAAACTCACTTTCGCATTTATAATATTTATTTAGGATTTATACTTACGTATGTATATTTGATTAGATAAAACAAACTAATAATATTAAGTATTTACGTTTACAGTTCAGGTGTACGATGTTTTCGAAACAAAAGATGGAAGATTGGAAATGACTTTATCGAATGGAAAGTCCCTTGTCACAGATTATGTAATCGTTTTTTTTATTATTCACTATCTAGAGCTCAGACCAACAAAAAAAGGAAGACGGAGTGGGCCGTACATCAAAAGTTAAGCCACAAAACCATGCTCCTGCAAGTAAACACACAGGTTCACGCACACACCTACACTAAAACCATGCTCATCGCTCGTAGTACTAGTCACGAGTCGTCGTTTAGTTAACATCAATAAAAAAAAATGAATTATGAAAAAAATTAAATAATAATAATTTGTAAAAACAATAGCAAATAACATAAAAAGTCTTACGGAATACGGAATCACTCTTCACTTGTACGTACTTGAAATAACTCGTTTTTTAATTTAATTAACTATGAATTTTAGGTTACTTGGAACAAAAAACCTCAACGAATTAAAGCATTGACATAACGTGGGAGGGTTGCCATAATGTGATTTCAAATTTTCCAATTCGATTAAAACGATTAAAATTATGATTTCTTATTCGAGTAATTATATTCCTGTTTTCTTTTTATATGTATTAAATTATTATTTTAGATTTCCAAGTAATACTATTCAGTATTAGTTAGTAAAAGTAAATGGATATTAGCTATACGACATAGCGATGTAAAAATGTTTTTGTTTCGGAATGGAAGTCCTTCTTAACAATTGAGTTATAATACCATACTCAACAATATCGTTCAATATTATCCTACCCATACAATATTATTCCCCAAATTATTTTTGATGTTCGTAGTGCTACGTCTGCCTTATTTGTTGGTCTGACATTTAGAGTTAATTTAAATGATTAGAATAATTTTCATTGGTCCTAGATGTATTGACACAAACATAAACTTAGTACTTACTTGACTCAAGAGCCAAAGCTTTAAAATTTTGTATAACTATCCTAAACTAATTGGTGAAAACAGCATGAAGATTGGTGCAGTCGTTTTTGAGTTTATCGCGAACAGGACGACCGTCAGACGCGGCGGAGGACTTTGTTTTATACATATAATAGTTTCCGTCGATAAAGGGCTTATGTCCTTTCTCAGGCTCTAGACTATCTGTGTACCAAATTGCATTTATAAAGGCTCTTACATATTGGCGCGAATCGCTGCGCGACGCGACGCCGGCCGCCGCATTGTTCGCCGAGAAGATTTCTCAGAAATGACAGTTACTTTCGAATTTATAATATTAGTATTAGTATGGAGTATGGATGGATAAGAGACATTGGTCTGTTTTCCAGGCGTTTTTGGCAGTGGGAGCGGAGCCGCGAGTCGATATCGCCGAGGACTCAACCCTAGAGAAAGACTATGTGAACGGAGGGTACCTCGTGAACACCGAACTGGAAGCAAGAACACACCTATACATCGTAAGTAGTGCTCCATTTACTGGTTTGTTGTACTCAAAATTAAATTCAATAAGTTATGCGCGGGCACAGATATTATAATACTACGGCGCAGGCTACACGAGGCTAGTTTTTGAAACTCTGGCTACGTGTATTAGTAACTCTCCTCAAGCATTTATTTCAATTAAAGTATTAAACCATTTACAGGACAATTACAATGAATACAGGACAATTTTTATGTAACCCTGTATACAGTATGTTATCTAACAAAAGGGCGTTCCTATTAACATGCAATAGTTTAGCGTCTATTCTAGTGGTACATGCAAAAAAAAATAACCATTAAAAAAATGTTTTTTTAATTTTTTGATAGCAAAATATTCACAAAAAAAAACGGAATAGAATCACACTGTAAACGCACACTTGCCTTTCTACGTTGAAATACAAGTGTACAGAGTGTTTCTTTTACGTATCAATTTCAGAGTTTTGTGACGATATACTATTGCCGGTTAACGGGACCGCTCTTCATACTGTATATAAAATTCTTCTGTACCTATGTGTGTGTCATAGAGATAGAGACCGATCTGTTAGGTATAAAAATATGTTAATGCTATTGTTCTGTATTTATCCCATGATTGGACGAATCCAATATTGATTGTCTATGTACGCTCGCCTATGGCGGCACGCGATTGGTCGGTTCCCATTCCCGCCAAAACGCATAATTCGGCGACGTAGCAACTAGCGCGCCACCTAGAAGACGCCGTTTCCCGCCAGTGCCCGCTTGTTCCCGCTCGAACAACATTGAATTGGAGCTCCGTGAGTGAAAATCGCTAAATCAAGGACAAATTAGTGCATTACCGTGTTTTGTACTCGTGCCGTGGACTCTGTGTTCAATATTCTACTCAAAGGAACGACCACACTTGAGAAGCGGCCGCAGTGGAGAAAAAGGTGAGTCGTACTTAGATTTTTCTCTGTTGAATTTGTAACCTTGATTGGGAGAACGAGCAGAACTCAGTTCATACAGAACTACCACTACCATCCTAATCTTTTTAAAACCAGCTCGCTTAAATACAGTCCACTCCTTTATCTCACATTCTGGTCATTCGAACCCGAATTCTTTTTTTCATTGTTCTAAAATCACGCGTCCAAAATGGCGGAAGATTTAGAACGCAAACGTAAAATTTTAATAGTGAAAAAGGAATATTTATTCACTAAGATTCAAAAGCTTTATGATCATTCTAAAAAGTTGGGAACTGAACCAGAAAAATTGCAATTGTTTACGTTATTATTGTCGGAAATGGAAAGTGTCCGCTCGAAGTTTGAATCCACCATATTTGAATTGTACGAAACAGAAGTGCAAATAAAACCTACTACAAAAATGTCGATTAGTGAACTCGAAACGTTTGACGAAATGTTAATTAAATGTCAATTAACCGCTAAGGAACATTCTAAATCAGAATCTGATTTTTTATCTGCCAGTTCTGCCGCAGACAAAAATGATTTAGTGGTACCCGCGTTACCAAAGATATCTCTATTTCAATTTGATGGTGAAATTGAAAATTGGATGACTTTTTATGATACGTTCTCATCATTGGTTCACGAGAGAAATTTCTCAGATATAGATAAATTCCATTATTTACTTTCATGCGTTAAAGGTCCAGCTTTAAATATTGTTAAAAATCTACCTATTACAGCCGCTAATTACTCATTAGTTTGGCAAAGTTTAGTCGATAAATATCACGACCACAGAACACTAGCATGTAGGTATTTCGATAAAATGTTGAACTTTTCTCCGTTAACCAAAGATACGACGTCGAACTTAACTTCATTTATAGAAACCTTTGACCATTCACTTAAAGCGATTCAAGCATTAAAAATTAAGAACTTAGACGATTTCTTATTGTGTCATTTGGCATTACAAAGACTCGACCCTCATACGCGAAAATTATTCGAAGAAAGTAGGGATCAAAAGTTAATACCTACATTTGCGGATCTAGTTGATTTTGTAAACAAACAGATTAAAGTTCTAGAACATACTTTTACAAATAACTCTTCAAATAATGCGTCGAAATCTAGTAATACCCAAAATAAGAACCAAAATAAGTCTGCGTCAAAGTCAGTTCTCAATACGACACGATCTCCGCACAATAATAACAGCCGTAATAATAATAATTTTACTTGTGTGATTTGTAAACAAAATCACATGATTTATCGATGTGATCAATTTCGTAAATTATCAATCGATGAAAGAATGAACCGTGTTCATTCACTAAAACTGTGTCATAATTGTCTTAAATCTGACCATCAGTTTAAGGATTGTAAAAGTACAATGACTTGCGGAGTATGTGCAGCACCGCATCATTACTTATTACATAAAGATAACGTTAGAAAGGATTGCGAGGGAATATCGTCCGTGGCGAACACCCCGACCATGCAGCCGTCTCTTTCACACGCGCAACAAGCGCTTGTGTCGACTCACTTCGTAAGTGACACAGCTGATTCACCCGTTCAGCAAGCATTGATAAGTAATAACTGCGAATACGGAGTAGTTTTAGGTACTACACTTACGCATGTTATTGATTGTGTTGGTCAATATCAAGACTGCCGTGCAGTCATCGATTCCGGAGCTCAGAGCTCTTTTATAACTACTGAATGTGCTCAGAAGTTAGGATTACAACGCAAAAAATGTCCTTTCACCATTCACGGTATAGGTGGGGGAATAGTAAAAAATCAAGGCATGGTTACTTGTACATTAAAACCAAGACAGGCGGATAGTCCAACCTTTCGCGTTAATTTAGTGGTCGTTTCAAAGGTTTCCGCTGATATGCCTAATGTACCTTTCACAAAAAATGTTATTAACGAGTATGATACTTATAACTTAGCGGATCCACTATTTTTCAAGCGTTCGCGAATAGATATTTTGTTAGGTAACGACATAGTTCCAGATATTATCAGAGATAAACCGTTGGTAATTAAGAATGGTATTCCGAGTGTCATTAAAACGGTTTTCGGTTATGTTATTAGTGGAAAATTATATCCTTCGAATAATAATAATAATTGTTCACAAAATTTTAATTTATCTGTTTCTTATGACGAAGAACAATCGATTGAAAAAACGTTACGCAGTTTTTGGGAAATTGAGGAAGTGCCGTGCACACCATCAATTAATCCTTTGGATCAGTTAGCCGAGGAGATATTTTCTAGGGAACATACGCGAGAGTCGAACGGACAATACATCGTTCCGCTGCCGTTCGCGCCCGACCACTCGTCGCTCGGTGAAACACGCGCTGTGGCTGAGCGTCGGTTACTGTACACGGAACGCAAACTCGCGCGTACTACGGATTTAAATAATAAGTATAAGGAATTTATGCGGGAATATGAAGTCCTCGGTCATATGGAACTTTATCAGGGTAACAAGCCTAGCAAATACATTATTCCACATCACAGTATTTTGCGACCTAGTAGTACCTCCACTCCGCTACGTGTAGTGTTCGACGCGTCAGCGAAGAGTAGCAATAACGTGTCCTTGAACGATATTTTATTAGTCGGCCCTAAGCTGTATCCGGATATTGCGGCAATCATTTTGAAATTCCGGCTATTTGAATTTTGTCTAGTTAGTGATGTTTGTAAAATGTATCGTGCTATCGCCTTAAGAAAAGAAGATCGCTTGTATCAACACATTTTATATCGGGAATCGCCTAACGACCCAATAAAATTATACGAATTAAAAACCGTGACGTACGGACTTAGTTGTTCACCGTTCTTAGCAATTCGGACGCTACTTCAATTAGCGAACGATGAAGGAAAACGTTTTTCTTTCGCTGCTCAGGTCCTCCGTGAGGGTGTTTACATGGACGATATTCTATACTCATGTAATACTTTTGAGCAAGCTTGCTTAGTACAGGATCAATTAATTGGTATTTTTGAAAGTGCTAACTTTACTTTAAAAAAGTGGATGAGTAACAGTGAAAAGTTACTACAACGCGTCCCTTCTGAAAATAGGGAAAATTCCGTTACATTCGTTAAAGATGAAAACGATAGTACTATTAAGGTTTTAGGACTTAAATGGATTCCAAAATCCGATAATTTTATTTTTTCAGTTAATTTAACAGACAATGAGTCAACCAAACGATCGGTACTAAAATTACTAGCGTCGATTTACGATCCCGTGGGTTTTATCGCACCATGCACATTAGTAGCGAAGCAGATCATGCAAGAGCTGTGGAAACTAGGCATTGGATGGGATGAAAAGTTGCCAGCTAACATAAAAAAATCGTGGCAAACTTTTATTTTTGAACTTCCTCTGTTAAAAGAGTTACGTATCGAACGTCACATGCTATTACCAGGTGAGACAGAATGTGACTTAGTTGGATTTTGTGACGCTTCATTGCATGGCTACGCAGCATGCGTGTATGTGATCAGTCGCGGACAAACACGTGACGTAAAAGTTCGCCTAGTAACCGCCAAATCGAAAGTTTCACCAATAAAACCCGTAACGATTCCTCGGTTGGAGTTAATGGGAGCTGTTTTGTTAAGCAAATTAATTAAGTTCGTAGTTAACACATTTACTCGCGTTAAAATTAACAAAATAACAGCTGCCTCAGACTCGACAGTCGTACTGTCGTGGCTTCAAACGGAACCTTATAAACTAAAAACCTTTGTCAGTCATCGCGTTACACAAATTATTGAAGTTTTACCTCCTCATTTTTGGCGGCATGTGTGTAGTGAACATAACTTAGCCGATATTTGTTCTCGCGGAGCGTCTCCGGCACAACTTGTTAGTTGTAATCAACGTTGGCTACAGGGTCCTGATTGGATGTATAAAAATTATAGCGATTGGCCCATGACAGTGTTTGTTAATGAGAGTAATAATAAACTACCGGAATTAAGAGCGTCGGTTAATTTATTGACTGAAAATCAGAATAATGATAATTTCAATGAATCTAAAATAGAATTTTGCGAAAGAATCTTTAAACAATTTTCATCATTTTCCAAATTGCAAAGAACGTTTGCTTGGATTTTAAGATTTCGACGCAAAAGCAGTAATTTAACCACTACTCGCAAGTCAGGAATTTTATCAACCATCGAATTAAGTGAAGCTTGCGATAAATTGATAAAATTAGTTCAAAATGCTTACTTTGAAGCTGAAATTAAATTAATTAAAAATAAGAAACACGTATCATCCTTGCGAAAGTTGTCTCCATTTATTGAGGTTGATGACTTCCTCAGGGTAGGGGGTCGCATCAGTCATTCCGAACTTCCGTATAATGCTAAACACCCGCGGCTTCTTCCGAAAAATAGTTTATTCACCAAACTATTGATCGATCATTTACATAAAAAATATTTACATGTAGGTCCGCGTACATTACAAAGTATTATCAATGAAAATTTTTGGATATTGTCGTCTCGTCGAGTCATTAGATCTGTTTTATCTAAATGTAAAACATGTTTTAAATGTAAACCGACTTTGCTACAACCCGAAATGGCACCTTTGCCACCAACTCGGTTAATACCTAATAAGGTATTTTATAACGTCGGAGTTGACCTCGGAGGTCCATTTTTAATTAAAGAAAGCTTACGTCGTAACGCTAAAGTGATGAAAGCGTATTTAGCACTGTTCGTCTGCTTTTCTACAAAAGCAGTACATCTAGAAGTGTTATCTTCTCTCTCCGCCGACTGTTTCCTTGCGTGCTTAGATAGATTCGTAGCGCGTAGAGGGCTATGCTCCGTTCTTTATTCTGACTGTGGCACAAATTTTATTGGCGCAAGTAAACATCTGTCTGAAATCCAAATGTTCTTGCGTGAGAGTCAAAATGACATTTCCGATGGCTGTTCAAAAAGGCAAGTTGAATGGAAATTTAATGTACCCAGCGCTCCACATATGGGCGGTCTCTGGGAAGCTGGTATAAAGTCAGCAAAATATCACTTAGTACGAAGTGTAGGAGAAAAATCCTTAACGTTTGAGGAACTTTCTACCATATTTTGTAAGGCAGAAGCCATATTAAATTCGCGTCCTTTATGTTCATTACCCGCGAGCGATAATCCCGACGAATTTAATGTTCTAACCGCCGGACACTTTCTCATTGGTCGAAGTTTGACCTCTATACCCGAGTATAACGTTCAAGAGGTGAATATTAATAGATTGTCACGTTGGCAGTATAGTCAGAGATGTTCCCAACTTTTCTGGAAACGATGGAGTCACGAATATTTAAATACCCTTCAGCAGAGAGCTAAGTGGTTTACATCCTCCTCTAACCCAAAAGTCGGAGATTTAGTTATAATAAAAACTGATAATGTTCCCTCCTGTAACTGGCCTCTCGGCAAAATAGAAAAATTACATCCAGGTCCAGACGGAATAGTTCGTTGTGTAACGCTGCGCACCGAAAAAAGTGTCTTACAAAGACCAACCAACAAACTCTGTCCATTACCTTATACCAATTAGATTCAAGCGTCAAAACGTTTTTGTTAGAGATAGGTATAGATCTAGCTTAGGGTTTATTTTAGGTTTTTTTAAAAACTATTATAGGTATTAAGGTAATCTTAGTTTCCTAGAAACCATCATTATGGTTTCGGTAGGGGGTATGTTCTGTATTTATCCCATGATTGGACGAATCCAATATTGATTGTCTATGTACGCTCGCCTATGGCGGCACGCGATTGGTCGGTTCCCATTCCCGCCAAAACGCATAATTCGGCGACGTAGCAACTAGCGCGCCACCTAGAAGACGCCGTTTCCCGCCAGTGCCCGCTTGTTCCCGCTCGAACAACATTGAATTGGAGCTCCGTGAGTGAAAATCGCTAAATCAAGGACAAATTAGTGCATTACCGTGTTTTGTACTCGTGCCGTGGACTCTGTGTTCAATATTCTACTCAAAGGAACGACCACACTTGAGAAGCGGCCGCAGTGGAGAAAAAGGTGAGTCGTACTTAGATTTTTCTCTGTTGAATTTGTAACCTTGATTGGGAGAACGAGCAGAACTCAGTTCATACAGAACTACCACTACCATCCTAATCTTTTTAAAACCAGCTCGCTTAAATACAGTCCACTCCTTTATCTCACAGCTATCCTCTTCGCGCATGAAACTACATGCCAATAGCACCTACGTAATGTCCATAAAAATATTTAATAAATGACCCGATGCAATAAAAGATGAAACCAGCGATACGAAATTTATAGATAAAATCAAGCAAATATTAATTAAAAAAGCATACTACACAATAAACGAATACATACAAGACAAAAAAATTGATTTAACACAAACAGACACCTTAAACAGTTAGTCGTACATTTCATACATAAGTACCTACATACAAAAATATTATAATATTATGATCTCAATTATTGTTAAGAACATAAATTTAAAAATTGTTTCAATTATTTAATATATTTCTTTTATTTTTATATAAAGAGTTTGTAATTTTATACTTTTTGTTGTGCCCTACAGGGTCCGTAATTGTACTTTTAGCTTTAAACCATTGTAATACCTTATCTACATTATGGAATTCAAATAAAATATGAATATAAATATGTGTCACTGAACTCCTCCTAAACGGCTGGACCGATTTAGATGGTCATTTTTTGTTTGCCATTCATTTCAGCCTATATTAAGTTGAACAACTAAAGGAGCTTCTGGCTACGTAATAACAGCCGCACGGGTCGATCCATCAGGTTAAGCTACGCTTTCTTGGGTTGGTCCGTGGATGGGTGACCATCTTTACATACCGAGACTCCTGAGTGGTTGGATGGTTTACCCTGGATGGATTATATTCACAATAATTGGACCCAGTATGTGACACTGCGATTGAGTTCTGGGAAAGGCAGGACACCGTCATTTGGGTCCGCAAGCAGTTGATATGTTTGGAATCGCCAACCCGTCTTGAGAATGTGTAGTGATCAATGTTCGTGCCGGAAGGCACGAGGTTACTTGGGAGAATTTCTGTATGAGAAGAGGCCTTTGCCCTTCAGCAGGACAGTAACAGGTTGGTAAGTATTTTTATTAATATTTTTGTGTGTCAGGCGGGAGACGCAGCCAGTCTCTACTCGCAGTGGCGGGACACGCGGCTTCGTATGGAGCACTACATGAACGCGGAGGAACAGGGCTTCGTCGCCGGCGCCAACATGACCGGGTTCTGGCTACCTTGCAACATGGAACCCAACTATTGGATACAGTTGGGCGAGACCTTCCAGTTAGAGGTAGGTAATATGTAACACTAGCTGCACTGAATGCTCTCTTTAATTCAAACACACAATTTGATGAGGTACTGTCAGAATGTAGGAATGAAATTTTGTGCGAAGAATATACAGGCTGTAAGGGTAAACACTCTTGTCATTCATACCATGGGTAGTTAATAGGTATAAAAAATAAATGACCGAACACAACAAAAAAAAAAACTTTATTTTCATTCAAAGATTTTAAAAAGTTTCTATCCGACACCGTGCTCTCTAGCGAAACAGCTGACTGGCTGAGAGAGGGGTCGCGCTCGCGGCCGGTCAGGTCGCACCCCGCGCCCCCGCCCGTGTTGAGACGCAAGTTCGTTGTCCTAGCGCATAGGGCAACGAACTTGCGTCTCTTGTGGTAAAATGTAGAATAAAAAAAATAAAAAAAGTTGTAATTTTCCATTGATTTTCGTTCTATAAATGAAACCTAGTGATATATTGTGATTGTTACCTGTTGTAGTTGCCTTGAGAATAAATAAATAAACCAAACCACTGGTTGCAAGGATAACGGTGTTTACCCTAACACCCTGTATGACAGCAAATCATGTGTGTCTTTGTCTTTTCAGTAGTACGTACTTACTAAGTCCTACTCGGTATAATATATTTGTTTTTTTGGTGCACGGTACCAATTGGTCGTTTCCTATGGAGAAGAGCCGGCAAGTACATCCACGGTTACTCTTTTAAAAACAATTGGCTTTTACAATATTTTCAAATTACAGTATTAATAGGTATGGGAGGCCACTGGACAGTGGAGGGACCAGCACCCTATTTGCGTAATCCACGATCGGTCAGAATTGGAATCGGTTTGTAAATGTGAAATCAATTGCTTCATAAGTTCGAAAAAAAATCTGCTCAACAAATATAGTCCTCCAGACCGTATTTTCGGCCACGGCGGCCAATCTCAACGGAGACTAGCCTTCGGCGCGGGAGATATTATAGTGCACAAGTGTTTGCGCAGACACAAGTGCACTCTCTCTTCCCTCACTCTCATAGTCCGATTGGACGGCAATCCGACACGACCGGAGAGAGATCAGGCGTAGGACCAACGGCTTAACGTGCTTTCCGAGGCACGGGGGTATCATACCGCCAACTTCCAAACTCCGGGCTGTTATTACGAAATTCCTAATGGAAAAATCCAATAACACTTTGCCCAACCCGGGAATCGAACCCAGGACCCCACGCTCTGCAGTCGCGCTTGCGACCACAAGACCAACGGGGCAGTTAACTGCTCAACAACGTAACTTACGAAACAATGGATAAGACATTTGTTTTGAACCGATTCGAATTAACAAAATTGAAAATGTTCTACCAATCTACAGTCCACTAAGCCTGTAAGTTGTGCTGTGGTCTCCTATAAGTGAAGGAGTACTCCGACCGTACCTGATGTTGCCCTTTATGTATGTGTCAGGTGTACCTATATCTTTTGTTGAAGATCCTAAATAAAATAAAATCACTGTCCAAACCACAGTGATCGTACAATAATCTTGCTGTTGGGTTACTGCTGTGAAAGGACTGTGGTTCTAAACGCTGGACGCAGAGTGGCACTCTGCGTCCAGCGCTCAAAAGATCGTTTCGCTCGGTGTGGTAACATGTCGCGTTCTGGTTTGCAATTGGTCAATCGTCATCCTGAAGATGCCTCGTTGAGAGGTGAAACACGTGTCGATTTCTTACAGGGTTTTTATGACTCTTGAAGAATAGTCAAGCGGAATAGGTTATTAAATATATCAGCGTCTATTGTATTTTATAATGGATTTCCGCAAAGTCACGCCTGAATCAATTAACTGCTTTTTCTATGGTTCTTTTTTTAATCTGGTCTTTTCTATCCTCAGGTGTTTGGTGAAGTAGGAGCCTGCATGCCCATCGTGGGTTTGTTCAAGGAGTGCGATGATGAGGAAAACAACGAGGACGCTGAGAGACTAATCCTCAAAGAAAAGGACGAAAGGATGTGCTATAAAAAGAAGTAAGTACTATAAACTGAGTTCATCATCATCATCATTTCAGCCGAAAGACGTCCACTGCTGGACATAGGTCTCCCCCAAGCACCGCCACTTCGACCGGTTCTGTGCTTCTCGCATCCAGCGGATTTCTGCGGCCTTCACCAGGTCAGCAGTCCACCTTCCAACGCTACGTCTTCCGGTACGCGGTCGCCAAGAGGCCAAAGTGACATTCTATCAGCGATAACTATGATGGAAAAGGCAAACATGTATAGGACAAACATAGGAAATGAATAGGAAAAGCATATGTCAATCCTGTTGAAAATCGTTGTAAAAATACGAAACGGTTTCGAAGCGATTGTCACTTGTCTAGGTCCTCAGAACGTTTTGGCCCCATCGGCCATTTGTTCTACGAGCAATGTCCTGCCCACTGCCACTTAAGTTTGGCAAATACTTCGGGCTATGGTACCTCGTTCTGAGAAATTGTGTTCACCATTTACCAATTTTGAGCGAATTTCACCATAGAAACTGAGCACGATCAAAACATCTAATCATCTAATACATCTATACACTGATAGTTCTTGAACGCGGTTTAGATGTGCTGATCGCGGTTTAGATTATATCATTCAATGTATGTTAAGCGAGATATTTATATTTTAATCATTTTCTTTTTGCATTTTGTTTTTAGACTGATCCTACTGTACCTACCTATTAAATCCTGACAAGTGTTATTAATCATTGTAATGGTTGTAACTATATTACCAATTAAATTCAAATATAATACTTTACATGCCGTAAGGCAAAATGTATCGGGACAATCTACAAATATTCCAACTTATACCTACATTACTAGCAAATAAATGATTTCTTTCTTTCTTTCGCGTTCGGGTTCATTGGTAAAATTCATCCAGTGTCCAATTTAAGTTATTTAAAAAAAAGTAAGTTTATTACTTGCAATTACAGGGGTGATAGACGTGCGAACAAGTACGCGTACCTACTTATGGTCGGTGAGCTTACTCGCCCGTCTGTCATCGCCGCGAGCCGTGAGCCAATTTTACAATGAAATTTTGAGCAAGCTTCACGTGTGAACTAAATACCTTAAATTCGCGGGCTAAAGTGAAGGAATCAATCAATAAAGTGAAGTAATGCTAGAGGTTGACAAGTTCTCAAATTAAAACTCTACATTCGGAAGCCGTGTATTTGTATATTGGAAGGAATAAAAGTTTGAATTGCTTGTCCGTATCGCAGGCCCAGCGGTACGACGTACTTCAACCGGTACAAGCGCGGCATGTTGTTCTACCTGCGGAACGAGATCGTGGTCGGCTTCGCGTTCTGGAACATGCCGCCCATTGAAGATCGGAAGCGTATCTGTGCTGAGGTAAGTACACCCAATACCCCCCCACTCAGGGCGAGATTTACTATGCAAAGCAAAATAAATGTTTCGAATGTAAACCTTATTTTTTAACGCCCGTCTTAGATTGTCGCGAGATTAGCCTGTATTACCTAAGGATAGAAATCGACAGATTACGATTGCGACCAGAAGTTTAGGAGTTATGAGAGAACAGATGATACCTACATCTAGTGTTTTACTTTAAAAATTACTCTTATGTATCTAGTATTTTATTTGATGCCGCAGCTGCTTCGTGCGAAGGTCTCATACCTGGAGATCAACGTGCTTGCAGAGCTGCTCGACTTCCCGGGCACTAAGTGTGTGTACAAGCCGGCGGATCTACTTATAGATCCAGGACCATGCATAGCAAGGTAGTTTTGCTGCAAAAATATCAAGTATAGATATTTTTTGTTTGATATTATCGACATTTATTATTTCGAGTTATCGATATAAAACATCCAACTTTATATAAACTGAACTTCATAAAGCACAAATACAGGGTGTAAGGGTAAACAGTCTTATCATTCAAACCATGGGTAGTTGACTTAAATATAAATATAAATGACCGAGTCACAATAAAAAAAAACGTTATTATCATTAAAATATTTTAAAAGGTTTCTATGCGACACCGTACTTGCTAGCGAAACAGCTGACTGTCTGAGAGAGGGGTCGCGCTCACGGCCGGTCAGGTCACCTCCCACGCCCCCCACCTGTGTTGAGACGCAAGTTCGTCGCCCTAGCGCATAAGTGAAAGGGTGAAATACACTAGCGGTAAAAAGTATTTAAAAAAAAAAGTCTTAATTTTTCATTGATTTTACGTTCTATAAATGACACCAAACCACTGGTTTCAAGGATAACGGTGTTTACCCTAACACCCTGTATTTTTTAGAAAATTTCACCGGTTTTTATATTTTTCTTCAATCAATAAGGCACTTATTGGTCGAAGGATATACAACGCGTGCGCATTAACATGGCACCTGGCTCGGAATACTCCCCCCGCTACTCGCGTTGCGCCCCGCCGTTGCCATGCGCCGTTAATGCGCACGGGTTGTAACAACAGTAGTCAAAATTAGTTTTTTTTTTTTTCGTAAGATAACCGACGCGACTACAAATTCCTCATAATCGTCACTTTTTGTTCCAGATTTAAAACGTGGTAAATAAACTGGCAAGAGTTTAAAAAAAATTGTCTGTGGGAACATATTGTTTTTTTAGTAAATTATTAAACGTTGATTTGAAGTATTGTAATATTTATTATTTATTAAGATACTCGTCAATGGACGCCACACACACGCAAAGGACAAAGACAAATTCCAACCCATTAATTTTATATTTATTAAGATACATTTAATTTGAGGTCTCACAGAGGTAGGCAACCATGGTTTCCCCAGCCATACAATTTTGGGGCTACAATGGTTGCCAGGCGCTTGAGTGGGGTGGAGCCTTTATATAACTGACAACACAAGTAATCCAACCACAGATTTTTCGAGTCTCAAAAGGCTACATTTTAAAACACCTAAAAGTGTTGAAAATCTTTAAGTGGGTGGTATTATAGATGTGCGTACTTAAGGTTGATGCGCTAGGGTAGCCCGCGAAATTCAAATTTTCTTAGGTTTTTTGCAATTTGCAGGTCAGTATCAGGTTGTATGTTGATCTAAATATTATTAGCGCTCGTAACAAATATGGATTTACAGAATTATAAACATTAGAGAATTACACATCAGCAATACAAGTTCATGAAAGTGCCAAATGTCATGATTTCATGAAATAGTCATACACTTTCATGAGCTTAGAGAGTTAAATAAAATCACGCATCATCGACCGCGAGCTGAGTGAGGTCGTGAACTTTAAGTACGCACGTCTATCACCCAGTTTACGAGTTCACACGTCAGTCAAACTTTTCTCAAATTTCACCACAGAAATACACTCAAACGCCCGGCAACAATGGCTGCCCCAAAATTGGATTTATTCCTCGTAGATACACTTTCTTCGTAGATACACTTTTGAAAAATTCTTGCTTCTGTTCCTTATAGATCCACTTTGAAGAAAGTGTATCTACGAGGAATAAATTGAAACTTGTGAAAATGCTCGGGCGCAGCGTTTGAGTGGAGAAGACTCAAATCATCGTGTATAATCTCTGGTTTTTGCAGCCTTCATGCATTTGCAAAGATACCTACATGCTCTGTGGTGTACACTATGGCGTCTATGGCTTTGCTATCTACTGTTGTGTGAACTCTGTGACTGTCAAACCAGTCAAAGTAAGTAGTCAAACTGTAAACTTTACAACTTTAGTGAAACTGAAAGGTTACTGGTTGGTTATTCTAGTTATTACTGTGGACTGTGGAGGTTAGCAATTTTATTTGTTGATGGTCCATATTTAAATTGTGGTTGTGGTGCGGCAAATTACTTGAGTTAGGTACTTTGTTACTAGTCAATTAGTTGTGATGTTGTGATTTTATTTGGATAGTTTGTTTCACGGTGCTACTATAATATCTTTGGTACTAATGAATAAGGTTAGCCAACAAAAATGTTCTGTGCTAGTAACTTTTCTCATCCATCCAATCGAGTCCATTGGCGAGACGATAAAACAAAGGCCACTTCTAAGTTGCATTTCTTGAATTTTGATTGTTACCTTATGCCACGTTGGATTTTAGCCTGGTTGAAAGGTTGAAACTCTTTTGTGAAACTCGGTTTCTTTAGTGGATTATTAAAACCTAGGGCCATTATATCAAACTAAAAGCATAAATATAGAAGCTGTGTTCGCCCGCTGTTCTGTTCAGCAGGTGGAATTTATTGAAAATGTGTTTCTATTCAATGCTTATCAAAGTAAACATAAATTACAGAAAAATAACTATGGTCGTCGTAAAACAACCGATGATGTTGCTAACGAAATCTTGTTTTTCATAGATTCATTTGAGGTGGGTTGTTGTGTCTGTTTCTCATACCTAATGTTATCACAAAGGTGTTTTGTTCAAAATGCCGTAAATATATAAACGTCTTGGTAGTAACAATAGATTCGATTAGAAGTTTTATATAAATTGTTGGTAGGTTAGGAGTAAATAAATAAAATTGTTGTAGGTTGGCTAAACATTGTGTTCTTCAAAGGTTGTGTTTATAAAAGGTTTTTGTTGTAAATTGGCTCTCAGAGCATCCAGATGTCTGATCAATGTCGTATTTTGTTAAAGTAAACAGTCTTACTTGGACGGTGGTTTATTAACCCTTAACCCTTTTGCGAGCAATACTATTTACACCTCCGATTTTTTGTTTGGCAAAGTAATTGCCAATGCCCAGTTTTGATTTGTCAATTTTTCGTTGCCAATGCCCTGTTTTGACCTAATTACCTAAGTATATTATTTATTTTCATTATTATAAAAATAAAAACCCTCTTTTTAGCTTAAAAAAGTTTAATTTAAAATGGTTTGGAACGACATCAATCACATTGGTATTATTATAGGCTCAAAACCTTTTGAGATCACAAATCTTTAGGCAAAATATATCCTATGTAACTAACATAAACGTAATATTATTACAATCTGAGATCATAAACTATAACTAAAAAGAAAACTAATCTTATAAAAAGCATCTGACTTAGGTCCGTACTCGTACAGTGTCAATATAATTGAATTCTGGAATGTTATCATAGTTCAAAAAAATTAATAATATCGATGCCTGACGGGCAAAAAAGGATAACCGCCTCTTTTCAAATTTTACAGGGGAGTGATTTAAAGTTCAAAATAAACGAAAAAAAATCATAAAAAATTAAGTATAGCTCCCGAAAGCCTGGAAATGAGTTTTTATAATCTTTAGCATGCTATCTATAAGATGGCGTTTTTATTTTTACGTAATTCAGCCTGCAAGAAGCAGTTACTGTCGGTTATCCCCAAATGGTCTTTATTTTAAAATCACCCAAAATGTCGTAAATTGAATTATCAAATTATCTGATGCGAGTAAAAATGACCTAAATTCAACCCATGTTTTATTTAAATTAAGGAAAAAAAGGTCAAGTCTTGGTTTTTAGAGAAAAAAATGTGATAATTTATAATCTAACCAACAATGTAACAATAGTTGACTGAAAGGGAAATTGTATCAAGCACATTTTTTGAAAAGATTTCAATTATTTAGTGGATGTATTTTGATTATTTTACTTAAAAAAACTGTTATCTCTGCATTTAACATTTCAAGTTCACCCAAGAGGTATAGGTATACAATAAAAAACCATTTAATTAGGTAATCAGTTCAGTCTTTAATTAACATAAAAATGGCACCTCGCACTTATCAAATTAAAAACATACTAAATAACAATTGTTTGTAATAAACCCTCGTATCAAAAAATCACCGTGATCAAATAGACTTAGAACTATTGCAATTAAAGCAACAGCTACTTGTATCACATTGAGATCAATGTTTAAAATCAAAGGACATGTCCAAAACTGGTTTTTTATTTATCAAAAATTCTAACCAGGATAATTTAAATATATCGTCTTCTCGCATTAATACTGTATAATCTCAAAACTTGCAAATTTTACAGGGGAGCGTTTTAAAGGTTTAACGTGTAATATTTTTAATAATAATGATCTTTTCAACATTTATTTTTTATTTTTTGCTAGTTACATAATCTGTCTTTCGAAGTTTGATAAAATTATATATTAATTTAGTTAAATAGTAGCCGAAACACAGGTATAAAAAAAGTCGTTTTGAGTTTGAATACTTTTCTAGATAAAATGTTGCTTAATGTTGACTATTTAATTTCTTAAACACGATTAAATTTAAGGAAAAAAATAAATTTTTTTGCAATAAAACAATAATATTTTATGAAATATTTATTTCTTTCAGTAATTATGAAATTATTATACTAAATATGAACTAAAACTTATACAACTCGAAACAAAATGGCTCAAAAAATACGATAATTTATAAAATAAAATTAAGTGGTTGATTAAATCACTATAACCACTAAGAAACATGGCACTAAGTTAGGAACTTGCTAAGCAAGGTATTTCAGTCTTACTGGTTGTAATCTAAGTTTAAGATCTAGGTATAAAAGTACAATTTTTTTAATTATTAGGAACTTTATCCAGTCTTTTGAGTATTATTTAAACGTATTAATACTTTATTTAAAATATTAAAAGCTTAACTTTAAAAAAATGCAAAACAATGAACTAAAATAAAAGAAAAATAAATGAAAAAGAATACAAGTAAATCTATTCAATTTGTATTCTGTTTTATTTGAAATTATCGTCTCTTTCATACAGATTACAGATTTTCATAAAATGGACGATAATATTCGGGAATAGTTTTCTTATTAATTAAAGCTAATAAACCTCGTTTTTTCTGATCGGCAATTTTAATTGGCGCGTTATATACTGCCTTAAAACGGTAATTATCTCGAAGACCTTTTGCAGCGGTGGGTCCAACCTTTACCATTTTAAAATCATCTTCACTATAATAATAATTAATAATAATAATAAAGATTTAATAGTCCTACACCAACCGGGGGTTGTCCTTGGCTGCACTTGCATAGTGCGAACAGGGATAATCGTCGGTTGATGCCTTATTCCATTTAAAATTGTCTAAGGGGCCTCTGCGAGTTGGCTTCGGCCCCTCGTACGCCTTCCAAAGGTCCGGGACCCTAGGGTCCCGAGCAATGTCAAAGACAAATAAATAAAAAATAAAGATTTGAAATCTTTAAATTGAGTGTAATTTAATTCGTTAACGTTGTAAGGTTTCCCAGTCTTTTTTGCTGTTCTGATCAATCATAGTGATCTGGGCTGTATATTGGCCCAGATCTAAGTGATTTTTTAATATTTCTCTCAATAACCGAGTGGGCTGAATCATTTTCGTTTTGAATATGTCCTTTAATAAGGAACTTATGCGTTATTGTTTTAAGACGGGGAATCGTTGCTACCGCATGCAAATACACACTTATTAAGAATTTGTTCTTTTGTTGACCTGTACAATTATCGCTGTAAAAAATTATATCAACGTCTTCATTTACTCTCGTACACAAAGATACAATATAGTTATAAACACAGGTTGCATTTCATTCGCGCCTCTATTGCCTTGCTGTTCGTGCCAAAAATAACATTCTACATCTTTTGTTTTCAAATCATAGATGGTAAAGTTGTATGAATTCAATTTTGATACGTAATAAAATGTTGAAATTTCGCCTTTTGGACATGGCAACGTCGCTTGTAAGTCATAAACCGCAACTATTAACGATGATTTACTTTGGGCCTCTTTTTTATCGTTCTCTTTTTCTACCCGTGACCATTCTTTTTCCTTCAGGTGGTTTTCATAACGATCTTTCATTTCTTCCTTCTGAGAGTCTAATGCATTAATATAGGCAGTACAATCTTCACAAGCATCTTTCTTCGGAGTGAAAAAACTAATATTAAACTGTGTTAAAAATTCTATTGAACATTACGTAGTTAATATACCTCGTTTTTAAATATCAGACAAATTTCTGCCTCCATCTATATACTCTCGACTAGTATTAGCGCGAACGTAGTGGCTTTCTATTTTTGGTATGTTTCTAATGAATTCTCTAGCGCTGTCTTTTAGTGAATTCTCAACCCGGTGATGATTTTCATGTTTGCCTCTTCGGTCATCGAGCATCGGCACCGGGTTGCCGCTTTCAAACACCTTATCTCGCACTGTTTTAATTATTGATAAGGAAATATCAAGCGTATTTATGAAAAACTTTTGACAGACACGAATTTTTTGATTTTTGTCATCATTCAAGAAAAATTTTAAATTATTTTTGCGTGGTCTATTGCTAGACTTGTACACGTATTTAGGCTTTATCTCCTCAATGCTATTGGCAATAAAATGACGTTTGTGTAGTGCATCTGGTAAAGCATAATATGAATCAATTTTTTTTTGCCTTTGTTCCTCCAAAATTAGAATAGAACATTTCTGCCTGCATTTCTCTCCGCAAAGAGGCTTCATAGATTTTTCCCTTACAACTTTATTTTTAGTCGAGTAGCTTTTACCTGCATGCCTCAATCGTTTTAATTCATTTGTTTTCCATTTTTTTGGGTTAGCTAGACGCTTACGTGTTTTCTTTTTCGGCGAAACTTGCTCTGTCTGTGATTCAACCGTTTGGATTAATTCAGCCGATGGATTTTCAGCTTGAGATGGCTCAGAATCAGAACTACTTTGCGATAAATTAAAATCTTTACCCATATTGAAATTGGGATCAGCTACGCTGTCATCAGAAGAATAATCTTTTCCAGAGGAAGACGAGCTGGATGAAGAACTTGTGGAATCGAAGTCACTGCTATCCGATGAATCTAAAATAAAATGTCTGAATTAGATACCACTTAGTTCTCCTACAAAAAGTTAAAAAAAATATTGAAAGATTTAAGTAATTATTACCAATTTTCTGAAGTTGCTGCTTCTCTGAAGCGTTAATTTCTTGTACAATACATTGTTGTTGTAATTTATCTGGAATTTCATTCGTTTCCTATGAACCTTCCTGGGGATTTTCGTTCGATTCATGTAAGCCTTCCAGGGGATATTCGTTCGATTCCTGTAAACCTTCCTGGGGATTTTCGGTTGTTTCCTGTAAATCGACCTGTCAAAGACAAATATTAAAGTATAGTACCTAAATAAAATAAAATCTCATTAATAAATACTTAGTAATATAAAAACATACCTAAGTTTTGACTTCTTACATATTGTGAGTTATTTTCGTGTAGTATTTCCATCGATTCCACTTCAGAATCAGCAATAAGCGGGTCATTTATTTCTTTCTGAGTAATTATATTTTTTTTCAAGCTCACTAAAAATTTACTTCTTTGCGCCATTTCGAAAGCATTTAATTTAATCTGAATAAATAAAGAAAACATTTAAAACATACAATTATAGGCACTACAATGGACGGTCGGACGCCGACGGCTATAGTGCTCGCGGAACTAGTTGGCAGCGCCTTAGGTATGTGAGCGGTGAGACGGGGGAGGTAAACAAAGGCAAAGCTAACTCAGTCTGCCAATTTTTTCAATGCCGCCCTCCCCCGCCCACCGCTCACATACCTAATGCGCGGCCAACCTCAGAACAATAACTAAAGCAAGTTAGTTATTGTTCTGAGCGGCCAACTAGATCCGCGCGCACTATAGCTGTCGCGCCTATCTCGTTTTGTATAGATAGAGAGGAACGCGTGACAACTTGCTCCCGGCCATCAGTCGCAGTCCCGTCTATTAAAACATAACCAAACGCGTTGAAACAAGTCGCTGCATGTTTCAGAAATCAGTATCACAGTGAAATCATACGACATACTAAAATAGCCAATATTAACGAAAATCAAAACAATCTTACATTTATTAATTAAAAAGTAAACATTTACGGGATTAAACTATTTATGACGTCAGATTTATGATAAAAAGCAGACAATTTTAAATTAAAACATAACTATTCACAAAAAATATCTAAAACAGTATACAATTTAGAAAAAACATAGTTTTAATAAAAAAGATCAAGACAGTATTATTCATATTTTATCACAAAAACTGTATTATTACATAATTACACAGTTTTAAAGGGAGAATTGATTCAAACTTAGCTACACATTTATAGCGATAAGTGTATAATTTTGAGATTGTATTAAGTATACTAATGAAATAGAATACTTACCTTAGGGTCAAATTTCCGTTTTTGTATAGTTTTGAAGAGACACAACGAGTGCACTGCTCGGGCTTTCGAACGTAACTAAAAGTTGTATAGTATTCGCGCGATACAAGTTCTCACTTCGGCCAATTTAAAACTAACCAATGCGTCATCTAGCGAGTTTTTGTTGAACTACGCTCTTTTGTCAATCTTTAAGAGAAAAATACTGGTGATACGAAACGTCACCGCGTATTAACTCAATTTCGATTTTTTTTGGAAATTGTACACTTTTAATGCGAAGAGGCGATATGTGGATAGACATCCCCAAAACGAACTGTTTTAATTATAACATAAATTTTTAAAGGCCTCTATTTTTGAGAAAAAACGTTTTTTATTTATGTGTGTATTTACACTTACAACGAACAAACCTTTCCAAACATCAAGGGTATTATAGCGAGCACACCGCAAAAAAAAAGTAAACTTGACATGTCAATGTCACTGTCAATCGATATTTGATGTAAGATTATGACAATGTAAACAAAACAAAATCTGAATAATTACATAAATAATAAGAAATGAGATGAAATGCGATATTGTCAGAGAAAAGTAGGTAGCATATTCCTTTTACGACTGGATGCGCTATATATTCTGATTATAGCTACTTCGAATGTTCACCTGCAAGTTGCAATACTTTACCGAATACTGAGTTATCAAGTGCACCATACATATTCCGCAGAGGTTGCTTAGCGGGAGTAAATGATAATAGTGTACTAAACGATACCACTTATTTAGGGGATGTGTCCCCTTGATTGTGTCTGTGGGCAGACTAATAAACTCTGATTATGTCAATGTTTGGATTGCAATTACCTAACAGAATTACTTTTTCTTAACTTAGTCAAATGTGGATGAAGTCTTTTGACAAATGGTTTTTAAAAACTGAATTAATATGCTTTAATTGGATGTGTTACAGTTTTGTTATTGAAATAAAACTCAGTTTTAGGTTTAAATGGTGATTTATTGATTTTATTCATTTTCAATGTCTTCTCTAATTAAAATATTGTCAAGAAACTGAGCAGGAGGAGATATATCATGTTGATGCCGAGCCCATCCCAGATACCAGACAATTGTCATAACATGAGCACAGCTTCCAACAGTTCTTTTCCCAATTATGCAACTGCAATAATAGCCACAAATACAATCCTGCCAACTAGTCTCTGCCACTTTCAGTAAAATATATGTGTAATACACCCTATTGCTGTAGTGGCGTGACTTTATTCGTCCTCTGATCAAAGCTGTCTCTTCAGTTACTTCCACAGTAAAATTATCGTTTGCCCGAATATGTTCCCCATAATAAGAGCCACTGCAGACCCACCGTACCCCTGGCCGTACCCCTGGTGGTACGGTGGGTGTTTTAAAGTTAAAAGATACCACCAGGTAATAGTGTTGTATCACTAGTGTTACAACCACTTCTGACAACAATAATTTTATTTAATAATTTTATTCATACATTTTTATTGAACAAATCTTAAATACAATATCTACAATCTAAAAATAAAATAAAATAAAATAAAAAATGAAATGTATCTAATAATAATAAGTTATCTGCGCAATTTTTCTAATGCGTGACCAATTGAAATTTCCTTATTTATAAATTGTAACTGTACGTCAGTAATGAAGTCATCATTGATGATTTGGCCCTTTCTTCTTTTTTTTGGAATCATCTCCAATGTATGGATATGCTCCAATACTTTGAGTAATCGCATCAATGTAACCGTATTCTTGTTGACACGTTTATTAATTTTGGAGTGAAACGTCTCTAATATGTTGGTGGTTCTATGGCGTTTACCAAATACGCTTATTACATTACATGAATGCGTCTTAAACCAATATTGTTCTAAGTACTGTATAAATTTTTCCATTTGTACTATTCCAGAGGATTCCGATTTCACATAATCAAAGCCATGTTGAATCTCGCAGTCAGGAAGAAGTGGCAAGGCACTTGCCAGGGCAATTACTCTTCGTCCTGGTTGATTTTTTGTACATCCAAAAGACTTCCCTTTCTTCCATATGTTGCGAGTCCAATGGTAATAGCACCCTCGCAATGTGATGTTTGGGAATACTTTCAAAATGGCGTTCATCGCTGCTCTTTCGTAGTCTGTGTGAACTTTACGTGGGTTCCATTCGGGTATTTGAGACTTTATCATGTTAAACAAAATAATGTAACTTTTTTCTTTTCGGTCCGACATAAGTGCGAATATTAAGGGCTTCGCTTTAGTATTTTCCACACCACTTCCCATGTCACCATGAATATTATATAATTGTGAAAATGGTTTTGGGCAACTATAAAAAGTACCGTCAAGAAAATATTCCACAATATTTGGAATTACTTGTCGCGATTCTTTCGAGCAAAAAACTATAATACGGTTTTGCTTGTCTGACTCGTCACAGTAATAATCTGCCAAAACGAAATTATGATATTGAACTGGAACTTCTATTTCACTCAAATCATGGGATACACTTTTAGACACTTGTGCAGATTTGTTCCTAGCGTTCTGAAGGAAGTGCTTCACGCCTTCATACCGAGGATATTTTTTCCCAATTGCAAAATTCATCCCCATGTCTTTAAAATCGCTCTTTTTCTTGTCATATAATTGTTCAATAGGTTCATCAGATGAAACCACTATTTCTCGCAATTTACACTTTCCTTCAATAATTCATTACTCGATGGATCTACTTCGCAGCTATGATCTTTATTTTTAATAAATTTATTATCCTAAAAAAAACTAAATTTGATTAAGTAAACTAATTAAGTATTTAAACAAAATGACAAAGAAACCAAATAAAAAAATATATATCAAAAACTACCTTTCCAATCGTTACAGTGCCACAACATTTACTTTTACTGTAGGATGAACACCGCCATAGCATGGAACCGTTTGTATATGAAGGGCACAGGGGAAAAATATGCAATGTCACAAAGACAATGAACTGAGAAATTGCTAAATTAACCCTTAAATTGGCAAATGAATTTATTTCTAAAATGTAACGTTTTTTTGTTATTTCCTAGTTTATTATGATCCCAGTAGACTGAAAAAAATTGTGAAAATATTCTTCTTATTACAGTTTTCGCGAAAAGCTATGTGCTCCGGGGAGTACATTGCCAACTATAGTGTAAAGTATGTCTTCTTATGTTTGTACTACGTGAAGGACGGTGCCAAACTATCAATTAAACACTTATTAGTTTTAAATCTTTACTTTAATCAATAATTCTCATTTTTAATCATTCTCATTAATAATTCTCAACAATATTTATTGGGTGTGAAATTGGCGGAAGCAATTTCTTTTGTTACTTTCGCCTACCACAAAACACAGATGCATATTGCACTTCACGCAAAAGACTTTGGTTCTTCCCTCTTTGCAAAACCTACAACGAGATTGCTTATTTGCCGATTCCGGAAAATGTCCGACAGCATCGTACCTGACACTATCAACCGGCCGTTCAACTGTAGGTTTTTGGATCTTTCTCCCCGTCATCTTCTCCATACTTCCACTTGACTTGGCGATTTTTCCAGCCCGACAGAGTCCTTCAAACAAATCAAGCCTAAACTCTTTTAGAGACTTTTTATTTCTCCCATCTCGCCTGTAAAGAAGCCAGCCGTTGTTTATGCATATGTCCAGCAATTGCGAAAAGATACCTAAATACCACCGTCGGCTCTTGAATGGGGTCCGGTACAAAGATATTAGCATATCGGCTAAATCTACGCCCCCCATATGCTTATTGTACTGCTTCACAAGTTGAGGGCAGTCAACATCGACCTTGCGTTTGTCTTCCTTCGAGTACCTCCTTATCTTTTCAATAGGATGAGAATCCACGTAGGAACTTATAAGCGTTACCACCTTATTATCGTTCCACTTCACGACAGCCAACTTGTTGCTATTGCACACAACTTGGGCACTGTATCCTCTCCTTTTCTTTTTTATTTCTTTCTCAGAGGGTAACAGATCTTGACAACCCCTGAGCCGGTTTGTTCTTATAGTTCCCAGGCTAAATATTCCGTATTCTTCCCGCAATAAGTAAATAAGCTCTGGAGAAGTAAAGAAATTGTCCGCGTATATGATGGATGGCTTCTTTTTTATTGTTTTGCATAATGCTATTACCACCATGCCACCAACCCCAAGTGAAGCTTCTTTAGCTGTGAAAGTGTTTTCACGAAACGTGTCATCTCCTCCGTACATGATAAAATCATATATAATTCCTGAAACCCCGGCGCGTACAAAGTTTTTAAAACCCCATTTTTTCGGCTTGTTCTTTATATACTGCCTCCTTTTCCCAGCTTTTGTGCCTTTATATGGGATCATCATCTCATCTATTGAGTACTGCCCTTCTTCCTCTATCTTCAAGCAATTTTGTCTGATCTTCTCCATAACAGGGCGTATTTTGTAATAGCGATCTGAGTTCTCCATGCTATTATCCACAAAGTGAATGTTGCGGCGTATTTGTTGGTAACGTTTTAGGGGCATTTCATCAGCTATTAGAGGATATCGGGTTTTTCTTGCCCAATAATCAGTATAGGCTGGCATGTGAACCACACCCATTAACATTTCAATAGCCAGAAAACTTTCTAACTCCTCATTTGTCAACTGTATAGATTTACCATGTTCTTGAACCGAATATAAGTTTGTGTTGTGAACGATATCTGAAATTATGTCCGGTGAAAAAAAACAGCGAAAGTATTCCAATACCGTTTCATTTTGTGTTTTATGAAGCTCGTGTATTCCTTCATCCATGTAGCCCCTATGGCGTAAATAAGTTTTTTTCCAGCTGAAAGTCAGTGAAAATTTGGTTTTCTTAACTTTTTTTACTACAACTGAAGGCTTCTTGCGTTTAGATCTAGTGATCGGCATAGGCGAAGCTTTTGAAGTGCTAGGAACTGGTGACTGCAGAAGTTCTACAGATGGAGTGGGTAATGATTGAATTGAATTCAATGTTGGTATGGCATTGTAATTATTAGTTGAGGGAGACGGAAAAACCTCTTGGAGCGTTGGTGTTAGTGGTACATCATCAATGTTATAGTCAAATACGTTATCAGAGTCGTTGTGGTCGTCTTCTAGAATGTTCAGTCTTTCAAATGAGGAGTCTAATGAAGGGGGGTCAGAGCTAAGCTTAGGTGAAGATGGCGGAAGGAAGTGTGATTCGTTATCCGAACTAGAACTGTCATCGGAACATGCATTTTCTTTCGGGATCAAAGCTAAAATCTTATGCGATCGTGTCAGGTTCAAGCACTGTAGACAAAGAAAAAACAACATGCTGTACGACATACAATTCACACCTCAACCGATGTTATTTTAGATCAAAACCAACAAAAAAAGCCACTTTGCCTTTCTTTGCGTATTTGGCAATGTACTTCGTGAATACCGAAGTTTAATTTGTGTTCTTTACTACGTACTTGGCAACGGTATTCACGGAGTACACACAAAGTTTCGAACTCATAAAATTGCAATTACGTAATTTACACATGCAATTATGCAAGATTTATATTATTTATAATATCCCTATGCAATTTAAAGCCTAATCACCACAAGTTCAACCCAAAAAAGTATAGAAAAACTTAAAAAACTTACCCGTGACGCAGAGACACCAGACCGCTTCGAAGACATTTTGAATTTGACGGATAGTTTTCGATGTTACCACATCCTAATATTTTTTCTACCAAAATATACAATTATTGCAAGCTAAAAATAATAATTTATGGTATTTTTTTTAGATTAGTACTACAATCGATTTTTTCAAAGTGTATGGCTTTGGTGAAGTACACTGCCAATTTAAGGGTTAATATTTTGATCTTTGAAAAAAGGTACAATAAAGTTTCAAATAGAAGGAAAATATATTTATTTATAAAGAAAATATATTTGTTTCTGTTGTGTAGTAAAAAAAAACCTTTTCATTCTTATGTTTATTGAGTTAGCACAGGAAAACAGATCGAAGTCAGAAAATACAGGCAAATAATATGCAATGTCCATGAAATATTTATTGTTTAATTATCAATATATTTTATCAGTGAGAAGTATTGCTTAGCTTTTGGTCCACAAAACTTTGACAGGGCCTGGATATCCATAAATTTTGCCTTTGAAACTGGAAGGCTGTCTTCATAGGATTGATCTGGCAGTACAAACTCACCAGCACTATGAGAGTCATTATGGGATTTCAACTTTTTTTTAGGTGCCATGAGAATAGATGACGTCCAAGAGGAATTGTAATGTTCTCTGTGAAAAATCAATCTTGGATGATCCTTTTCAACCCTGATTTCTCTTATGGGTCGAGATAAAAAAGGACATGTCTTCTTATACATTGGGGATAGAAAGGTTGTCCATTTTCTGACAAGCGGTTGATCAACTTCAATCACATTAAAGGGGCATGGCTTCTGTCTAGCTTCACGAATCACTTTTACCCACTCATCAGGCGTCTCACAAGGTGATTTCTGGTTTATGCAACCCATATTTCTGTCACATTCTAAATATGAGTGCCCGCGAATGGGAAATATGATTTTAATCACATCCAAGCGTTTTGCACAGTGTACAACATAGTGTATGAAACGAAACACAGTATAATTCTTATTTTGCCCACCGCAGGAATCACAAAATATCACTAGTTCTCGAGTATTTTTATCAAGCATGTTAAATATATAGTGATGGAGAAATGAACAAACTTCGTCAGATCCTTTTTTTGCTATAGTTTCTGGGTAGCAGAAGAAATATGATTTGGATGTAGATAGTTCATGGATGTTAAAAAGATTTAAGGTTAGTTGTCTTTTATAATAAACGTCATTTGTAGTAATGTTTGGCATACTTAATTTTTTTTGAAAGTCCATTGCAATAGCTTCCTTTCGAGAAGATGACTGACATTGAATTCTAGTTTCTCTTTTTCGTTTATAGAAAACATTAGCCTTCAATTTATGTAACTTATTCTCAGTTTCTAACTTTTTTATTTCTTTTTCAATGTCACCTTTTTCGAGCTCGGAAGCATTCTTTAGATTTATTGTGAGAGCTTTTGTCTTAGCCAGAAATTCATCACAAGTACTGCAGGTATCACTTCTTGGATATCCAAATCCTATGTTAAAATGATTAACGAATATTGATCGATATGTTTCGTAGGATAGTTGATTTTTGTCTTCGAACATATCATACATTTTCTTGACATTCAACTCCTCTGGTAGATAAATTTTTGAGCTGTCATGTAAGCTGTAATGACTTTTTCTTCCACGAAATGACCTTATGTGATCCATGACTTAAGATTTAAGCATTTGACTCAGTTTTTTAGGACGGTTGCAATGTTTTCCTCTCATGTCAGTTGGGGCTTTGCCTGTTGTGAGTAACGATTTTTTTATTGAACATATTCTTTGTCTTGTTACTCCATGTATTGCAATAAATGCTGAGGCACACACTGGCACATCAAACTGCTGGGTTTCGTCTACAACTCTCACTCTGTAAGCGTAATTTGCTGTATGTAACTTAGCTTCAGGTTCTTCTTTTCTAGGTCGTCTTCTTTGAATTTCCAAAACACTTATTAGACCACTTAAATAAAGGTTTTGTTTATCCCTAGACGGAAACAGGTTGAAATCCTTCAAAATTCTAGCCCTCTGTTTCTCATTCACAGCTTCAAAACACTTGTATCTCTTGCAATCACAATTTGGACCAGTTTCATGACTTTGAAGTCTAATCTTTTTATTAACATCCGACAATCGACCGTAAACTTTACGTTTTTTGGTTGGTTGCTTCAAATTAACCTCGTTTTCTTCTTCTGACGACATTTTCAATAAAAATATAATATTAAACACACGCGACACAACACAATAAGACGAACGGACGAACAAAATAACCTCAAAAAACAAGACGTCATTAAACAAACGTCAACCTAACAACGATGGACAATGCTTATTTTTCTCCTGTACGAGTTGGACATTGCTTGTTATTGCACTGTATCAATATTTTACTATGAATATTACTCAGTGACTATGCATGTTACTGCAAAGTGTGTTTTGGCGTTTCGTTCTACCAAATTTATACTTCACAATGGCATTGCCAGTTCAAAAAACATAAAAATGTGACATAGCATGTTTTTCCCCTGTACCCTTCATATGTTTTGTGGCGATGATAACGGTATTTGCCACAAAGAAGGGCGGTTCCACCATTTATTTGGACGAAATCTATTTCAGTATCGTCCATTATAGGTAGGTACTTGCCTAGTATTTTCAACAATAATTCAATACAACTTACTTAATTTTTATTTTTACAATAAATTCTTTATGTTTCTTTGAGTTGAATGTAATTGTCAACTGTCATTAACGCTGGATTTTTTTTGTACGGTTTAACTAAAGAGTTCGATTTGCGCAGTACTTAATATGCATTATGTACCCTACCTAACTAATGAATGAGTAGATAACTGTTTCTGTATAATTTCCTGTCCGTTTAGTATCTACATCAGCACAGCACTACGATCACTTCATACAGTGGTATCGTTTAACTTTAAAACACCCACCGTACCACCAGGGGTACGGCCAGGGGTACTGTGGGTCTGCAGTGATAAGAGCGAGCCTGCTTTATTTGATAAACTCCTAAGCTAAACAAAATTAAATCGGACATTTCCATGGTGGGGAACATATTCAGCTGTGGTATTTGACCATTTATTTGAACGAAACTGGCTCGGCGTCTATTAAGCTGATGCCCAATCACATAGTCATGTAATCACGTGAACGCACTGATAGAGGAGCTCAGCAGCACCCGTGTCGGCTGCCATATTGACGGTGTTTGTGTCAACAATATTAGTTATGCGGACGACATGGTGCTGCTGAGCGCCTCGGTTTGTGGTCTGTCCAGGTTGCTTGGCATCTGCGAGCGTTATGCGCTGGATCACGGTTTGCTCTATAACGCTAAAAAGAGTGAATGCATGGTCTTTCGGGCCAGGGGTCGGAGATGCCCGGATTCTGTTCCACCTACTACATTGAACGGAGTCAAGTTGAAAAGAGTTGAACAGTTCAAATATCTCGGTCATATCGTGACCTCTGACCTGAGAGACGATGCGGACATCGATAGGGAGCGGAGGGCGTTGTCTGTAAGGGCCAATATGATCGCCCGCCGGTTTGTTCGTTGCTTGGGGGCTGTTAAAATAACTCTTTTCAGAGCGTTTTGTACGTCCCTATATGCGGCCAGCCTGTGGGTGTCATACACCCAGAAGCACTACAACGCTCTCCGGGTCCAGTATAATAATGCGTTCAGGGTGTTGTTGGGGCTGCCCCGGCACTGTAGCGCGTCGGGGATGTTCGCCGACGCCCGTGTGTTTCTACACGACGATGCGAAAGCGGTGCACATCTCTGGGGCGCAGGCTCCGGGGCGCCTCCAACACCATCCTGAGCGTATTTGCGAACAGGTTTGATTGTCAGTACATTAACCATTGTTATATGGTTAATGTAATGACAAACAAACAAATGACTCAGAGGCGGGAGTATTATTAGGAGTAAGTATATATATATTTATTTTTTTAAATTTTATTAATTTATTAATTATGTGGTTAATTATGTGGTTCAATTAATTATTTTATAATTTATTTTAACGTTTTGATTATGTATTTATTTTATTTTAATTTGATTTGTTTTGTTTTTATTGATTTATTTTGATTTGATTTTATTTAATCGGATTTAATTTAATGTTTGATTTTATTTGTTTTTATTCTATTGTGATTTCTATTATTTTATGTCTGGCAATGGGTGTTATTTACCTGGAAATAAATGAATTGAAATTGAAAATTGAAATTGAAGTCAGCTAAGTAATTTGGCATGTTCATTCTTTGATTAGCTCTTTCCAGTATAGATTGGGCATCAGGACGGTCAGTCAAAACGGGATGGAAATGGTTTAAAATAGCTCCTGCAATTCTAAAATCATCCATAAGATTTCTAGAACCTATATTGAAATATTTATTTCTAAAGATTTTAAAATCCCGTTTAAACCGACCGTTTACAACTTCTACAACCCACCTGCACAGTGTCACCAGTCGTGACTTATTGGCTTTATCAGTAGATAATTGAGTTTCCCCTTCACTAAGTGTTTCTGGCTTATACACAGTATAGCCCAAAGATATGAGCAATGGAATAGCATCTCTAAAACCGCGGTCAAGAATAAATACATCATTCGACCTGAAATACTGTCTTAAATCAGAATTTTCATTTTGAAACAGCAGTTGCATAATTGTAGCATCGGATGTTGTGGCTGCATATGGACCAAATATATCTATAATGTGGCCATCGGTGGCCACCAGCAGAAAAAGGTTTCATTAGATTTGCAACCTTGTGTAAGCTGTATGATTTTTTTTTTAAACAAATAGTTTGACGATTTTTGTAGATGCATATTATAGGTTCCATCGCAAATGGCTATGCGGTTATTTTCTGCTGTTCCAAAAAGTCCCTGTGGGATTAAAAGATTTCTGCTGGACAGGTTTGCCCTTGATATATGACTAACGCCTAAATGCATTGGTACATAAAATTCTTTCATGCAGTTGCGTGCCTTTTTCATATAAATGCATGCTATTGATTTATTCATACACATTAATGAAGCAATTCGTCTAATTGGTTCCCCAATTCTTATTTTCATAAGGTATAAACCTAAAGCTGTTTTTGGTTTTCGGCAAACAACTGACAATTGATTATTAATACAGCTCAATATCGTTAAAAAATTCAATACTGTCAAGCCTGTCCAGTAACGAAGTATGTGGTTATTCATATTTTCCACATTTTCAAAATCAATAATGTTAATTGTTTTTTTTCTTAATAAATCTAACATTTCTACAATATGTGAGAGATTAAATTGCGTTGTGAACTGAAATTCATTCAACAGTTCCCAATTGTAAACACTAGCATGTTCTTCACATACTCGGGCATTAGGAGTGACATACAATTTAACATATACAGGGTGTCCGGTAATTAATGGATAACCTTGAAATGGGTCATGGTAAAACTAATGGCCATGCAGAAAAAAAAATGAAAAAAATAATTTTTCAGGTGGTACCAAAGATGATTTTTTTAATAATAATCGGTGTTTTTTGTGACATTAGTTTACATTTTTATACACCACGGCCACAAATTAAGGAATTCTATCGGTTTTTTATTGTTATAGTAATTTACGTTAACTGAACTGATAGATAGGCAATAAATAATAAGACTATTATTACACGGTTTTTTTTTACAACGACTTGAATGTTGGTTCTGGGGAAAAATTTGTGCAAAATATTCAATTTGGCAAAGTTTAAGGATCCGTAACTTAAAAAAAAAGTATCCAAACACAAGTGACCAATTATTTTAAAATATTATGTGCTTAAAGCCGATTTCAAAATGGTATCATTCATTATTGTATCTAATGTGAATTATGAATTATTGCTATTTGTGTAGAAAAGGTGTGAATTTTGGTTAATCTGTGTCGTTACTTCAACACACCACTGAAGTTTGAAAATGGCCAGGCCCAGGGCCTGCCTGTATAGTTCAAGAATGCTTTCGGGCATATCACAAATATTAGGGTACAAAAATAAGTTTTGTAATTTTAGGCTGAATACGCAAGACTAACCCATTTTGCGGGTTACCCTTGCGCATTCACTCGCCGTGATGTGTTATAAGTAAGTAAGTAGGGTAATTTTAAATTCATTAAAAACAACTATACATTTTATAATTTTTTATTAAAGTTCATTATTTATTTTGGGAGCTCTACACGAGTCAAATTTACAATTTTAAATTGGTCTATTCAACTCCATGATCATTCTTAGGCCGTGCTGAGGATAGCAGCACGGCCCTAGGAATGATCATGGCCTCGGTGGTGGCCACAGCCTCTGCCCACCGCTGGGACAGCTCCGCCAGCTCCCCTTGGCCAATAAGCTCCCGGCGCCGGCACTGTTCCCGCCGCTCCTGAGACTGCTCCGGTAGACTCAGGCGCCGGTACAGGCGCAGCAGCCCCGCTACCAGCGCCCGCTCCTGCCGAAGCTGCTCACTCCTTGAGCGGCGGTCCACTGTATTGGTGATCCTGTAAAATATTTAAATTGTTAGTTCATGTTATCTACTGATATCATGATAACAGGACCTAACATTGAGAGAAAAGAGCATCATCAAACATCAACATGTACATATTCCTTTTTAGGGTTCTGTACCCAAAGGGTGCCAATGGAACCCTGTTACTAAGACTCCGCTATCTGTCCATTTGTCTGTCAGTGGGCTGTATTTCATGAACTGTAATAGGTAAACAGTTGAAACTTTCACGGAATGCTACTATAACAACAAATAATAAAAGTTCATTGAAAACAAGCAGGTACGGAACCCTTCATGTTGACTGGGTTTTTCCTTTTTGTATTTTACATTCTAGCAAGAAGTAGAGCAGAGTATGCTAGAATGGACGGAGGATTTAGCCCAGTAGGGGACTGTATAAACTAACTATGGATAATATTGAGTCATCCTGTACAATAAAAATTCACCCTTTAAACACCTCTTGCAAGACAGAAATTGAAACACCTATAACTCAAACTAATTGCAAATGAAACAATACTTACAAATTGTTTTCATCCCACCACATTTCTTCTGTTTCAAAGAAAAGGATCAGCGGCTCGGTTCTAAAAAAAAAACCAAATAGTTAATAAAATTACACTACCAGGACTATAAGTTCATTCATCATAAAATTAACTTTAATTTTCCTATTTTTTGGTTAAAAATGCCCAAAGCTTAGACACATCACAGTGAAGCGGATACACCATGCGAGTAAAACTAGTCACTATGATATCATTATATGTAAGTAGGTAGGTTATTCACAGGCCTCCAATTGTTAAACAGCTATGAAAGTAATTGAACACCCATAACTCACAACTAATTACTAATCAAACAGTCATACTTACTCTCTAGAATTAGGCGCTGCAGTCACCGAAGCTAAAAAATAAAACAAAACTCAAACCATGCAAGAAAAAAAATCAATTAGCATATTACAGGCAGACTGCACAACATAATATCCATAAACACTTAGTATGCCCAAAGCCTCAAAAACATTCCAGTAGCTGCCACACCATGTTAGTAAAACAGTTCCCCACAATAAGATAAATATTCTGAGAAGCTTTCAGTCATTGTATCATCCATACCAGATAGTCGCGATCATCAGATGCGCATGTATGGACACGTCTGTAAAACATAATAAAAGCTACTTGAATCTGTCTGCAGATTATCAAAGTTCTATTTTTTAAACTTGCTGCACCAAGTTTTAAAATAAGTAATAAAAGATGTAGGTAGGTAAAGGTTGCTTGCAAATGAACTCACCAATTGAATAAGTTTCCCATATCTTGTATTTTAGTAATCTGAAAATAACACAACAATTCTTATAATATAACAGTAGCACTAATTAAAAAATAATCTCTAAATAAATGAACAATTTAAACTTACGTTGCAATCTCAAAGTTCTCGTTCTGATTAAAACTTTTTGACAGGCAAAACTTGAAGTTAGCAATAAGTACCAACAATCAGTAAAAATAATCCACGGTTGATTTCCTGTTTCATTTTCAACTCTTATAATTCAATTATTAACTTATTACGAATCCCGATAACAGTATGCTTATATTTTATGTGAACTCATTTATTATGCTATGTGTGTGTGACAAAATGATTTAAAAAAGTCAAGAAAACTTGCCAAGTGCGAATTTGACTCACGTTTTGTAGTACAATAAACGTGCCATCTTTATGAAAGATTTCCGACGAAGAAATATGAGGCATATAGAATCAAAGGTAGCTAAGTGCCTCTATGTCACATTTTCAGGAACCGAAAAAAACGTTTTTCTAATTTATGAGTCAGGGGTTTTCATTTTCTCTCAGTTTTGATTTTAGAGTTTGTGATTTAATATTGGTTTTAGCTACCTTTATCTGGGAGTACTAAATAATAAGCCGAAAAAAAATAAAAAATCCAACGACTTAGCTATCTTTGATACCAACAGCTACACTTAGCTGTGTTTGATTTTTATTCAAGTGAACCTAGCTGTCTTTGATAATGACTGTCGCCATATTGACATCACAATGTTAGTGATGTTCCCAACAGTGTCGATAGCATGGACCAGTAATTAAAACACGTTTTCATGTAGATATTTAAAATGTTCATAAAACTTCAAATAATAATCAAAATCGTTATGAAATAAAAACACGTTTTCTTTTTTTAATCAGACTTTTATTTTCCTTTAGGAACAATATTCTATTCTTATGAACTTAAAATTGTTCTTATTACTAAATTATTCTTATTACTTTTAATTAGCTGTTTCTTCTTTTTCAACAAAAACAAAAGTTAAATTTTTAAATCTAATAATCAACATCGTAACAAAAAAACAACCCTTTTTCTCTTTTTAATCAGACTTTTCTTTACTCTCAGAAACAATATTCTATTCTTATGAACTTAAACCTTTTCTTATTACTAAATCAGCTGTTTCTTCGTTTTCAACAAAAACAAAATTTAAATTCTTAAATCCACCGTATCATCCCTATATTCACAATAGTTTTCATTATCATCTTCCCCTCTTTCTGAATCCCCCTCTTGAATAACTGGCGATCTTATAATATTTACATAAAACTGACATTCTGCATTGGTTTCCATTCAGCGCCAAAATGCTTTTTTAATAGTGCATCGACATCAGTTATTTTTGCACGATTCATGGGTGCTCCTAGTGGCACGGTGGATGGGAGAATCATATTGGTTTTCATTCCAGTTTTGCAAAGATTTACTGCTTTACCTATATCTGAATTAAAATGCAGTTCTCCACGAATAAGCACATTTCCAACTCTTTTGCATTCACTTATTTTAAAAGGCCATCTCGCAGTCGGTTTTAGGACATCTTTTGCGGCACTCCTGAAGTCTAACATTTGAATGTCACGCATTTTTGTAACGGTTGCATTTGTTGCAATGATGTCTATGTAATCTTCAGGTCGAATGATTACTTCTTGTTTTTTAAGAACTTTTTCAATGTTTCCGAAAACTCGGTCTGGTGGCATGAAAGAATGCCCAGTAATGGGAAAAACGACTTCAATTTTTTTCAGAGACGTGTTGTCGAGAAGCCATCTTGACAGCATACATAGCAATATGCTATTCTTGTTCTGCCCGCCACATCCATCAGCTACAAGACGAACAGTGCTTATCCCTTCAAAATTAGTTTTATTTAAACGGTCGTACACTGCAGAGGCTATCTGGTTGGATGTTTTTGGAAATTCGTTCTCTGTCCACAAATATGCATAAGTTGTGTCTTTATTCAGGTGATCTTTAGAAGAACCCTGAACAATCGTAAAATTGTAGAGATATATTTGGCGACTGTAGTATGCGCTTTGGTCTGGTACTTTGGGTAGGGGATTATTTTTTTGACAGTCGAACGACAAAGTGATCATATCTTCTGATTTTTCCTGAAGCAATTTAAAGAATGCTTTTGCCCTGAGCTTGTGTACTCTTTTTTCGATCATGAGGTCTTTCTTTTTTTCTTGGTCGTTTTCCATTTTAATTTTCCCATCCAATTCAATACATTTCGAGCAAACGTCTGTTCTCGGATTACCGAATCCTAAATTGAAGTCTTGGTTAAATATTGCTCGAAAATAAGACTTCTTTACAACAAATTGAGGGTTTTCGGTTTTAAACATTTTATAAAGTTTGTTTATACTCAAATCGCTGTGCAGATATTTTCGCTCTTGTGTTGCAGATCGACAGTAATGTGATTCTATGCATTTTAACTTCATAATAAACTGCCGAACTATATCTTTTTGCTCCTTATACTTGTTTATTTTATGATTTCCTCCCCTGTTTTCTTTAGGAATTTGTCGCGCATAGTAAAACACCTTCATAACAAATTCCACTCTATACTTTTTTATTTGCAAGGAACTCAAAAAAAGTTTTTGGCAGACAATCACAAATTTATTCTGACTGTTTAAAATCCTGTACTGGATATTAAAATCTCTTCTAAGCCTTTTATTTTGGTTAGGACGCCTTCTTTTAATTTGTTTTATTTGACAGCACTTAAGAAGAAAAGCATCCTGACCGCTTTTTTTTGTTGAGGCATAAAATGATTGGTGAAATTTTAGAAGTTCATTCATTGTCAGGCTTGCACATTTTAGCGTTGAATTTTTATGTGAACAGTTCACTCTTTGAGGTAAAGCAGTAGACGAGTATCTGTGAAAAAAAAAACATTTGGTTAGGTACTAGGAACTTGTAAAGGACTTAACTCCTGACGAAAAAAAGGGGTGTTATTAAACATACTACTAGTTTGTATCTGTTATTTTACTTAGTAGGTATACTACTGGTACTTGTAGGTAGGTTTGCATACATAGTAAAAATTATAATAGTATAAATTATTATTGGGAGATAAAATAAAATAAATACAATAATAAATATTTTTAACACTCAAATTTCTCTATCTTAGCACAATTTTAGTTACAGTTAGGTAGTATGTATTAGCGTTATGGTACATAATAGCATGTAATAGCAATACAGGCAAAAATAAATATTGCGAAAAATTAATTTAATTCGATTGCAATTATTTATCTTTATCTATACATTGTGTGGAGTGTAGACGCGAGGCACATCACTAACCTTTCTCTCTTAGCAATGTTTGCCTTCCAGTTTTCTTGATTTCGTGTGCGTTTTCGACCTCTGCCAGTACTTGCCGGTTCTACAGGGACCTCCATAATATGTTTCACAACAAATTTTGCACGAGAAACTCACTAAAAACACTAAAAATACAATAAAAAACATTAGGTGTGGCTAACGCGGTTGTATAGAAATCGCCATTTTGTTTTCGAGAATTCAAGCGTTGTGATTGGTTGTTTTGTCACCTAGCTGTCTTTGATTGTGCCCTAAGGTGACTTAGCTGTATTTGATCCCAAAATCAATTTTTGAACGAAATTTAAAAGGCTTTAGCTGTATTTGTTTCTTACAATAATAAAATAAATAGTTACAACCAAAAATTCGCTAGATGGCTCCATACTTAGTTGTTTTTTTGAAAGTTTGTCGCTTAGCTGCCTTTGATTCTACAGCTTGGCCAGAAAGAGTAGAAAAAAATTGAGGTCGCCACTATCGTTTATATGGCATCATTTATACTACAACCAAAATGAATTTGATACTTCAAGTATTTTTAATGATAAATCTGAATGTGGAAAATCGTTAAATCAGAAGCTAAATTTCATTTTTTTTAATTTAGCAATTAAAAACCATAGGAGAGTAAAGCATCTTTAATATAGTAACAATATTTTTTCTAGTCACTATCTAAATACTCTACACCTGACATGTCCGATCCAAGTTCTTGATCATCTTCAGAATCTGAGCTACTGTCACTGCTGTCCTCACCAACACGAATTACCAGTCTGTCTATATCTTCATAGAGTGTTCTTCCCCTTTCATAGTAATTATGTTCTATTTTCTTTATGTGTTCGACACAAGTATTCCAAGTTTCGGGACCAATGCTATTAAAAGCTTCCTCAGTTGCTTTTTTTATGTCAATTGCTCCTCCCACATTACATGCAGCAACTTTTTGCTTTGCTATGCCCCAGATGAGCTCGATAGGATTTAGGTCACAGTGGTACGGAGGAAGCCGTACCACTTCATGACCATGTTCCCCCAACAACTCATCTATTTGGTATACTGGTTCTGGCTTGTGCTTTTTAACAAGCATTAATAATGCTGGCTTTCTTGTTGATGGCTCGAACGGGATGTTATTTTCTAACAGCCACAGTTTTATTTCATCTACTCGGGAAGCTGATGTTGGAGCCTTGTTCTGCACCACACTGTGATAAGGCGCATTGTCCATGACAATTATAGAGGCATCATGTAGGTTTGGGATCAGTTTTTCTGTCACCCACTTGGTAAAATTGTGAGAATTCATCTCTGAATGGTAGTCTTCCATTTTGTTAGTACCACTAAATATTAGTAAAGCGTTGGGTACAAATCCATTGGCAGTTCCAGCATGGACAATTATCCATCTTTTTCCTTTTGATATATCATGTTTTATGCCTTTGATTTTAATGGATTGCCAGCACTTTCTCAATTTATAAGAACTATGGATGTAACTTTCATCCAAGTAAACAATTTGTTTTTGTAGCTCAACAGGCAAATCCCGATTTCTTTTTATAATTTCTAAATATTTTTCTCTTTTTGCTGCTATATTAGGTTTTTCTATTAGCGATTCTCTATTTGTCGAACATTTTTTGTATGAAAAGCCTATGGCATGTAATATTTGCCTTAATTTCTCACGGCCTCCTTTGTAATCTAATTCTTCTTTTGCTACAGCCAACAACTTTCGCAAAGTTGGTGCTATTTTCTGTAAGGTGTAAGAAAACTGAATTTTCTGACGAATCGCACAGACACTAAAATCGTCCATCTCTATTTTTGAACGTCCTTTTCTATGCTTGGCTGGTGTTATGAATTTGCCTTCGTTTTTATTGCCTTCGTTTATTATGCGTGGAACAGTGCTTTCTGATTTTCCTGTAATCAAAATAAAACATTAATGTAGAATGACGTGCGTGACGATCAAAAAATGCAGTCGCTCTATACAAAGTCATTGTGAACCCGATGTAAACATAACCTCTAAAATTATATTAAATCCGTAAAAAACTTCGATGATGTGGTATTTTTTGAAGACCTAACCGACTTTAACTGTAACTTAGATCATGAACTATATAAATTATATAAAATGAGAGTGAATAAATACCTGTCATATCAGCAACTCGTTTGTAAATGTCATCCAATTCTGTTAGAAGTTTTCCGGCATGATATTCCGCCAAACACCTCTTAAAAACATTGTAAATAACTTCTCTGGCACCACTTTTTATCGTCTTGCCCATTTTCAATAATAATTCACCGACTAATACCTTTAATAGCTACGAAAAATTAAATTATTTCACAATACACTTTTTTGTTTTGATAGTTTGACTGATGTTTGACATTTCTTTCGAGTTGCCATGTGTAGAAAAAATTAGTTCATATTTGTTTAATTTCTACTCTTTCTGGCCAAGCTGTATATGCCTCATATGTGTGTTCCTATCTGAGAAAAATTATTGGGTGATCTTTACTAATTAAATTGATACGATACACTATTTTTTAAATGACTATAATAAATATATCATCATCACCATAGATTATCTTCATAAAATTAGTAGTACGATAAATCTTAGTTCGCTTATATCCTGATAGATGGCGTGTGTAACAGCTAACATTTTACCCTTTTTACGTTCTACCTGGGAGCCGGGAGTTCGGCACCGAAAGTGCTTCACAAAAAATTGTTACAAAAACAACTGTCATGTGAAACAACCTTTACTTGAGCGTATTATATCTAAACAAATATAAATAATTGTTTTATGACTGTCATAAAACTCGAAAATTTTCAAACGCACAGATGCGTCGTGCCGCACTTGGACAACTATTGAACGCCGCACTAATGCGGCCAGCCGCACTGGGTAGACTTTCGTCAAACGCGCGTACGCGTTCATAGCACCATAGGAAATATTTATTGAACGCGCAGGTGCGTTTGCCGCACAGGGTCAATAGCTATTTACTTAACGTTTGCAAATAATTCGCAAATAATTAAGCAGGCAATGCGTTAAACAAGAAAATTTGCAATATTGGAATATTTGTTTACATTAAATGTACCTGACCATTGGGGTTTAATAAAAAACAACATTTGACATTAGTAACACTGTATTCGTTATTAATTACAATAAATGTTCAAATTGTCTGCCACCCACTCTGATACAGGCTCTACATCTACGAATAAATGCTCTCCTGAGCAGTCGCGTATAGCGTCGATCACTTATTTTCGATGCGGCTGCCCGGACACGGCTACGTAAATCTTCCAAGGAACGGATCGGCTTTGCGTAAACTTCTTCCTTAAGACAGCCCCAGTAAAAAAAATCAAGTGGATTTAGATCTGGTGAACGTGGGGGCCACAAGATTGGCCCCAGACGGCCAATCCATCTGTTTGGGTATGTCCTATTTAAGTATGCACGAACAGATACAGCATAATGCGCAGGACAGCCGTCATTTTGCAACTAATACGATTCTCTCTCCACCTCTGGCACCTCTTGCAATAAGTTAGGAAGATCATTTTCAAGGAATTCTAAATAACTTTGGCCAGTTAGGTTCCCCGGTAATTCAAATGGGCCTGTTATTTTTCCGTTTAATATTCCAGTCCAATAATTTATTTTAAATTGGTACTGTGACCTGTCTTCACGCATAGCATGAGGGTTCGTTAGTTGCCAGCTATGGAGATTGTGTAAATTCATGTAGCCATCTCTTTTAAGTGTAGATTCATCACTCCATAGAATTTTATTAAAAAACTGCGTGTCTGCTTCCATCTTCCCCAGCATTTTTCGGCAGAAGCGCAATCTTGCATTATAATCTCTTGGTTGAAGGGTCTGCACTCGCGTAACGTGGAACGGGTGTTTGTTCTTTTTTAAAATATCATGCACAGTCGATTTCCCTATTCCCGTGCGTCGAGCTATTGATCGCGTAGAAATTGAAGGATCTTGTGCAATTTCCTCAAGCACAACGTCTTCTACATCAGTACGAGCGCTTCTTCCACCGCTAGTACCACCAACACCACTACCAGGGATTCTTCCTTCTGAGTAACAACCGTGGACTCTTATAAATACGCGGTAATCTGGATGACGCGCATTAGGGTATCTTTCCCTATAAAGAGCTGCGGCTGCATTTCCATTGCCTCTGCATTCCCCATAAATAAAATGCATGTTTGCATATTCTTGTGGCGTATACTCAACACGTGGCATTTTAATTCACAAATTAAACAATCCAGTTACAAGCCAAGTCGTCGCAAATGGGCGTTTCCGTAGAAATTTGTCCCGGTTACAAAATGGAGAAAAGTGGATTATTTTTATTAAATAGTGTTTTTATTATCTTGTAATGATTTGATATTCATTAAAGATTACTGTTATAGTTGCAAAACAATAAAAGAATACCCATTTTCTGAGAAAATATGATTTGTTTGGGACAAGGTAGTGTTTCTGATTTCCATTTTGTAACTTGTTTGCAATAAAATAAAATATATTTAGATATTTAATTTTTAACGGAAAAAGTGGTTTTAGCATAGAAAACGCTACTTTCTTAAAAAAATATATATAAATCAATTAGTAAATGCGTTAGTTTTTTTGTGATTTAGTAAAAACATATCCACTTTGTTACTTTTGGGAACTAAGCTTTGTTATTTTCTGTTTTGCACATTGTCGAAAATAGTTTACAAGATTAGAGTATTTTTAAATTTATAGTCGTATGATACTTTATAAAAAACTAAACAAATAATGAGCTGGTGCCCTGTAAAAATTGGAAATTAAATTAAATTTTATGATGAAAAAAATGGGACAGTTACAAAATTGAATGGTGGAGTTACAAAACGGAAACGTAAAGCTTATTTCACATAGTTAATAAAAATTATAAATGGTCAGATGGTTGATGAAACGAAAATTAAACTACAAAACCTAAACTAAGGTTTTGTAGTTTAATTTTCGTTTATCAGCCTTTAATTAGAGTTTGTCCAAATCAACAGTTTTCTAAATTAATTATTATTATTATTTATATTCTTTTCATTCGAATAGTTTCTCAATTTAACAGGTATTCTGGTACGCACGGTTACACATCAAGCTATACATTTCCAGTATAAGCTGACTTCGTATTGTACGGAAATCCTATGCAATGCGAGATCAACATAAACTGGAAATTTATAGCTTGATATGCAGCCGTGTGTACAAACATAATTATTTATTTTGACTCTTCAAAAGTGACACTTATTATACTACTTATTATAATAAGTGTCATACATAAAGATTATCTTTATATTAATTATTCAAAATCAACACTTATTTTGTATGCGCAAAAATATTCTTTCAAATTAGTTTAATCAGTCTTCTAAGTAATTAACAGAGATAACAAAGTTGTTATTTTATGGTATTGTAACATTAAATGAAGCCACAAATAACAAACATAATGATTATGGAAAACAAAAAGTACATTCATCTTTTACATAATGATCATAAATCAAAACGCCACAAACATCGCACCAAAAATGTTTCGCTAGCATATTCTTAACATGAGTTTTAGTCATAGATAGGGCAAAATGGTATGGTCGGATACCAAAATCCGTTATTTGAGGTACATCTTCATAACACTCCCAACACTGACTGGCTAAAACGAAATGGGTTTCGTCCCATGGCCACTTTAATCCATAATAGTAATATTGGAGTAAATCATCCCTCGTTCAAATTTTGTCGATGTCTACGATGTATACCATTTTTTTTAATGCTCAGGTTCACTGCCACCGACTATCAACTTTATTGTAGAGGTTAATTTAATCTGTAACAAAAAAAAACATAATTATTGTATAAATTTAATTCATATAAAAAAAACACGAAGTAAGCCTACCTACCTTCATCATCAGGATCAAGACAAGTGTCACACAAATAATCAAAAGCAACGGGACCTCCAATGCAGTCCATACAGTATGTTTTTTTGCAACTCATACATCTCGCTTTAGCATCAAGTATTGAGTAACTGCATTTATTGCATGTTAGAAACATAGTATAATGTTTTTGTAAGTTTTTATCGCTTCTTTGTTTTGTTGGTACTGGTTTGTCGTTTTTGCACTCCCTTTTACTTTTAATACGTGGTAAGGATTCAACAGGCTCATTCTCACTTAGCCCCGGAGAGTTTAACTCTGTGGTAGGGAGTACAGTTAGTTCATTGTTTGTCAACAAACTAACAGGCTCGGTCTCACACGGCTCTGGAGAGTTTAACTCTGTAGCAGTATTTAAAAGCATTGCATCAATATCCATTAGATCTAGGCTTAGCACATTAGGTGAATTTTCTCCATAAACTTCGATAACTTCCATATCAACCGAATCAAATAACGCAATTTCTTCAATTTCCTGGTGGTCTTCATTTAGTGTGATTTTAGGTGAAATAAGTGTCTTCGTTTGTGATGAACACGCTGAGTGCTTTTGTTCACTCACTGTGACTTTATCAACACAACAGTCTGCAATAAAGTTTAATATATAATATCACAACATGCTTTTATTATATATACATGAGGTCAGGCAGCGTTATTTTTTATACACAATTAAAGTAGGTTCAAAATAAGATTAAATTAGGTATACCTGTCAAACGACCCTCGGCAAAAGTAACAAGTGTCTCTTTGGAAGATAGCAAGAGCACAGCCCTGGCTCACTTCCACAAAAACAACTCAGAGGTCTATAGTGGACTACATTTTCTTCTCTATTTGTAATGATTTGGTGTATATCATTATTTCCGGAAATTGGTCGAAGGTTTGTCGGTATCAATTTCTTCATATTTTCGATTTCTTGAATAGGGATTAAAAACGACTTCACAGACTTCATAGCAGCACAAATGTTGGTAAAGACGTCTTCTGCATTTCTAATGTCGTGACCATATAAGACTTGGCGATCCAAACTCCGCTTTACTGCACCGCCAATGCCGTCAGCTACGCCTTTTCCGTGTCCGCTCTCGCTATAGGACCACGTTGCAAAGTCCAAGCTCATTTTATGAGCGAACAAATTCAGCAGGTAATATTTTTTTTTTTGACGATATTGGCTTGTTGGCCCATCAGAGAAAAAATGTAAAACTTTTGTATTTGGACTGTTCTCTCTGATAAATCTTATCACCGGCAATAAATGTGCCCAAATCGCTGCTGGCTCATGGCATGGACTTTCAGATACTGAACAAATTGACTGGCATTTATTATTCCAATAAACCATTACGCAATGTAGGGTCACTTGCTGTTTGGATGCTCCAAAGTGCATCGATTGAACCTCCTCGACCAGTTTGCAGTTATAATTTTCTGAAAAATCACACAAGATAAGTACCTCATGTGATTTTAGTTGTTGTAAGCATTCTTGATATTGCTTCTGTTGGGTTTTCATATTAAAATAATGTTTTTTAAACATTTTCAATTCTTTGTTAAAGGTCGTAACAAGTTCTACTAAGGTTTCTGTCTTAACTTTTTTCGTCATTTTCCTAGTCTGTATTTCTTTGTCTTTCTTTTTGTACGTATGTTTTTCTGATTCCCACCACCACCACTTTGCCTCTTCATTTTGGTCGTGGTCATTTAGATTAAACTCTATAGTTGAATTGACGCAGTTTGGGCATTTACCATGCATGCAATCAAAGCAGGTTATATCACAGGTGATAAGTGACACAGTGTTTTTTAACGTAGTACCACGCTCAATGAGGTTTTTATATACCAGGGCCTTCAACAAGTAGTCTATGTTGCTGTGCTTAATGCACAAGCACGTGTTCCTGCTATTCAATGTAGGCGATTGAACAAAAAAGGATTTGTACTTATGAAATGTGGAAAAAGATTGTTGACCACCTTCTGCTTTGTAAAGGAGGACCGTACAAAATGGTCCCCACGACCAATAACAACCAGACCTATGTCATTAGATAGGCATTTTAATATAGAGCAACAACTACTATGGCGGCTCTTTTGAAATCGCTGTGTGAAAAAAGTTGTGGCGATGTTTCGCAGGACGGACCTAGACTATGTTATCGGAACACTTGAATATTAATAATTTCTAGTGGTCTACTTTGAATATTTTCTGTGTAGTATGTGCGATGATAATACAATAATTTCAATATTAAGGTACCATCGAGCTGATCTGATGATGGACCTGGACGCTAGGTGATGGAACTCTTGAACAGCTACTAGTATACCCATCGAGTGTGGGCTCATTAGATGTGTCTCAACGAGTTCTGTCTATTTTACCTGATGACGAGGACCTGATGGCTGACCTGGACCTTAGATAACAGAACTCTTGATTATAGCTTTTAGTATACCCATCCAGTGTGGGCTCATTAGATATGTCTCAATGAGTCCTGTTCATTTTACCTGATTACTAGCCTAGACACTTACATGGTCCCATTGAGTTGGTCTGATTATGAATCTGAACGCTAGATAACGGAACTCTTGAATAGCTACCAGTAAACCCATCGAGTGTGGGCTCATTAGATGCGTCTCAACGAGTCCTGTTCATTTTACCTGATGACTGACCTGGAACCTTTAAATGTGTCACTCAAACTCGGTGGCTTTACTAGTAGCCACTAGTAAAGCCACCGAGTGTCGACTCATTAGACGTGTCATAAGGAGTCCTGTTCATTGTATCTGATGTAGAGCACCTGATGGTTGGCCTGGAAGCTGGATAATGAAGTTCTCAAACTCAGTGTTTGTTTTTTACATTTAGCACATACACAAGTACGTTTTTGCGATTATTATGGATGACGGTATGTAATTATAAAACTGATTACTATTCCATTTGTTTTTTTTATTATAAAGACTATGTTTGACCGACAGCGCGAAACGCAAAGTAGGTAGACATAGGGGTGTGAAGGTTGAACTTGTCCATGAGTGTATAATTATGCCTCGGCCAAATAGTCTCCTTTCAGTCGACACAAGATAAGTCAATGAAACACCATATGAAAGGTCGAAACTCATGGACATGAGCATGCTTTCCACACTAGCCTATAATATGGAGCTCAAACGTGGTCGTCAACAAAGCGTCAAAAGTCCGCACTCACGGGGTCAGCCAGCGAGCAATGGGACGAAGTATATGTATTCTGGGAGTCGAAACGTACTGTCCGTATAAGAAGCAGGTCATCGTCATTAGGTAAAATGAACAGGACTCGTTGAGACACTTCTAATGAGCCCACACTCGATGGGTATACTAGAAGCTAATCAAGAGTTCTGTTATCTAGCGTCCGGATCAGTCATCAGGTCCTCGTTATCTGGTAAAATGAACAGGACTCGTTGAGACACATCTAATGAGCCCACACTCGATGGGTTTACTGATAGCTATTCAAGAGTTCCGTTATCTAGCGTCCAGGTCAGTCATCAGGTCCTCGGTGAATATGACGTGTAAAAGTGATTCCAATATCCTATTTACAGAATAAACAATTTCATTTCATTTCATTTCCTCGTCATCATGTAAAATGGATAAACTTGCTGAGACACGTCTAATAAGCCCAAACTCGATGGGTTTACTGGTGGCGTTTCAAGAGTTCCGTTATCGAAGCGTCCAGATCCATAACCAGACCAGCTCAGTGATTCCATATTATCATCAGAATGCATATACATTTCCAAACATTCAAACTATGATCACCAGAAGTGATTAACTATTCAAAGGTTTCAATTATCTAGCGTCCAGATCAGTCCTGCGAAACATCGCCACAACTTTTTTCACACAGCGATTTGGAATGAGCCGTCATATTAGTTATTGTATTATATTAAAATACCTATCTAATGGCATATTTGTGGTTGTTATTGGTGCTGAGACCAGCTTCCATATATTCTTGCCGATCCTCCTTTCGTACAAATTTCTCAAGGTGTCCGTCAAATATCGTATTTGTTGTTTTTGTTTGTTTTTTGTTCTGCATTCTCTCTTCCCCGCCGTTATTCGGCTAACATCATCCCTGACAAAGAAATCTTGAATTTTTTTGGATATTCTTTGACTTTTTGTTACTCCTATTTTCTTGTACTTTTGTATTTTAACAATGCCGAGACAGTCAGCAACGTATCTTTTTGACTCAATGTTGTGATTTTGCGCTTGTAAAGTTACAACGTTTCTGATACGCCTTTTTTTAATCGAATCGCTTGTTGCGTATATTTTTTTAATCATTGTTTCGAGTACTTCATTTCTGCACTTTAACATATTAATTTCTTTGAGTTTAGCTTCTAGTCGGGTTTTTAGGCGAAAATTACGTTTTCGTAACGTTTCCGAGGTTTTTTTAAGGTTTTCAACGGCTTTCAAAGAACCTTCATACATTAAACGTACTTTCTTTAAAATAATACTTAATTGGCATTTTGTTTTTTTCTTATGTGCTTTAATTTTTTCGGACTTGTCATTTTTTTTTTCTTTTTTTTTTTTTCTTTTGACGCCAAATCTCTCTTTTTACCATTTTTTCATCTTCGGTCATGTCACCTACTTTTTTGGTTAATTTTTTAATTCTATCAAGATTTTTTTTCCTTATCTCTTCCTTTTTTTCAACAAAAATAAATATATCTTAACTTAGCAAGAATGGATAACACCGGTGTTTGCTAAAATAATGTTTTTATTAAGTATTAATCTATTTTAAACCGAGATGCAACAAAAAATGTACATCTTGTGATACAAGTTATATTTTTGTAATATTAGGTATTGCTACAGTTGCTTATAAAATATCATAAACTAGGGCATCCATACATGGCTTTGCATGCGATAAGGGGATAACAAATTATGTTTATTTGTTTTGAATGATAAAATGTTCTTGACTCACAATATAGTTTTTTATAAATACTTAATTGAAACTGATTCAGTTACTCACAGTTTGAGGCATAATCCATTCTTGTATTACATTATAAATTCTCAATTCCCGAGTTGAGCCAGTGTGAAGAAGATGGCTGACTTGTGATGCAAGAGATCGTCCACAGCGAAGACAAACATTACGGTGACCAGGTTGTCTTGTTCCTTCACTATTTGGTCTTTGCGCATTATCCCAGCATAGTTGACACACATAGTCACTACTGCTAACCTTAAAGAATAAGTAAGATTATAAATAAAAATATAAAAAGTAGGTAGGTACTATAAAGTTCATTCCCAGTTATTCCTTAGTAATAAAAGAAAATATTCATATACTGATGATTTCTCTTTTGCTTGTGACGCAGACATAACAATAGTTATTTTACAATTATTGTATAAAACATAATTAATGGTACACTACATTGTGAATGTGTATGTTTTGGGTGGAGCTGCGTACATGAAGCAGGCTTATATTGAAAAACAGGCAATCTAATATTTGCAAGTAGGTACTTACAGGTTGTGGTGCACGCCATTGTTGAATCACTGACAGAATCATCTCATCATCTAATACTCGTCGGCCTAGTGTATTGCAGCGATTAGTCGCTATTCCACAATTCACGCAGCGATCCATGTTTCAATATCCAATCGATAGTCCAAGATAACGAGTTCAAGTCAATCGTAAAGGCAGGTTCAGTGTCCGGTAGGATAGCAGGAGTACAAGTAAAAGAAGAGCAGAAGTCCGTAGAAGAAACGCAGTGGTCGAGGAGAAAAGCAATGGAAAAATACTCAAAACGCAGGAGGTAATGCCAGTGCGCGCCCGGCCTTAGGCCGGGCGCGCACTAGGCAGCCAGGCTGCGGCAGCCAGAATATTTGCGCAGCCAGTTATAACAGCTAATCAACGACTAGTCTAGATCCTTCCGTCGAGCAATATGGACGTGGAAGAACTTGTTATTATTGCTTACCTATCTCGTAAAAAACGCAAAACAAAGAAAAGACACTGGATTCATCCTCTTTTTCTAGAAAGACACTCAAAAGGCTTATTCCAAACCTATTTCAAAGATATTCGCGCATTCCCAGACCGGTTTTTTAACTACACGAGGATGTCAGTGCAATCGTTTGATAACCTTTTGGAAAAAATACGAAATTCAATCAAGGGCATTGATACTCCTATGCGAGCTTGTATAAAACCTGAAGAAAAACTGGTGGTAACTTTGAGGTGAGTACGAAAATGAAAGATATTGTTAATTAGTCTTAACATTTATTATGTATTTCTTACATGTATGGTAATGAATTACCTAGTTCAAGTTGTCCTGTGTAGTAAATAATTCTAGTAATTCAGAACCCTGAGACACATCTGTTGCATTTGTGTCAGTTGGTGATAACGCATCAGTATAAACAGTATTGTCTTGCCTGTCTGGAACAGCCGTAGAATACCCACGGCGGTCTTCAGTGGTCGAGGCTTCTGGTCTATAATTCGAGTGTGTCGAGTATCCATAGCGATGCTGCCCACTGTTTGTGGTTTCCGGTCCATATTCAGTTGAGTATCCTTGACCTTGGCGATATTGTCCACTGAACGATGTTTGTCGTCTATATGATCTGGCGGCCGATGTCCCTGGTTCATAATCAACATAACGTTGGCGAAACGGACTAAATTCTGAATCGTGAGTTTCCATTTGAGCTCTTTTTATAACTTCAATTAACTCCATTTTTGTAGAAAGCTTACGATGTCTCGGGATGTATTTAAAATCATCTAGAAGTGAAAGTATAAACAGTCTATCTGAATCAGACTCTTGCTGTCTTTCACGCTCTTCTCTCATTACAATACTTTCCCTTAATACCTGCACCAAATTATCGTCGTCACTTGTCTTCTTCTTTTTGGAAACAGATCGTTCACCTTGAGTACTACCGCTGTTAGTGTTGGTTTCGGCAGTGCGTGTTTCTTCCATGCTATTTTGAGTTTCATTAATTACCACGGTAGGCCGAAGAAAATGAAGTTGTTCGAAATATACGTATGGACTCTTACGCGAAGCTGCTGATCCACTTTTAATACCAGCTCTGCGTTTTACTTCCCTGCTGTAACTAGTCCTGATGTTCTTCCACTTGCTCTGTAGAGATTTACCTGAAAATTATATTTTTTCTTTGTTACAGATATCTTGCTACAGGATGTTCTTTAATGGAATTGAGTCATAATTATCGGATTGGACATACAACTGTCCGAGATATCATACATGAAGTTTGCATGGCGATTTGGGAGAATATGAGACAGTTATCGTTTCCAGAATTAAATGAAGAGAGGTGGCTTGAAATAGCAAAAGGTTTCAATGAAAATGCAAACTATCCCAATTGCGTTGGTGCCATCGATGGCAAGCATATAAGAGTGATAAAACCCAGCGATTCAGGGTCACTGTACTATAATTATAAAAAATATTTTTCCATCGTTTTACTTGCTGTATGCGATGCAGATTACAAGTTCACATATATAGATGTTGGGGCTTTTGGAAAATGTAGTGACTCATCGATATATAAAAAATCCGTTTTGTATCAAAAACTTGTCAACAAAGATATACAAATTCCGGAGAAGCGCCCCATATCAAATAATGGAGTACTGATGCCATACGTCATAGTGGGGGATGAGGCATTTGGCTTATGTGAAAATTTAATGAGACCTTATGGAGGTAGGAGTTTAACAGCGGAGAAAAGAATCTTCAAACTATAGACTGTCTCGGGCCAGGCGGTACATAGAATGCACGTTTGGGATATTAGCCAACAAATGGAGAATCTTTCACCGCCCACTAGATGTCCGACAGGAACTTGCAATAGCCATAGTACAAACTTGCTGTGTCTTACATAACTACGTGCGCGAAAGAGACGGGTATAGGTTTCAAGACACACTGTACGTTCCACCAGAACTGGAAATAACCAGTGGACCCACAAATAGAGGAAGCCGATCATCAGCATCCTATAGGGATTTATTTGCGGATTATTTTATTAATGTAAATCCGTTAGAATGGCAAAACAGACATGCATTAGAGTAGTGCCTACCTATTTATCTAAATAAAACTAAAAACCTAGTTGAAATTACCTATTGAAATTATTGTGAAAATACCTAGTTTAGTACCAAAAAAGAACAATCATAGTTATTCTGCGATACTTTACAAAAATATTGATTGGTGTTGCAGAATATACTGTATTATACTGTATAATCCAGATAATAAAAATACATGCTTACCAAATTCTTGTTTTTCATTTTCTGATAAACTTTCCGAGCACATTTCGTTCGTGATTTCTTCCCATCTTCTTTTCTTTAAATCCCGATCACTGTATTCTTCCGATTTTATATCCCAAATTGCTTTACGGCTTTCAATTTCCCGAATCAATTTCTCTGTATCGAAAGTCATCTTGTCAAAGTTCGGAACGCAAAATACGTCTGGCTGCTACAACTAGTGCGCGGAGACTGACTGCAGCCACATACATTCGCCTACACACGTTCTGGCTGCGCGCAGCCAGCTGGCTGCCGTGCAAACAGGCGCGTTTTATTGGCTGCTGCAGCCGAGATTTCGTGGCTGCCTAGTGCGCGGGCTCCTATACAACGTCATATGTTTTACTGGCTGCCGCAGCCTGGCTGCCTAGTGCGCGCCCGGCCTAAGGCAACAGTAACCTCTGCCAACACTGCAGACACTGTTTGCTGGGCAACTTGTTGAGCACTCCCAGTGTCTGATAGGACCCTTGTGCATAAACATAGATTGCTGTTAAAACTAGCAAACATTTAATATAACCTATTTATAAGGAACGTAATGGCGCATTGAGTGTTAATGGGAGATTGGGAGAGCATAATTATTATTTCATAACTGGCGAAATGTGGCTGTACAATAGGTACCGTAAACTGCTGCAACTTTGCCGTAGTTTTATAGAAACATTGACATATTTCGAAAAATTACAATCAATTTTCACCCTTGTCAGGTTGGGGATAAAGCTTATATTAATGGTCATTGGCAGTGTACTTAGAACTATGATTACTCTGTTTCATTTTCGAAATATAATAGTCTTACACCCGGTTACTGATTTGAGAAAAGTAGCAAATCTCAATTGATTATTCTCAAATACATAAGTATGCGCTTTTAAAATCGAATTTCGTTTCTGAATTAAGATTTTTTAAACTCTAATCAAGACTGGAACGTGTTTGCATTGATCAGGAATACTTAAGTAAATGATCAGTTGATTATGGTTTAACGAAATCCGATTTTAAAAGCGCATACTTATGTATTTGAGAATAATCAGTTGAGATTTGCTACTTTTCTCAAATCAGAAACCGGGTGTTAATCACTAGGCAAAGTTGGGCCACAAAACTGTAACATTGCCTGCTTCAATTTTGACACTCTAAACAACTTAAGTACATCATTCCTGCGCTTGAAGTTAACCCTTATTAATGGGACATAGGGATAAGAATTGCAAAACAGTCACTTTTTGCTTATACCACTAGAGACAATGCTAGGCAATGTTGTGTTCGACTTTGCTGTTAGTTTCATACTTTATTTGATATTGCTTAGGGTTGTCGCATACACTATGGAGTAAAACGACCTAAAATGTGTTTAATACTGTTTATTATATAAAACTGTATTTTAAAATGAAATTGTATTCTCATCAATTATAAAGAAAGAAATTAAATTGTATAACATCCAGTATTTGTTTTGGTTAGTATTAGTAAGTACTTATAAAAATAATCCACATTATAAATTTTTAACAAAAATCTATTATAAAAAGTTAGAGTAGTAATCTATTATAAAAAGTCAGGTATAAATCTTTATCAAAAATCTTAAAACAAACTTAAACATTGTCATTGGTGTTCTTTCGTGCCTATTTGTTTAGGTCTCACCTAGTTACAAAATAATCAAAATTGTAAATATAGAACAGTCGACCGTAAGTCAGTGACAATGTCTTACTATAAGCTGAGCTGTTCTGTGAGTATTGACACATGACATACCTATACTAGAGAGAGAGCTTATGTTGATTCTGTTAGCACAGTCAAGCGATAAAAGGGAAAGAAGCTAACTAGCGCCACTATCAATTACTTACTTCTATTCTAAACATAATATCACACTTTTTGGTTTCTTTAGTCTTTTGATTATTGTTACATTCAATGTAAAATGTTTTATAACGGATTAATAAATATTTGACATTGGAATTTTGCAGTCTATAATAAATTTTAACTCACCACGACGACCAACTAGGGGCTTAGGTAATTTTTTCTCAATATCGAGCAGTGTAATTACAGATATGTCATCGACTAGGGGCCATGAAAAAGATCCTTTTGAATTTTTTCTCAAATATTTCGTTGTGAATTCGTTATCTATACAATCAATTATTTTACCCACATAATATTTGGCATTTTTGCTGTTCAAAAATTTAACCAGAACGTACTCTCCAGTTTCTAGTTTATCATTAGAAGACTTATCTTCTTCCATTGAAAACAAATCGCTGTCATGAACGCTCTCTGTGTCGCTATTAGAGGGTATAAATGGATCATCATCGGAATCATCGTGTAAAGAATATGATGACGATACTGACGAACTGCTAGAATCGTGATCGTTTTGCTTATTTGATGAATTTAAAACTATATTGGAAAGTATTTTTATTTGTTTTCTTTTTTCAGAAATGGTATTTATTTTATCAACAGGTGATTTACGGAACAAAAAGCGGTCTTTTGAAATGTGTAAGTTTTTGTCTACACTGGTGCTAGTACCAGGGAAAATTACAGAATTAACATTTGCCTCTAAGTCTTCATTGATTTCCGATAGTCTATTATTGGAATTCAATCTGAAATCATCTGTAGAAACAGATTCTCCTGGTCGTGTACATATTTTTTTGTTACGTCCTTTTGTAGTGTTGCTGGTAGACGGTGACCTGGAGTCCTTCAAAAAGTTTAAGAAAGTTTCGTCGATGGTCGTTTGTGGTTCCCTGTTTTCTTTATATTCTGGAAGTTTTCTTAATACTGCTTCTGGTCGTAGGGGGTATATACCTGTTGCCTTGAACCCATTCTTGATTATTGCATCTGAATTCATTTTTATTGTATCAATTAATGTACGGAGTAATTCTGGGAATATTTGTTTGTTCAAGGAATTTGCCGATGGATGTCTGACTTTCCAATCTAGTAAAATATTTTTCCATGCTCTTTTTAACGGTCTAAAAAAAGAAACGTCCAGGGGTTGAGTATCGTGCGTTGAGTTCGGGGGTAAAAAAACAAATCTTATATTGTTTTCCTGGCATTTAGCTATAATTTGTATACTCAAATGTGATGATAAATTATCTCCAATCAAAACTTTTGGTTCTCGATCTTTTTGTGCCCAGGGTAAAATCATACTATTAAACCAGTCTTCGAAACAGTCGGTATCAAATCATCCGGACTTTGTTTTATTAAATCTTGAACCTGGCGGCCCACCTTCGCACCAATTGGTCCATAAATGCACAGATTTATATACTATATACGGCGGAATAAGTTCTCCTGAAGCTGTGGCAGCAAACATAATTGATATAGCAGTTTTAGAATTATTCAAAATTTTGTTTGGGTATTTGGTTCCTTTTTTAAAGATGCATTTTTGCGATCCTGGGTCATCTGATAAATTAGTCTCGTCATAGTTTACTATGTTATGTGGTTCAACATTCGCAAGACTTTTTTTAAGGTTTTCAAAATATTCCTCATATTCACTTACTGTTTTAGCAGCGCGTGAAGTTTTTATATTTTGTGTAGATCGCAATGTCAATCTCTCTTTGTGGCGACTAAGAAAATCTCGAACCCACCTTTCACCTGGTAATTTGTCGTTAAAAATCCAAGATTTATTATTATTAACTAAATAGTTGTGTACTATCATACGCAACTCAAGACGAGTCAGTGGACACCCATATTCTCCACAAAGTATTAGGGCATTTGCTATTTTTCTCTCGTCTTCTTCACTTATTCTAACCGGAGAACCAATTTTTTTCAAATGAACTAATTTAACTTTATTAGCAATAGTTCGCCGGGGGATCCCAAATTGCTTTTCAGCCTGGTAACTTGACAAATTTTTATTTTTTACGAGCTCTACAGCAACATTAAGAAGACTATCTTCATAATCTTTATACCGCCTGGACCCTGGCTTTCTTCTGTTTCTCATTTTTAATCTAAAAGAAAGAAACCACGACTGAAATATTAGGAATCATGCAGTTTATAGTAGCTGTTAGTGTAGCTGCTAAATGTGTCTCAACAGAGTGGTTACAACACATATGAAGTTCATTTTTAATGTAGGTACAAATGATAAGCTTTGTTTTATAATGTTATGCAACATGCATTTCATACCAACAGCAAAACCATTACCAAAATTAAGATTTTAACTAACCCGACTACCTACCGGAAAAAACTAGCCTATCTCACTCGAGATGATGTTTAACGATATCACAAAATCTAAATCAATTCAGCCGTTTAGAAGTTATGGTAATTAAAAAAGCCACAAACATACATATAACCACATCCACATATGAACGCTGAAAGCATTACTCTCCTTTTTTGAGCAGTTGTGTAATCAACGGTGCTAGCGACAGCCCTAGCTCAGGCAAAGTTGGGTATACAAGATCGAAATGATTGTGACAACTTTGCCGAAATATTTATAACTTTTTTATTTGTCACAATAAACGTTCAAAATTAATTCAGAATTATAGGATAACTTACAAGTAACATATACATTATACATATCGAAACTTTGTCGAAATTGTAAATATTTATGGACTTACCGAAAAAGTTTGTCGCGTAGCTTCGAAGCCGGCTATCACTCGTTGCGTTTGACAACTCGCTGTCATGTGGTTTTAAAGGAAACAAACATGGCGGCGGGTTTTTCGTGTTGCCAGGTAATGATTTAAATAACTACCAACAATTTGAAGTTGCTACAACCAATATTTAAAAAGATATTGGTAAATTCATATAATTGGCAAAGTTGGGTATGCGAGGCAATGTTACAGCGTTTGACGGTAGTCAAATATAATGCGGAAAAGTATTTTTAAAAAAAAACTTAATACAGGTGTGCGGTCAGCATGAGCGTTATTGAAAGAGAACATCTAAATCTAGATTGCATTGGCTTTTAAACTATTGAAAGGTTTACATGTTTTGTGTCTGTGACTGGACCTCGCAGATGGCCAGTAACAGACTGGTGATTATATGTCTAATCGTTTCTGTCATCATTAATTTTATTATAATTGATAATTTGTTACATGAGTTTGATTACAATGTCTAATTGTTTCTGTCATAATTATTTTTTTTCGGATAGCCTGAGATAAACACTGATTTAAATCCTTGATTATCGTTTCCTGGAATACCGAAATTGTGCTGAATTGGAGCCGTGGTTTGGTCTAGGATTAGGGTTATTATTTGGTGTTGTCTTATTTCTGTTATGGGCGTTGTATCTCATTTGGAAATTAACTTCCTTAGTTACTACACTCAATGCGGACTCTAGCGTTTCGCATTATTTAATCTGACAAACTTAATCATGTCTTCCGATAAATTATAGAGGAACACATAAAGGGCTGTGTTGTTATATATTATATATTTTGCTGCTTTAATACCCTCATCGGTTATGAGGTTTACTTTGGAGATTAATGAACTCGTAACATTTTGTAAGCGGTGACAAAAGTCCATGTATGACTCTCCTTGCTTTATTTTAAGGTTCTCTAACTCTATACTAATGCACGGTTCGGATCTAGGATCTCCGAAGTGTTGGATGAAAAGTTCTTTCAAAGTTTCCCAGGTAGTGACGTTTTCGCGTTCACTAATTAAGACGGCAGCTTTAGCTACTTATCTACTTGTTATACAGTGGAATATGTGTTTGCTGAGCTGGATTGTTTTAACCTCTGAAGCTTCTTTCACATTTAGATATAAAAAAGTTAGCAACTTATCATCACCATCGTGTCTAGGAATGATGCTTTGTATTTCCTTAGGGATAAGTTGAATATTCATTTTCAAGGAGTTTTACAAAATATTTGATTAAGGCAAATAAATAAACGTAATTGGCGATTTTAGTCCAATCTACGTGACTTAAAATCTAAAATATGTAAATTACTAATGTTTGAGTAATTAACACAAAATAGTAAAATGACGATGTGAGTCCAATTTACTTCAAATAATACTAAAAAGGTTAAGAAAGAGGCTAAGAAGGGTGTAGAATCGGCGGGTTATTCCCAGTTGTCGCCACTGGTGACGCCACCACTGGCGACAAATGGGAATATTTTTCAAAAAAAATCCCAGTTGTCACCAGTGGTGGCGCCACCAGTGGCGACAACTGGGAATGGCCATTCTTCTAGTTCCCAGTTGTCACCAGTGGCGACAGATGGGAAATATAAAGTGATACGCCTCCGGTGGGGGCGATGCTAGAGCTGAATTATAGTGATGGGGTTTCATTATTGTATCACTAACGAAGTTTTAAATAGGTATATTTTATATTTTCTTAAATAAAACTTTTACACGTTACTTGGGAAGATATATATTTTTATAAATCACAATATTTGTATTCATTGAGATTAAAACTGCACAAGTACAGTTTCCAGTACTACAACTATTACAGATCGTATAATTATTTTACTTAAAACTATATTATTAGGTTCTTATCACAGATTAATCAACGTATGGCATTATGTCTATTTATATTCTTAGGTTCTTTTTATAAAACAGACTTGTATATATTAACCACAATAATTGACGTTTATAATTTTCTAAATCTACAGGTATTATGTTACTCATTAATGTTACAATAATTTATACTTCTACTTTTTTATCACAGATCAACATACTATTTACAATAATTGACTTTACTCTTTCGATTTAGCTAATTACGAAGGTGGCAACCGGAGGACTTAAAAAAAACCATAATTATTTATAAAGGTTTTAATTAAGATAAAAATTACAATTTAACTTATATTAGTTTTTAGGTCTATATTCGGACGATGCTAGTACCGAAGTGTGTTACCAAAAATATTCTGTAATATTACGATACAATAAGTATGCTAAACGTGGATGCGGCATCAGCGGATTTGGAAGTAGGTGGCCACTCGGCGGCACGAGGCGTCCGTTCGCTGAGTCAGCAGGTGGCGTGTTGGAATTTTGTGTGGAAACATCCGTTTGACGTAATTACCATATCATGTCGCTATTCAGCTGATTTGGTGTAGGCAGGGCACGTAACACCTCCCCCCTCAGAACAGCAACTATTTGAGAATCTTGAGCGAAAATGTTGCTGGAGTCTGTTTCGTGATTGTGGGTGATTCTGCATCTTCGTATTGATGATTTTCAGGGTTTACATCTGATTTCTGTGGTTTCGTAAGTTTTGTGCAAACGTTATAGCGACGTATAGTGATTGCGGTGATCAGTACAGTTGCACTGAATAGTATGACGTAGAGTGGAATCGTCGTATGGTATAGTGAATTTTCCGCCATTGCGTGTTCTATTTGTACTGGGTGTTGCATTAAAATTTTATCTTCGATTTCATGTAGGCTTTTCAGGTGCAGTGGGTTTAGTTTCAGATGTGGGATGGTTTCTTCAACAATATTCAGGTTTATAGGTATTTCGGTGATTTTCAGCGGCTGCCCTTTGATATAGTCGTTAGTGTTGGTAATAATGAATCGCTCGGTGCGTAGTAGACATTTTTGCGGGATGGTAGCGAGATAACTTCCATGCAGGGAGATGAATTCTTGACGTTCGCAGTGTAGCTCCGTCCGGGTCGGTTGTGGAAAGATGAGCGTATAACGTCTGTCATCTAGTTGTTCCATGGCTGCCTTAGTCAGTGTGAGCTTCGTAGGCAGGCAAGATTTCTCCAAAGATTGGTTGTAGATGAGGTTTTGGATGCAATCTAGATGTCCTCTTGTTGGTTGACGGTTGATTCCTTCTTCGCAGAGATGATATGGGCCGAACTTCGGGCATTCAGCCTCTATGTACTTGAAAGCTTTCCCATTAGTTGCAAGGAAAGGGTAAGGAGGAATATAGGTGTACATAAGTTTATTGGGAACTATTGCTAATCTGTATAATTCGAACTTATCGGAGCTGGTTATTGGAACTTTAAATATAATAACAATTTTTTTATTCGTGTAGTAATAACCGGGTTTTATAACAGTATAGTACTCTCTTAGATCCGCATCTATTAACTGATTCTGGCCGTAAATAGATATTAATCGCTCAATCATGTTACTTAAAGTATCTATGCCTAACATACTATGATGGGTGCTCGATGCACGTATAAAAGCTAAGGTATCTTCTATCCTAGTTATCTCTAAATACACTGGTCATCAAAAAAATCGGCCCACCTGCAGTTTTACCGCAAATCACGTGTTTTCTTTAGCGAAACAAAACAAAATGATTTAGTAATGATATGTTTAATTTAACTTGTTTATTTACACTAATTTTAGCACAATATAATCATAAAAATTAGTAAAAAAAAGTTAAATATTGATAATAAAATTAAAAAGAATAATTTCACACTTTTTTGGACTAATTTTAAACACGCTCTAATTTTTTACTCTTAAGTGTTATGAACACAATTATGGCAGTTTAATATTGCGTATTCCCCCTCTTGCTCGAATGACGGCCTGCATTCGCCGTTTTAGTGACCTTATCAAGGTTTTGATGGTATCTTGAGGGATTCGGTTCCATTCTTCCCTGATGGCAGTTTCCAGGTCTCCTAAGGATGTAGGGGCTGGATTTTGGGCTCTAACCTTTTGTTTAAGGGTGTCCCACATGTGCTCTATAGGGTTCAGATCGGGGCTTCTTGCTGGCCACGACATAACCCGAATGCCAACCTCGTCAAGGTAATCGGTGACAATGCGCGCCACGTGTGGCCGTGCATTATCATGCATTAGTTCAAAATTGTCTCCAATATAGCCGGCATATGGCACCACATGATCTTCCAAGATCTCTGAGATGTAACGTACCGCAGTTAAAGCACCATTTCTTATGAAAACCAGCTCCGTGCGTCCAGTTAAAGATATCCCACCCCAAAACATTACAGAGCCTCCACCATAACTGACTGTTTCTCTTATGCAACACTGGGCATAACGTTCACCTGGCCATCGCATCACATTACGGCGTCCATCAGAACCGTATAAAGTCATACGACTCTTATCACTAAAAAGAACTGACTCCCATTGGCCTATAGTCCAGTTGACGTGATTCTGCGCAAATTGAAGTCTGGCTTGTCGATGAGCTGTGGTCAATTGTGGCCCCGTTGCTGGCTTGTGTGGTATTAAATTCTGCTCACGTAGTCTCCTCCTTACAGTACTGTCACTTATAGCCACGCCCCGATCTTCACGTAAGCGTCGCTGGAGATCAACGCCAGAAAGGTGTCGATTTCGTAAAGCTGATACCACTATGAATCGATCATCCCTTTGAGTTGTCACCCTATGTCTCCCAGATCCAGATCTTCTTCGATACTGCCCAGTCTCCAGAAACCTTTGGTAAACTCGCCGAACTGCAGAACGGCTGAGATTTAACCTCCTGGCCACGACACGTTGACTTAAGCCTTGTTGCAGCAAAGCCACAACTTGGGCCGCCTCAGCTTCAGTAGTGTCCATTATTTTTAAACAGAGTTAATCAAAACTACAGCCTTAGCAATTAAACTTAACGATATGCACATGAAATCCCTACAAATGTTTGTTTCTGACTGGAAGAACGGGTCGATTTGTTCCGATGTAAAACCGTCAAATCAGCACTCAACAGTATTTGTGTATAAAAAAATTGTTAAGTACCTTCAAGTGCAATAAGATTTATGACAAACAAGAAGTCAATCATCATATCGGCCCTCAAAATAAAAAACAAACATGTGAAACAGCTTATCAGTGAAACAATCGACTAATATTAAACAAAAAGTGGGTGGGTCGATTTTTTTGATGTATAAATCTTCTGTATTGTCGCTATAAATCTTCTGTATTGTCGCTAATTATGGCCAGCAACTGAGCAAACTTTGCGAATCTTATAAGGTCATTTTTCGCGGTAGTTTTCTCGTCTAAGATTAATCCTAAGGTACTATTGATTCTCTCTTGATTGCTAACAATTTTTGAGAGTATGTCACTGTAGCGGGTCATCCAAACTTTGTTAAGACTGACATGCTCATTGAATTCTGATACTATTTTATCGTTGTTACTTTCTAAAAGATTGATTGCCTTATTATATTTTTGGGCATCCGTATGATCTAAGTTTCCGGTAATGCTTTTTATAACGGACCCTAATCCGTCTACGAGACCTCTTTTACTACGACCGGGTTCTAGTGTTTTTAACTGCGAACTGGTTTCAGTTAATATATTAGCTAAATGGTTGATTTGAAGTTCATACAAGAGGGAGGATTGGTTGTCTAGTTTAGTCTGGAAATAGTCGAGTTGAGACATTACAGAATCAAGTCTGTGTTCAATGTCAGTTAAGTCTATGTATTGTAGGAAGGTGTAGTAATGTGTAATGAGCCTTGTTTGTCCAAGGTTGAAAGGTAAAATTCCGGGTCCATTGTCCAAGCTTTCAAGTCTTATCTCGAGCGCCGTTATTGGTTGGGCTAACATTGCTAGCAGTATCCTGTAACAATTTTGATTTATTAGGGATACGTTTGAGTCGGGACTTAGCTACAGGACCTTTCTTTTTGGAGGTGTATATATGAATCGGAAGGTCAGCTAGAACAGTGTCATGTGTGTAGCGTGGTGCTAATTTTTGTCGGTCGGCTGCTGGGTTAGAAATAAATATTTGCTGTTCCGCTTGGTATTCTATTTCGGGCTCTCTGTCCTTATTCCTATTTCGTATGATGTTTGTACGGTCAGCAAGAGTAAAGTCATTGATAAGGTCGTATACAGTTTTCATCTGGTTTCGGTGTGTCAAAATATATTGTTGCATTAGGTGTTCAGTCATGTTAATATCAAGGGGGTCTCTTGGGTCAAAGTGTCCTCTAACTATGTCATGTGGCCTACACTTGGTGAAGCTGTGAACTGAACTATTATAGGCTAATAAGGCATAAGGCATGAGGTTGATTACGGGTTCGTCTTTTTGACGTAATCGTAAAATACGTAAGTGTTCTAGTAACGTAGAGTGAAATCGTTCAATGATTCCGTTATCGTTAGGGGAGTGTGCTAATGTTCTATGGTGGTTGATTTTATGTAATCTTGTAAATTCGGAGAATAGTTGGTTTGTGAATTCTGTGCCGGTATCGGTCACTATTGTTAACGGTAACCCATGATGTGTACAATAACTTAAAACTGCTTGAAGTATGCTTATTGCTGTACCATCTCTCAAATGGTACGCTTGTCCATATTTTGAGAAAACATCTACCGCTGTCAAGTACTTTTCGTTTTGAGCTGTGAATAGATCCATGTGTATTAATTCGAAGGGTTTAGTTGCTGGGGGTACTACATTAAATTGAGGTCTAATCGGGTTCCTATCATATTTCGTTTGTCCGCAGATGGTACACTCATTAATGTATTTAGTTATTTCTTCCCTCATTTTAGGCCAATAATATTTTCGGGATAGGGCGAGATGACACTCGTTTATTCCTCTATGATTAGTTTTCCCTTCATGATAGTGTTTTATGATTTCTTGCTGTCTTAGGTACTCTTTAACGTCTTCTAGTTGGGTTTTGGCTAATACTAAATTAATTGCTGAGCTTTTGAAACTATTCTGGATTATGGGTATAATTGAATACATCCCTAAGGGTGGAGTTATTTTTATAGCGGTTTTAACTTTAGGGTTGACGTATTCTTTTATAGCATTTACTACGTCTTGTTCTAAGTTCGATTCTGAAACCTGAATAAATGTACGGGTGTGTGTGTCAAAAGGTTTAGTAGCGGTTGTACGTCGTTTAATGTCACCTACTATGGTAATGCATAACTTCAATAAATACAAAAAAAAGGTCTTTCGCCAATTACGAACCTTACGGCAACTAATTACATCAACTTCTTGTAAAGCCGAGCGCGGATCACATACATCGTAACTGTTTTGAGCTTCGAGTGAAGAACGCGGCATCGACGCGGTAAACGCTCTTCACCCCCTTGAGTAACGAGGACGGAATATCAACCGCTGTATCTCCGCACCGTACGCACCTGACGGCGGCGCACACGCAGCTCCCACGTGAGTAATTTCGTACATAGATCTACAATGAGCACACAACGCTCACCGCCTGGAGGTGGCATGTGTGCGGGACGCAGCGGATCCTATCCGAATTTGTCTGAATCGCATAAAGAAACTACACCGCAGATTACTCTTCGTAAACGAAAACTACCCGATGACAATGAAGCGACCAAGGCTGATATTGCTGAAATAAAGAAGCAGATGTCTGAAATGCTGGAATTATTAAAATCTTCCAAGAATGAACAAGCCGAAAGTATAAATAAACTCTCACTTGATGTTGCTGAAATAAAAGCTGAGGTCGGTAACATTAGTAATACTATGCAAAGTATTATCTTGGAAAATAAAAAAATAAAAGACCAACTCTCAAAATTATCTGTTGCTGCCGAAAAAACAGAAAAGAAAGTAGAGGTCCTTGAAGCCGATGTCAATAACTTAAAAAATATGCCACCAACATCTTCTATCCAAACAACTACCACACATGATGAAATCTTCACCGAAATCGAAGAACGAAACTTCCGAGCGAAAAATATTATAGTTGTTGGAATTCCTGAATCCCAGAATGATACTGCGACCAGTCGGCAAGATTACGATAAGGCAGAAATACTGCGTATAACTGGGCTAATACATAATGGGTGCCCTCAACCTACTGGAATATTTCGTCTTGGAAAATATAAAACAGAGAAAACTCGTGCAATAAAGGTGTGTTTCTCGTCTGAAGACACAGCAAAAAATATACTACGTAACAGGAATAAGATTGACAAGGAACACATCAAAATATTTTCTGATCAAACTCCATATCAACGAAAATACCTTCAAAATTTAAAAGAAGAGCTTCAGCAACGCACCTCAAACGGAGAAAGTGGCCTTAACATCAAGTATATCAAGGGCCTACCCAAAATAGTCACATCTAAAGAAACGCAAGAAACAACAACAAAGGCTACTCCAAAAAACTAATGTCGTCCAAAGAAAAAATAACTTACCAGATAACCAACAATTACTCAGATGTTATTCTTACAAAAAAATCACTGAAATGTTTCTATGCCAACTCTCGCAGTATTGTCAAACCTGGAAAATTCGATGAGCTTAGATGTATTATCGCTTCCCTACAAGTGACTGTACATATTATTATACTTTCGGAAACTTGGATTAAGAGTGAAGATGAAACAAAAATGCTTCAGATACCCATTATTATAATATACCCATTACTATAATTATAGGCAAAATAAAAGGGGAGGTGGAGTGTCAATATTTGTGCACAACAATCTCAAACATCACCTTGTTGAAGAACAATGCTTGGATGATACTCATTATCTTTGGGTATACGTGAAAAAATTCTCTCTAAATATCGGTGCTATCTATAAGCCCAATAAAATGAATATGGACAACTTTCTCGAAATATATTCACAACAATTACACAAATTGAAACGAGCAATAGTCTTTGGCGATTACAACCTAGACTTACTCAATCCGGACTTAGCGACACGCAAGTATAAGAACACTTTAAGAGAGAACAACTACAAAATCCTGAATAAAATAAATCCAAAACATTGTACACGCGAAACAACCTCAACCAAGACAATGTTAGACCATGTTTCTTGTAACCTAAGTGAAAATAGTTTTCATTTTGTCACTATGGAATCCTCAATGTCTGACCACAAACAAATACTTTTAGAGATAAAGCAATACGAACCACCACCTATTATAAAACAGAAATACAACGCAGTTGACTACAGTAAACTCTATCGATGCCTGGATGAATATCCTAAAAATCATGAAGACGTAGAGTATGATAAATTGGCAGGCAAATTACAATCTTGTTTAAATAAGTGCAGAATCACAACATTTAAACTTTTGAATCCCCCGCGGCAAGATTGGATTAACAAAGAACTATTGCAAGAGATAAATAACAAGAATATACTATGGCAAGGATATAAAACAAATGTGATGAACACGGAATTAAAAGCAGAGTATGAACATATAAAAGCCAGAGTAGCACACAACATAAGAAAAGCGAAAAGTGATTATTACTTAAAGAGGTTTGAAGAAAACGCTAGTAAACCACGAAAAATGTGGCAACTAATAAACGATTTGTCGAAAAACAAACTGCATGACAGAACTGGACCGGACAAACTTGAAACGGCAGCTGGTACTATTACGGACCAAAAAGAAATATGTGAAAGTTTTAACTTATATTTTTCGACTATTGGCTCAACCCTAGCAAATATAATTTCCAAAAAATGTAAAGTAAGTCAAACTCTAGAAGATTGTAGATTATCAGATAAAACAGAATTGCAGTTTCTGAAACCAGCAACTACCAAGGAAGTTATTGCCATAATTAAAAATTTGGACTGTAATACTGCATCTGGCATTGATGGTATAAGCACAAAATCAATTAAATGCGTAAAAGACATTATTGCTACGGAACTAACAGTCTGCGTAAACTACTATATGGCAAGAGGTATTTTCCCCAATGATTTAAAAGTTGCAAAAGTTGTACCGATTCATAAATCCGGAAGTAAATTTGACCCGTGTAATTACCGCCCTATATCGGTTCTCCCGGTGATTTCTAAAATTTTTGAGAAGATTCTTTATAACCGATTAGAGTCATTCCTTAATTCAAAAGGTTTCTTTTACCATAAACAGTATGGTTTTAGAGCTCAACCAAATACTCTCGCTGCTACAATTGACCTCGTAACCAAAATTAAAAATAAAATTGATCAAAAACAAGTTGTCTTAGGTATATTTATTGATCTTAAAAAAGCCTTTGACACTATCAGTCATGGCAAACTATTACAGAAACTAGAACTCACAGGTGTTACAGGCAAAGCACTTGAAATTTTTAAATCATATATGGAGAACCGTAAACAAATAGTAAGAATAGGCAAATATGAAAGCAATCCCTGTGTCCTGAATTTTGGCGTCCCCCAGGGATCAATATTGGGCCCCCTCTTGTTCCTTATTTATATTAATAGTATCAGTAAATTGGGTCTCAAAGGAGACATCTCCCTTTATGCTGACGACACAAGTCTCTTTTACTTTGGACACTCAGTCGAAGCTATAATAGCCAACGCACAGAATGATCTTAATCTGTTAAATGAGTGGTTTCAGTCAAACCTTTTAACTATTAATATAACAAAAACAAATTATGTAATTTTTGCAGCAAAAAATAAAAAAATAAATGATATTTTCGAACTTAAAATAGACGGCCAGCTACTCGAACGAAAACCTAAAGAAAAATATCTCGGACTTATCTTGGATAGTAATCTAACTTGGAAGCCACATCTAGAAAAAATTAAACTTAAACTAAGTTCACTTACAGGGGCACTACGCAACATAACAAACTGTCTCCCTCGAAAAGTGCGTTATCTCATCTATAATTCTCTGGTAAAGCCTCATATCGACTACCTCATTGAAATCTGGGGTACTGCAGCGATGTCTAACATAGATCCAATTCAACGAGTTCAGAATAGATTAATTAAAATTTTATTTAACTATAAATTTCGAACACCAACTGAAAAGATATACAAGGAAACAAAAATAATGAATATAAAACAAACATACATATACTATACATGTATACTAATACGTAAAATATTAAATAAGGAAATCCATTCCAACATAAGATTTGTAACAAAGAAACAAACACGAAAGATTACCTTGAGACGCGCTAGTTACTTAGTGACCCGCCCTCCTAGAACAAACTATGGAAGACGAAATTTGGAATATGAGGGTGTTACAATTTATAATAAATTACCATCAGTAATAAAAGAAGAACAGAGTTATGCCCGGTTCAAAAAGCTAGTAAGAACTCACACAATTAATACATACACATAAGAGAACAAAAGGAAAAAAAAAAAAAAAAATACAGCGGTGTATATGTGTATATATATATATATTAACATAAATAACATACACACATTGGGATATAGATTAACTATACATACCTCTAAATTAAGAATACACATTAGTAATACCTTAAATTAAACAAAACCAAATAAAATCCAATGGCCAAAATGGTTTATAAACTATGTATGTACCCAAAATGTATACTTAAATAGAACATTCAACTAAAAATAAAATAGCCTTATAAAAATAAACTTGCTAACAGATTATGCCATCAATGCCACATCTAGTAAAAATCAACTTCATACATCCATGTTTGTTTACCTATAACTCGTAACGATCAAGTTTATGTTAATTATCTGTTTACCCACTTTTTTTTCTTTTCTTTGTTTTTTGTTATTTTATTATCGTACATCTGTGCGCACTAAATTATTAATCTTAGTTTTAAATATTGTTTCTCAGTAAGTGAATTATGTATGCAATTCTTTATGAGAAATAAAGTTGTTCTAACCTTAACTGTCGGTGAAATTTGTTCAAAGGTTCGTCAGTGATTTGTACTTCTAGAATAGGGTTTTCAGTGCTGGTATGTGCAGTGGCTGTCGTGGAGCCTGTTCGTGACGGTGGTCGCTCTGATGGGTTAGCTAACATTGACTCGGTCTCCTCATTGTTAATTTCCACTCGGGATAAAGCGTCGGCATTGGTGTTATATCTTCCCTTTTTGTAAACTATAGTGTAGTCGTATTCGCTTAGTTTTAGGCGCCATCTAGTCAGTCTTGAGTTAGGCTCCTTAAGGTTCATTATCCACTGTAGTGGTTTGTGGTCTGTGAATATTTTAAATTTACGACCAAATAAGTAAGGCCTGAAGTACTTTGTAGCCCATACTATAGCTAAAAGCTCCTTCTCGATAGTACTATAATTGGTTTCACTATCGTTCAAAGTTCTTGAGGCGTAACAGATAGGTTTATCTGAGCCAATGGTACCTTGTGAGAGTATAGCGCCGATAGCTACGTTAGAGGCGTCAGTGGTTAATATAAACTCTCTAGTAAAGTCGGGGTACTGTAAGATTGGGTCATTTGTAAGTAAAGTCTTACATCTGTTAAAACAGTCAATGTAGTCGGTGTCAAAAGTAATTTTGTTAGTCTTTTTAAGGCATTTAGTCATAGGCTTGGTAACGCGGGCAAAGTCCGGGATAAATTTCCTGTAATAACCTAATAATCCGAGAAACTGTTTTATTTCTTTCGTGGTTTTAGGTAATGGGTATTTTTCTATAGCCGCTATTTTATCAGGATTAGGTTTAACACCTTCTCCACTAATTACATGACCTAAGAATACCGTTTCCAACTTTAAAAATTCGGACTTATCCATTTGAATCTTAAAGTTGGATTCCTGTAATCTACTGAATACTTTTTCTAAGTTAATCATGTGTTCTTGCAATGACGTACTAAAGATGATGACGTCATCGAGATACACAAGGCAGATGTCATTTTGTAATCCTCTGAGTACATTATCCATCACTCTTTGGAAGGTAGATGGTGAGTTCTTTAAACCCATGGGCATGCGCAAAAATTCAAAGTGCCCATGCTCTACGTTAAAGGCTGTCTTCGGTATGTCGTCAGCGTGCATCTCACATTGATAAAATCCAGATGCTAGATCTAGAGTAGTAAAGTACTGGCATTTACCAAGCTTGTCAAGTATGTCAGTTATGTTAGGTATCGGGTATTTGTCGTCTATGGTCTTGTCATTTACTTTACGAAAGTCAACTACTATTCTCCACTTCTGTTTGCCTGATGCGTCTGCCTTCTTAGGAACTACCCAAATGGGTGAGCTCCAAGCTGATTCAGAAGGTCTTATGATACCTTGGTCTAGCATCTTAGTAATTTGGTCTCTAACTTCTTGTCGGTGAACAAATGGGTAGCGGTAACTTTTCGTATAAACTGGAAGTTCGTCGGTCGTCTTGATATGGTGCTTTATTTTATTTGTAAAAGTCAAAGGTTCTCCCTCTACATAGAATACGTCAGCAAAACGACTGCATAAAGTCTCTAAGTTAGTTTTTTCTTCAATATTTAAATGATCTGTACGAAGTCGAGATAAAACTTCTTTAACGCGCCTAGGATCTTGTTTAGTGCTAGTGCACTCATTATTAAATATCTCCGCTTGTAAAGGGCGTTCAAATGTAACGAGTGAGTCATAATCGGTCGGGTTTTCAATTTCAACGATGCCCGTACAGTCGGTTACGCGAGTAATGCATTCATGTATAATGCAATTACTGTGTATTTGCTGAGCTATGGAAACGTCACCGTCTGGGCTATAGATAGGAATATTTAATAGTTTTGATGAGTTCGCGGGAATGGTTTCCTGATAACTGGACCTTTTACATTGATAAAACCGAATAGGTATTGTTGTAAAATCTGTAATTAAATAGTTATTTTTAAGATCAATCTGTGCTCCGTCAAGTAAATCTAGGCCTATTAGTCCGTCAAAGTAATTATGAAACTTATAAATGAAAAACTTAACATTCGTAGGGTTATTAAATTCAGGAAAATTCGGAACAGTAATTGAATGGTTGTGTGTGCTAGTTACACGGGCATTTGTTACTTCAAAGGGGTCAAAATTCAAAGGTATGTGCGAAAAGTATTGCTCGACTGCCTCAGGACTAATAAAAGACTGGTTAGCCCCGGTATCTACTAATAACTTAAGTGGTGGGTCCGATATCTGAATGTAACGTAATTCCCTTTTAGATTGTATATTTAACTCTATTTTAACCCTTTTTGATCCTTTTCCTTGAGAAAATCCGGATTAGCACCAGAGGTAGGCTTTGGTGCTTCTAAGCAATTCGCGTTGTTAGTACTCTGTGGCTGTGTGTCATCTTGTACATATAAAATATTCTCAGGCTCGGTTTGATTGTAGTAATTGAAGTCGGGATAGTCGTAGTAACAGGAATAGTCAGGCTGTTCATAGTAATAGTCGGGGTAATAATAAGCGTTTTCAGGGTCTGTCATCTCGTTAAAATTCATTTCTCGTGTCTTGAAGTAATTACTAGGTGGTGGGTTCCCTGATCTTTGCCAATTATTTCCTGGTAACCCTATTGGTTTTTGTACGAAGTGACTAACGCCGCTCATTGGTTTCGGACCTGTATATTGCGCTGACGGATTTGCGTTCGGTAATCTAAATATATTACTCTGGGGATGGTAGTTTGGCGGGGGTGCACGAAACATTTGGTGGGTTCGACTAACCATGTTAGGGGCACGATGAGGTACCTGATTATGCTGGAAGGGTGGCCTCCATTGCTGCTGCTGCTGCAGCGGCGTGGGCATAGGCTTATGCCAGCTCGTACCTACATTCGCAAAGCTAAAAGGTCTGGGCGTGGTCATAAGGGCCGCTGGTGGCATTCTATGGGTTAAATGCGCTTGTTGTGTCGGGTTACGTTGCTCAGGAATACTTTCGTTGCGTTGCTGTAGGTACATGACATTTAATTCCTGCTGTACATACAAATTCCAGAGCCTTTTCTATAGTTTCGGGTCTCATACATCGAATACGGGACCCTAAAGGTTCTTTAAGACCTCTGACATAAGACTGTAACGTCAGTTTTCTATAAAGGTCGCGTTTTGCTTCGATAGTAGTAGCTATATTTTCATGCAGAGTGACATAAGTCATTATAGTACTAAAAAGGGTCTGGCATTTGTCATAATATTCCTGCGGAGTGCTGTTTCCTTGGGCTAGTAAGGACATGTCATTATAAAGGGCGGTCTCGTCCCTTTGATCGGAAAAGTTGTTAATTAAAGCGTCACGGATCCCTTGCCAATTTTCAGGTATACCATTGGAATTTATAGTTGTAGCTGCAGATCCCGTAATTTTATTTAAGATACCGTTTATTATACATAGGTTAGTGAACTCGTAGCTCGGGTCATCTCTGACGTATTGTATTACGAGCTGATCACATATTTTAATGAAACGTGTTAGAACATTCGGATTTCCATCAAAGTCTGGCAATGGGCGTAAGGCCCTAAAGATAGTATCGGGGTTCAATTCCATTTCGTCACTACTAAATAATGTGTCTAAACCTAAACTATCTGAATCTATAAACCTATTTAAATCTACTTCCCTAGTCCTATTTATCTGTCTGGAAGAGACAGATCTCGTCCTAGTTTTCCTTGGATGAAAAATCTTGAATTAATATTATATAAGGGGTTAAAAGAAAGGAGTCGGGAGCAACACTCAAAGAAAGTTTCAAGCACTTACATATACATGGTTTTCCTTGGTGTATCGATGGCTGGATACGTCCTCAGCTGCGTCTTCTTATGTTCGGATATTCGATGAGGTACTTGGAAATACCGACAGCGACTATCGGAGTCAGCAGATAAACGATTTTTGGAAATCTATACCGCGCCGCGCACTGCCTCGAATATCCTACCGACTGCGCCAATTACGAAGGTGGCAACCGGAGGACTTAAAAAAAACCAAAATTATTTATAAAGGTTTTAATTAAGATAAAAATTACAATTTAACTTATATTAGTTTTTAGGTCTATATTCGGACGATGCTAGTACCGAAGTGTGTTACCAAAAATATTCTGTAATATTACGATACAATAAGTATGCTAACCGTGGATGCGGCATCAGCGGATTTGGAAGTAGGTGGCCACTCGGCGGCACGAGGCGTCCGTTCGCTGAGTCAGCAGGTGGCGTGTTGGAATTTTGTGTGGAAACATCCGTTTGACGTAATTACCATATCATGTCGCTATTCAGCTGATTTGGTGTAGGCAGGGCACGTAACAAGCTAGATGTATTTAAATAGGAATTACTTAATATTATACTCTTATACAAATATATTACTGTGGTAAACAGTATTTTTTGATAAATAAAATCCGAGTAGTTTTTAAGAAAACGACTACCTACCCGTATATTAACATAATACTTAATATTCTTCAATCGCTGTCAGTTTTTATAAAATTACCGCCTCAAACATTCTAAACAATGACCCACTGTCATGTTTCCATGTACTAACTCCATTTGGATATCTTGTATGAACTCATCATTGAGTACATATTTCTTCTTTCTTATTTTCTTTTTATTTGTAATCATATTATTAGAAACTCTATAATATGCCGGATCCTTGACCAAGGTTTTAAAAAAATGTATAATGTTAGGATTTTTTTTTCCAATTGTATGGTTTAATTTATGATGCCATGATTCTAAAGCGTTTGTTGTTCGATGCTGTTCACCGTATACACACCATACTTTAATGAACTCGTCTATCATCCACTGCTTTTTCATATATGCTCTAAATTTTTTAATGTCATCTTCTTGTGTATTCTTGCGAGTAATATATTTCCAGCCATTTAAAATTTCATTCGGCGGCAATAGTGGCAATACGGCGCTTAATGCCACTTCTCTTATCTTGTTTTCATCATTAGATTTAGTTATCCCGAGCTTACGACCCTTCTCCCAAATGGAATGATTAAAATGATAATAGCATCCGGATATAATTACAGACGGAAACACAGTCGTTAAAGCTTTCATTGCAGCTCTTTCATAATCAGTTTTATATTTCTTTGGATCCCAGCCAGGTATTTGGGATTTAATCATGGAAAATAAAATGATGTATGATTCCATCTTCTTGTCACTCATAAGTGCGTAGACAAGCGGCACTATGTTCGTGTGGTTCACAGTACTTCCCAAATCTCCGTGAATGCTATAAAGTTGAATAAAGGGCGAGGGGCAGCTTTTAAAGGTTCCATCGCTATAAAAATCATGTACTTCATTCATAACCTTTTTTGCCTCTTTGATGCAAAAAGCTATAATACGGTTGTCACCATCAGAATAATCAGCCAATACAAAATTATTAAATTCCGGAGGAATTTGAACATTGATTCCTTGTTTAGATTTAAGGTGTGTTACTCCGGCTGCTGCATTTCTGAATCTATATAGAGATGATTTAATACTTTCAAAGCTCGGTAGCTCCTACTTTGCATACTAAGTCCAATCCTGAAGTTTGAAAGGACCCGACCATATCATTGTAACATTGTGGTACCGCTGGGTAATTTTCTTTTGTTAGTTGTTGTTTACAGCCGTAAAGTCGCTCATCTACTTCATTTTTTAAAAAGTCAGGTGTACATGAGTGTGCAGTTTCATGAAGGACATTGTTATCCTAAAATAATAAAAAATATAAGTAATCGTAGCGTACATTAAACAAATAAAATAAAGTTTATTAAAATAATTCATTACAAATTAACGTTCACAATAAGTGACAAACGTGCACAAAATGGCCGCCTGTTTCTCTTTTGTGTTGGCATGAGCGTGCACAAAATGGCCGCCTGTTTCTCTTTTGTGTTGGCATGAGCGTGCACAAACGTGTTGGCATGAGCTTTATGTTAAAAGTTTTTTCATATAAATAATAATAATAAATGAAAGCCGAACACTTACTTTTATCTTTATAATTCCTTTACACTTGTATTTTCGTTTGATGCATTCCCACACCGTTAACCCACTTTTATGTTTCCTTTTTATATGATATTGGAAACCTGCGCGAAGCAGAATAGTCCCGTGACGTCTTTTTATATAAACTAACGAAACTTCACCAGAACTGCACGACGCACTTGACCCTGACATTGTTGGGAATGCACTGGTAAGTGTTACGTCACTGGTCTACGAACCGACAACAGCATAGTGGAGGGGGTTGATCGACAGGATCGGAGCGCGGAAGTTATGGCTGATTGTAAATATATTGCAAATGTACATATTCATTACTATTTAGTTTGTGATAAGAACCTAATAATATAGTTTTAAGTAAAATAATTATATGATCTGTAATAGTTGTAGTACTGGAAACTGTACTTGTGCAGTTTTAATCTCAATAAATACAAATATTGTGATTTATAAAAATATATATCTTCCCAAGTAACGTGTAAAAGTTTTATCTAAGAAAATATAAAATATACCTATTTAAAACTTCGTTAGTGATACAATAATGAAACCCCATCACTATAATTCAGCTCTAGCATCGCCCCCACCGGAGGCGTATCACTTTATATTTCCCATCTGTCGCCACTGGTGAAAACTGGGAACTAGAAGAATGGCCATTCCCAGTTGTCGCCACTGGTGACAACTGGGAATAACCCGAATCGGCGATTTTGTCCAAAAATACACGGGTTACGTTAATGGCGATGTCTAGTACAATTAAACGTAAATAAGGAATATAGACAGGGAATGGAACAATGCGAATAAGGGTCTCCTCACAGCTTGCTCGATTCCATGCAGGTTCTTCTGCTGCTGCTTACTGCTGCACTTGTAGTTGCACACAAGACGTTCTATTGACGAATTTATTTGTTAGGTTCTTTGCAGACTAGCTGAAGTCTATGCGACCGATTATTGTGTCTATTAACGATCACTGATTCGCGACTTCCTAATCCGACCCGGCTGCGCCAGTCAAATATGAACGCGCAAAGGTATTTAAAAAAAAAAATATTTTACTTAATACAGGTTTGCTCAGCATGAGCGTTATAATGAAAGAAAACATCGAAATCTAGATTGCATTGGCTTATGTACTATTGAAAGGTTTACATGTGTGTGTCTGTGACTGGACCTCGCAGATGGCCAGTAACAGACTGTTGATTATAATATGTCTAATCGTTTCTGTCATCATTAATTTTATTATAATTGATAATTTGTTACATGAGTAAATGGCTACCTGGTACAGATGGGTGGCATGGCGTGATCTTAGTTTACTAATACAGTAGAGGGTAAGGGTTGGCTATGCATAACTAGGAACATGTCCACAATGATTTTTCACAATACATCAACCCTCTCGTGAACCTCGTTCACGACACGCATGGCTCTAGTGAGATGAGTCCTCGCCAGTAGGTTGGTTCTGGCTGCAGGCACAGCAAGCAGGGGCGGGCGCCGCCGCCTCCACACGTACCGGTCAGGCACATGGTTAAGGGGACGGCTGTTTATCATCTGTTCTACTTCGGCTACTAATGTTTGAAGTGTCTCATCTCGTGGCGCTCGTTCTTTCAATATAATCAGTGCGTCTTTCACACTTCTGATTAAACGTTCCCCAGTGAGGGCTGGCAGGTGAAATGAAAACTCAAGTTGTTGCCGTACTGTAGGTCATTGCTCCGTTTTTGAGTGTCTCCGTGTCCAGCTCTAGAACACATTTCTTCAGCTCCTCATTAGATTCTCTCAAGTTCGTACCATTGTCTGAGTACAAGTACCGTGGCCAGCCTCTTCTGGCTGCCATTCGTCTAAGAGCCATTATTAGTGCGTCTGTGGTCTGCTGGTTCACTATCTCAATGTGAATGGCTCTTACGGTGAGGCAAGTGAAGATAACACTGTACCTCTTCTCTCAACGTCTGCCATATATCATACCTAAACAGACTATGTTCTGGATAGAAGACATTACACAGAAATAACTTTCAAAAATGGATTTACTTACCCATATATATGGATTTATTCCAGATGTTAAAATATCTCAATATTTCTTGGCTGAATCAAACTGCGCACGCTATACGGATGTCGTTTCGAGACGTCGGAAAAGGGTATACATATTGTGTTTTTATTTTTTCTGCATATATGTGGTTAGCTTTGAGTACTTCAAAATTCATTTATTTGCACGAATTTAGGTTTACAACATACTATGATCTTAAAAGTATAATGACCCTTTACATTCTGCCATTACATATGGTGTCTATAATGCTTTTATTTAACAGATGGTTCAATATATACGAGAAAGATTGGCAGTTCTATGGTGTCAGTAAGCTCTCCCGATTCATGCAGCTCGTCAGGTTTCGAATGCAGGTAATCTTTCATCAGCTAAAACCTTTTAATTTAATGCACAAAAAGTGCATCAGAAGTCACTAGAATGTCGATTGTGTTAGTGTCCGTGTCCACTGATCTCGCGCGGCCCCTTCAACAAACTCGACAGTGTTTGGAATAAAACAAAGATAGAGTAAAATATAGATTTCACTTTTTATTATAAAAATGGAGAAAAAATTAATGGTCGTTACGCTTGGTAATTTTACACAAGACGTGTGTTGCCACACGTCATAAACATTTTCTTCTATGACGTGTGTTGCCAAACGTCATAACCATTTTAATATTTTTATCTTCAAATCATATTGAACAGACAGTAATACAAACGGCTCGGCTTATTATCTGTGTTTGTTATTAATTAGTTAGGTAGGTTATAAAATTATTATTCTCTTTAACGCCTTAATTATGCCTCCTCTGATAAGTCCAGTGTAGCGCTTGTTGCAAACGACCAACATTTTCGTCCCAATTACCTGCGGAAAATTGCGGAGACACTCGAGCGACTGCGGCCGACGGGGAGCGGAGAGGTGTGCGATGAAAACAAAAGTACTAGATCACAGCGGGCATGCCACGACAGAGCGCCCGAGTAGGTATGTAACTACTGCATTATACTCCATCTGATGTTTATTCTTTGCATGTCAGTACGCTCTCCGCTTCTGCATAGAGCAATCGATGGCTATGTTCGTGTACATGTGCGAGACGCCGTGTTTGTGCACGTACTGGTGCGATGACGACTGGCAGTGGGACTCCTCAGACCTGATCAACTCACCCTTCCGCTCCCCCACTGTCACCCTGTTTTACTTCAGTCTTATGATGTCGGAGGACGGACCTTACTACACCACGGATCCAGCGCAGTTTGAGGTAGGCTTTTGTATAGCTTTTGAGTTTTGGTAAGCGTTGATCACTTTAGGTGTTTATAACTTGACCGACGCTTGCCTTTTTACGTCGCTGCTAAAATAGCTGTATAGTAGAGTATGGATGGGCAAGGTTTTAATATTTGAACTTTTGAATGGATAACATAAACGTGTGCAGTCGTGGGACCGCCGTCAGGAACGAAGTTCCTTTGCACGTATGATTTAGAACAAAAACAAAATTTTCGTAGCCGTCATTGTGGATCTCCTGTCGATCAGCTTTAGCACGAAAACTATGAAAACGACACCTATGACTAAAAAAGAGAACATTTTCGCAGCCGCCATCTTGGATTTGTATTTTGATCAAATTCACACTTTCTCCTAGAAAGAAACAGGGAGTGAGTGTAAATTCACACACTCTCTCTCTCTTTCTTTGAATTAGAAGAAGACAGTCGCAAATTGTAACCTTTTTTCGCGTGACGATTTCTGCCAGTGCATTCCTACCGCTAGCCGCGAAGTTCTTAAACAACTTCGTTACAAAAAAAATATGTAGGAACGGAGAAAGGAAAGGAATACGTAAAGATCGTGACTTTCTGTAAATTCTGCCTTCCCGAAAAAGACAGTTAGGCGCGAATTAGATACAGAATACAAAGTGAACTTTACATACAGTACACAAAGTGTTTAACCTGTTTAAGACCATGCTCATGGATTTCAGATAGTAATTCAGCGTCTGTTCCGCGAGATGCTGTACCGCTGCCACTTCATTCCTCAAGTGCACCCCATGATCATGACCGGCCTGGTCTTCGATAAGGAGCTGTTCCTCACATCCATTGGTACGTTTAGTCACGGTGAAAATCGCGCGGGTTTTATTTATACAGCATGTATCTGAAACGACAGAACAACTTCAACTTTACTCACGGTAAACAGGTACAATAACGAATATGTAATCATAGAAAAATAAACATAGAAAATTATCATAGAAATCATTAGAATTTGCAATATAACTCTATTAAGGCGAATTTTTTTTAACTTTTATACAGAATAATTCTTATACTGCGAGAAAATTTTGATTTTTTGCCAGTTTTTCCATACAAAAACAGATGGCAATTTATTAAAGATATCTGACTTTAATAAAATCAGCCCTTAGTAGTAATTGATTGAAGTTATAAAACATCACGTTTCATACCAATGTAAGCTAAGACAGCATTTGTGATTTTAATGATCCACATTCTGTAAATACATGTTTATTACTGTCGAGAATCCATACTAATATTATAAATTCGAAAGTAACTCTGTCTGTCTGTCTGTCTGTCTGTCTGTATGTTACCTTTTCACGCCTAAACCACTGAACGGTTTTTGATAAAATTTGGCAAGGAGATAGATGGCATCCCGGGGAAGGACAAAGGCTACTTTTTATCGACATACCACGCGGGTGAAGCCGCGGGCGGACGTTATTTATATATATATTCTTATCATAAAACCTGATACTGAGCTGCAAATTACAAAAAGGTTAGATATTCACTATGAGATCCATTGTTTTATTACAAAAACAATATTTAGAATAGACCAACATTTGTTTCAAACTCAACGTTATCCTCAGGCCTGATGGAGCCGAACGTGGTGGATTATAGAGAGAGGCTACTAAAAGCGTACAAGAAAGCCGTCATCCCATTGATAGCTTACATGATGCAGTATGAGTGTTACAAGGAAATATACGCGCTGGACATTGAGTCGTATGTAGAGTAAGTACCTATCCATAAAAGTACTCTGTGGTAAGTATTGACACAAGAAAAGTTTTTAACAAAAATGCAGGCGGCCCATCTGATGCGCCCCCTATGGGACATCTGTAGCACTATGCTTCGCAGGTGCTTTGGTAACTCAGCAGCAGTGTTCTTGATATTTTGGTCATAACTTCCATACCTTTTCTGATAGAAAGCTGTACTATGGCTCTATTTTTTTTCCTATCCTACGCTGTCCCACTCCTGGGCAAAGGCCTCTCTCCACTCCTTCCATAATTCGCGAGCCCGCGCGTCCTCCTTTCAGTTTTGATGGAACCTATCCAGCTCGTCCCGCTATCTCCTACGTGGTCGCCTCACTGTCTCAGGGCACCAGTTCTGTGCTATTTAGGCTCACAGTTTGGCCGACGTGTCCTGCCGGACTGGGCATATTTAAGTTGGGCAGCCTTTTCAGCCACGACAGCTATCTTTGTTTTAGAGCGCAGTTTTGTGTTAAAAACACGATTGTGATCACCAGACTTATAATCATCATTGTGATTATGATTATGGTGACATTTAATGCCAGAAAAAGGCACAGTTCCTGAGAAAATCTTTAATAATTTAAATTGTTTTTTTTATGTACTTATGTTTTTGTAATGAATTTAAATATTTTAATGAATTTCCTGATTTTATAATAATATTGATATTTATGTTATTTAATTTTTAGTTATAATAGTATGATTGGTTACTCGAGGAGCTCGTGGCTAAGTAATAACAGCCGCTCGGGTCGATCCATCAGGTTAAGCTACGCTTGCCGGGGTTGGTCCATTGATGGGTGACCATTTTCACATATCGAGACTCCTCCGTGCCTCGGAAAGCACGTTAAGCGGTTGGTCCCGGCTGTCATTTGTGGATCTTTGACGGTCGTTACGAGTCGTCAGAAGCACGAAAGTCTGACAACCAGTTTAACCAAGGGGTATTGTGCAAGCCTTTTTTATGATAATTTACTTTTATATCTTTGTCTATGTTACTTTTATATGTTTGTCTATTTTTTCCTTGAGCAATACGACGTTCTCTATTGCGAGACGGCAATGTATAATTAGCTAGAGTGTACGCTACACTGTTAGTCGCTCCAAACCATTCTGGTGTATTATAAAAATTGGCGAACATACTCGCTAGAGCAATAGATTGAGGCGTCCTGTACATGTTTTCTGCAAGTAAATTAAATCCATCAAGAAAGCCTATGTAATCCTGAGATATCGCTAATTTTAAATAGCTTATCAAGCCACCCTTCAGATTCTCGGAAACGATTTTAAATGTGTCTCTCATTGAAATAACTCGTGAAAGGTCCATTCTGTTTACCATTTCGCGATGCTGACGGAAAGTCTCTATCAACATAGAAATTTGAACCATCATATCAGATTCAATAGATAACTGTCGCTGAACGCTAAACAAAGATTTGAATGATTGCGGTAAATACAAAAAGTAGAGGAATATGCTTTTCATGTTAATAGTCATTCTTAATGGAGGACCATGAATCCTATCCTCAGGGTTATTCATATGGCACACGACTCGGGTAGGTAATCTTAAACCATGCTCATAAAACGATCTAACGAACGAGGATAACCTTATTAAATACGTAGCATATCTTTCTTGAAAAGCAGATAAAAAAGATGAAAAACTCTCTTTATCAAGTGTATTAATCGTGGAACAGATGTTGAAAATTTGATGCCACATTGGAGGTAAAACTGCAGTTAGCTCTTCCGGCGATATGGCAGCATCAGCGGGGACTATGGGCCTTTCATTTCCATAGACAGGCGAATTAACCACATCCTCATATAAGCCATTATGTATACGCGTCTCTGCAACAATATTATGATTCAACCAACCTGCACCATGATTTATGTCCGTCGCGAGTGAAAGCGTATCCTGATTTACTCTGCCCTTATATGACATACCCGTTCTAGTCCCTTGAGCTTGGGTCAAATTGAAGCCGTGTATATTATCCATCATATACTCATCCAACAACTCAGCCTGATCCTCTGATATATTCGTAAACGTTCTTGAACAGGTAAACAGCAACTTACAGATGAGAACAGCCAAAACTCTTAGCTTTGGAGAAAGCGTCAACATAGAAGTTAAGTCGAAATCAAGTAAAACCTGAGAAGGGTTCAGTAAGCAAAAGAAAATTCTCTCAAAGTCACCATGCGCTTCGCTAGTTAAAGACATGGACATAAGATCTTTAATTATAGACGATCTCGAGGAACTAATATTTAAAGACGAAGCTAAATCGGAAGGTGGAATAGAGAGCTCGCCCTGCATTTGAGTAAAGGACATACATCCGACAATAGAAATGAAGTTAGACAGAGGGAAACTCTCCAAAAGACGAGGAAGTATGTTGCTTCTATGTTCTATTTTCGCTACACATGCAATATCAGGCAACGCTGGATCGCTATGCTGCAACATCAAACCTCTTCTCTTACAAAAGAGAATGAAACGTGCCTTATGATCGAGAAAGTTTCGTGAAGTCGCTAATGATCGACTATGCTCAATAATACTATTAGTGAACTCACGCCTTATATTGACCAAAAACTCTGGACAGACGACACCCATACTGACCCTCATTCCTTCTCGTCTAAGTCGGGTTTGAAATGACAGCACCTCACGCCACGCTAAATTATTCCGCGAAAAAACACTATCAGCGGCGGAAACATCTATTCCATTCGTGTTATCCTTGGGCACTTGTTCATTCGCAACGAATTCATGTGGAGGGTTTTGAACGACCTTCACCTGTGAAATATAGGCTTGAGTCACGCAATCGGTTATTGATTGAATTAATTCCATGGGTGTTGAAGCGCTACGAAATGTCGAAATGGATAAAGGAACGAGCACAAAACGGTTAGCATCAGAAATAGGTATCAGCTTGTAACAAGGAGGAAAATGCGTGACCACTTCTATCATAATACCTTAGAGCCACCCATGGCGAAAGACGTAGATTTAGGTCATTTGGCTACACATGTGCGCACGCTTGGCCTTATCTGGCAACCCGCCCGTGACGTAATTGGTTTTAACACGGGAGTCCATAAGGGTGTGTTGCCACAGAAGCTCACCAAGCGAGAGGTATTAGCCCATGTCATGCGAGTCTATGATCCTCTTGGAATCATTGCTCCAATCGTTGTTCGAGGCCGCATCTTGTTTCAAAATGCTTGGCGTAAGGGTTTGGAGTGGGATGAGAAGCTCTCTCAAGATGACACCGCTGCGTGGAGGTCCTGGTTTCAGGATTTATCCTCTGTTTCTAATTTACGAATTCCGCGTCGTTATAACTTAGGTGATTTAGAGCTAGCAAGCAGTGAACTTCATGTGTTTTCTGACGCCAGTGAGTCCGCCTTTGCCGCTGTCGCTTATTGGCGTTTTCTGTACGCTAACGGTGACGTTAGACTCTCGCTTATCTGCAGCAAAGCTCGCGTGTCACCCCTTAAGCCTGTCTCAATTCCCCGTTTAGAGCTCCAAGGTGCTCTGATGGCTGCACGTCTTGCTACGTATATATGCGAAGCCCACCGACTCAAACCGACGAGACGCGTTTTCTGGTGTGACTCAATGACGACCTTAGGTTGGCTTCGCAGTGACGCTCGCACTCTTAAGCCATTTGTTTCTCATAGAGTAGGTGAGATACTGGAGGTCACGGACATCGGTGAGTGGCGTTGGATTCCGAGTGATTCAAACGTGGCAGATGATGCAACTCGGGTCAAACGATTACTGTTAACTCCAGAATCTCGCTGGATTTCAGGTCCTGCCTTTCTGCTCTCCTCGGACTGGCCCACTGAACCCGTGATCGATGTCAGTGGACTAGGCCGTGAAGAATTCAAACATCATGTTCATCTCATCACTGATACTGACTTGCCCGCGCCAATCTCCGCGGATCCGCTGCGTTTCAGCTCCTGGCTGAGAATGGTGCGAGCAACAGCAAAAGCGCATCAATTTATTTCATTAATGCGTATGCGTAGTCTGCAAAGACGAGGCGTTGACGCCAATTTAACTCTTCTTGAAGGAAGTTTATGCTCATTTATTCCCTCTTGCACATCCTCTCCAAATAATCTCAACCTAGCAAAGAGAATAACAGCAAAAGATTTACGCCTGGCCGAAACCCACATCTTACGCCAGTCTCAGCTCGATTCTTTTAAAGAAGATTTCTTGCGGATTAAGAACCAACAACCGTTGCCTCGCAATAGCCGCCTGTTCAAGTTGTCGCCATTTATAGATGATGACAATCAGTTGCGAATGGCAAGCCGCATTGTTGCTGCCTCAGCCATTACAGACAACACTAAGCGTCCGCTCATTCTGCATGGAAAGCACCCTGCAGTTCGTCTTTTGATCCACAAATATCACCAGAAAGCCGCGCATTCACACCTAGATTTGGTAATGAACGAGCTTCATCAACATTACTGGATTATTGGACTCAGAAACGCTGTCCGATTCGTGGCTCGTACCTGTCAGCTGTGCAAATTGCGCCGTGCTAGACCGTTTCAACCACCTATGGGAAATCTGCCAGAAGCTCGCCTAGCTCATCATCAAAGGGCCTTCTCATTCACCGGTCTAGATTATTTTGGACCCATTCATGTCACGGTTGGCAGAAGCAAGCAGAAGCGCTACGTGGCCCTATTTACATGCTTGGTCGTCCGCGCCGTACATCTGGATGTGGTGCATAGCTTATCGACTGACTCGGCGATCATGTGTCTACGCCGCTTCGTTTCGCTCCGTGGAACCCCTGTGGAGATTTGGTCCGACAACGGCACTGCCTTTGTTGGGGCCAGCCGAGAACTGCGAGAGTTGTACGGTGATGCAGTTCAAGATTACGCCGCCAACGAGTCCATAAACTGGCGTTTCATTCCCCCCTCAGCACCATTTATGGGTGGAGCTTGGGAGCGCCTTGTCCGAAGCGTCAAGGGAGCGCTGAAAGTGTCTCTACATGAGCGGAATCCCTCTGATGAGGTACTCAGGACCCTGCTGGCTGAAGCTGAAGCCTTGGTAAATTCGCGGCCATTAACGACGGTTTCATTCGATGCCGATGCCGAAGAAGCTCTAACCCCAGCTCACTTTCTTCTAAACGGATCACCAGGGCGTTCCATCCCAGCCACGCTTCAGGAGTCGGACCTCTCGAGCAGAAGTCATTGGCGGAGGGCACTCAAACTAGCCGATCATTTCTGGCAGCGGTGGGTCCGAGAATACCTGCCTTCTTTGTCACCCAGAAGGGGTGGAGGCACCGCACCTTCAATTGCTGTAGGAGACGTGGTCGTGATTTGGGACATGTAAGAACAATCAAAATCATTCCAACATAAGATTTGTAACAAAGAAACAAACACGAAAGATTACCTTGAGACGCGCTAGTTACTTAGTGACCCGCCCTCCTAGAACAAACTATGGAAGACGAAATTTGGAATATGAGGGTGTTACAATTTATAATAAATTACCATCAGTAATAAAAGAAGAACAGAGTTATGCCCGGTTCAAAAAGCTAGTAAGAACTCACACAATTAATACATACACATAAGAGAACAAAAGAAAAAAAAAAAAAAAAAATACAGCGGTGTATATGTGTATATATATATATATTAACATAAATAACATACACACATTGGGATATAGATTAACTATACATACCTCTAAATTAAGAATACACATTAGTAATACCTTAAATTAAACAAAACCAAATAAAATCCAATGGCCAAAATGGTTTATAAACTATGTATGTACCCAAAATGTATACTTAAATAGAACATTCAACTAAAAATAAAATAGCCTTATAAAAATAAACTTGCTAACAGATTATGCCATCAATGCCACATCTAGTAAAAATCAACTTCATACATCCATGTTTGTTTACCTATAACTCGTAACGATCAAGTTTATGTTAATTATCTGTTTACCCACTTTTTTTTCTTTTCTTTGTTTTTTGTTATTTTATTATCGTACATCTGTGCGCACTAAATTATTAATCTTAGTTTTAAATATTGTTTCTCAGTAAGTGAATTATGTATGCAATTCTTTATGAGAAATAAAGTTGTTCTAACCTTAACTGTCGGTGAAATTTGTTCAAAGGTTCGTCAGTGATTTGTACTTCTAGAATAGGGTTTTCAGTGCTGGTATGTGCAGTGGCTGTCGTGGAGCCTGTTCGTGACGGTGGTCGCTCTGATGGGTTAGCTAACATTGACTCGGTCTCCTCATTGTTAATTTCCACTCGGGATAAAGCGTCGGCATTGGTGTTATATCTTCCCTTTTTGTAAACTATAGTGTAGTCGTATTCGCTTAGTTTTAGGCGCCATCTAGTCAGTCTTGAGTTAGGCTCCTTAAGGTTCATTATCCACTGTAGTGGTTTGTGGTCTGTGAATATTTTAAATTTACGACCAAATAAGTAAGGCCTGAAGTACTTTGTAGCCCATACTATAGCTAAAAGCTCCTTCTCGATAGTACTATAATTGGTTTCACTATCGTTCAAAGTTCTTGAGGCGTAACAGATAGGTTTATCTGAGCCAATGGTACCTTGTGAGAGTATAGCGCCGATAGCTACGTTAGAGGCGTCAGTGGTTAATATAAACTCTCTAGTAAAGTCGGGGTACTGTAAGATTGGGTCATTTGTAAGTAAAGTCTTACATCTGTTAAAACAGTCAATGTAGTCGGTGTCAAAAGTAATTTTGTTAGTCTTTTTAAGGCATTTAGTCATAGGCTTGGTAACGCGGGCAAAGTCCGGGATAAATTTCCTGTAATAACCTAATAATCCGAGAAACTGTTTTATTTCTTTCGTGGTTTTAGGTAATGGGTATTTTTCTATAGCCGCTATTTTATCAGGATTAGGTTTAACACCTTCTCCACTAATTACATGACCTAAGAATACCGTTTCCAACTTTAAAAATTCGGACTTATCCATTTGAATCTTAAAGTTGGATTCCTGTAATCTACTGAATACTTTTTCTAAGTTAATCATGTGTTCTTGCAATGACGTACTAAAGATGATGACGTCATCGAGATACACAAGGCAGATGTCATTTTGTAATCCTCTGAGTACATTATCCATCACTCTTTGGAAGGTAGATGGTGAGTTCTTTAAACCCATGGGCATGCGCAAAAATTCAAAGTGCCCATGCTCTACGTTAAAGGCTGTCTTCGGTATGTCGTCAGCGTGCATCTCACATTGATAAAATCCAGATGCTAGATCTAGAGTAGTAAAGTACTGGCATTTACCAAGCTTGTCAAGTATGTCAGTTATGTTAGGTATCGGGTATTTGTCGTCTATGGTCTTGTCATTTACTTTACGAAAGTCAACTACTATTCTCCACTTCTGTTTGCCTGATGCGTCTGCCTTCTTAGGAACTACCCAAATGGGTGAGCTCCAAGCTGATTCAGAAGGTCTTATGATACCTTGGTCTAGCATCTTAGTAATTTGGTCTCTAACTTCTTGTCGGTGAACAAATGGGTAGCGGTAACTTTTCGTATAAACTGGAAGTTCGTCGGTCGTCTTGATATGGTGCTTTATTTTATTTGTAAAAGTCAAAGGTTCTCCCTCTACATAGAATACGTCAGCAAAACGACTGCATAAAGTCTCTAAGTTAGTTTTTTCTTCAATATTTAAATGATCTGTACGAAGTCGAGATAAAACTTCTTTAACGCGCCTAGGATCTTGTTTAGTGCTAGTGCACTCATTATTAAATATCTCCGCTTGTAAAGGGCGTTCAAATGTAACGAGTGAGTCATAATCGGTCGGGTTTTCAATTTCAACGATGCCCGTACAGTCGGTTACGCGAGTAATGCATTCATGTATAATGCAATTACTGTGTATTTGCTGAGCTATGGAAACGTCACCGTCTGGGCTATAGATAGGAATATTTAATAGTTTTGATGAGTTCGCGGGAATGGTTTCCTGATAACTGGACCTTTTACATTGATAAAACCGAATAGGTATTGTTGTAAAATCTGTAATTAAATAGTTATTTTTAAGATCAATCTGTGCTCCGTCAAGTAAATCTAGGCCTATTAGTCCGTCAAAGTAATTATGAAACTTATAAATGAAAAACTTAACATTCGTAGGGTTATTAAATTCAGGAAAATTCGGAACAGTAATTGAATGGTTGTGTGTGCTAGTTACACGGGCATTTGTTACTTCAAAGGGGTCAAAATTCAAAGGTATGTGCGAAAAGTATTGCTCGACTGCCTCAGGACTAATAAAAGACTGGTTAGCCCCGGTATCTACTAATAACTTAAGTGGTGGGTCCGATATCTGAATGTAACGTAATTCCCTTTTAGATTGTATATTTAACTCTATTTTAACCCTTTTTGATCCTTTTCCTTGAGAAAATCCGGATTAGCACCAGAGGTAGGCTTTGGTGCTTCTAAGCAATTCGCGTTGTTAGTACTCTGTGGCTGTGTGTCATCTTGTACATATAAAATATTCTCAGGCTCGGTTTGATTGTAGTAATTGAAGTCGGGATAGTCGTAGTAACAGGAATAGTCAGGCTGTTCATAGTAATAGTCGGGGTAATAATAAGCGTTTTCAGGGTCTGTCATCTCGTTAAAATTCATTTCTCGTGTCTTGAAGTAATTACTAGGTGGTGGGTTCCCTGATCTTTGCCAATTATTTCCTGGTAACCCTATTGGTTTTTGTACGAAGTGACTAACGCCGCTCATTGGTTTCGGACCTGTATATTGCGCTGACGGATTTGCGTTCGGTAATCTAAATATATTACTCTGGGGATGGTAGTTTGGCGGGGGTGCACGAAACATTTGGTGGGTTCGACTAACCATGTTAGGGGCACGATGAGGTACCTGATTATGCTGGAAGGGTGGCCTCCATTGCTGCTGCTGCTGCAGCGGCGTGGGCATAGGCTTATGCCAGCTCGTGCCTACATTCGCAAAGCTAAAAGGTCTGGGCGTGGTCATAAGGGCCGCTGGTGGCATTCTATGGGTTAAATGCGCTTGTTGTGTCGGGTTACGTTGCTCAGGAATACTTTCGTTGCGTTGCTGTAGGTACATGACATTTAATTCCTGCTGTACATACAAATTCCAGAGCCTTTTCTATAGTTTCGGGTCTCATACATCGAATACGGGACCCTAAAGGTTCTTTAAGACCTCTGACATAAGACTGTAACGTCAGTTTTCTATAAAGGTCGCGTTTTGCTTCGATAGTAGTAGCTATATTTTCATGCAGAGTGACATAAGTCATTATAGTACTAAAAAGGGTCTGGCATTTGTCATAATATTCCTGCGGAGTGCTGTTTCCTTGGGCTAGTAAGGACATGTCATTATAAAGGGCGGTCTCGTCCCTTTGATCGGAAAAGTTGTTAATTAAAGCGTCACGGATCCCTTGCCAATTTTCAGGTATACCATTGGAATTTATAGTTGTAGCTGCAGATCCCGTAATTTTATTTAAGATACCGTTTATTATACATAGGTTAGTGAACTCGTAGCTCGGGTCATCTCTGACGTATTGTATTACGAGCTGATCACATATTTTAATGAAACGTGTTAGAACATTCGGATTTCCATCAAAGTCTGGCAATGGGCGTAAGGCCCTAAAGATAGTATCGGGGTTCAATTCCATTTCGTCACTACTAAATAATGTGTCTAAACCTAAACTATCTGAATCTATAAACCTATTTAAATCTACTTCCCTAGTCCTATTTATCTGTCTGGAAGAGACAGATCTCGTCCTAGTTTTCCTTGGATGAAAAATCTTGAATTAATATTATATAAGGGGTTAAAAGAAAGGAGTCGGGAGCAACACTCAAAGAAAGTTTCAAGCACTTACATATACATGGTTTTCCTTGGTGTATCGATGGCTGGATACGTCCTCAGCTGCGTCTTCTTATGTTCGGATATTCGATGAGGTACTTGGAAATACCGACAGCGACTATCGGAGTCAGCAGATAAACGATTTTTGGAAATCTATACCGCGCCGCGCACTGCCTCGAATATCCTACCGACTGCGCCAATTACGAAGGTGGCAACCGGAGGACTTAAAAAAAACCAAAATTATTTATAAAGGTTTTAATTAAGATAAAAATTACAATTTAACTTATATTAGTTTTTAGGTCTATATTCGGACGATGCTAGTACCGAAGTGTGTTACCAAAAATATTCTGTAATATTACGATACAATAAGTATGCTAACCGTGGATGCGGCATCAGCGGATTTGGAAGTAGGTGGCCACTCGGCGGCACGAGGCGTCCGTTCGCTGAGTCAGCAGGTGGCGTGTTGGAATTTTGTGTGGAAACATCCGTTTGACGTAATTACCATATCATGTCGCTATTCAGCTGATTTGGTGTAGGCAGGGCACGTAACAAGCTAGATGTATTTAAATAGGAATTACTTAATATTATACTCTTATACAAATATATTACTGTGGTAAACAGTATTTTTTGATAAATAAAATCCGAGTAGTTTTTAAGAAAACGACTACCTACCCGTATATTAACATAATACTTAATATTCTTCAATCGCTGTCAGTTTTTATAAAATTACCGCCTCAAACATTCTAAACAATGACCCACTGTCATGTTTCCATGTACTAACTCCATTTGGATATCTTGTATGAACTCATCATTGAGTACATATTTCTTCTTTCTTATTTTCTTTTTATTTGTAATCATATTATTAGAAACTCTATAATATGCCGGATCCTTGACCAAGGTTTTAAAAAAATGTATAATGTTAGGATTTTTTTTTCCAATTGTATGGTTTAATTTATGATGCCATGATTCTAAAGCGTTTGTTGTTCGATGCTGTTCACCGTATACACACCATACTTTAATGAACTCGTCTATCATCCACTGCTTTTTCATATATGCTCTAAATTTTTTAATGTCATCTTCTTGTGTATTCTTGCGAGTAATATATTTCCAGCCATTTAAAATTTCATTCGGCGGCAATAGTGGCAATACGGCGCTTAATGCCACTTCTCTTATCTTGTTTTCATCATTAGATTTAGTTATCCCGAGCTTACGACCCTTCTCCCAAATGGAATGATTAAAATGATAATAGCATCCGGATATAATTACAGACGGAAACACAGTCGTTAAAGCTTTCATTGCAGCTCTTTCATAATCAGTTTTATATTTCTTTGGATCCCAGCCAGGTATTTGGGATTTAATCATGGAAAATAAAATGATGTATGATTCCATCTTCTTGTCACTCATAAGTGCGTAGACAAGCGGCACTATGTTCGTGTGGTTCACAGTACTTCCCAAATCTCCGTGAATGCTATAAAGTTGAATAAAGGGCGAGGGGCAGCTTTTAAAGGTTCCATCGCTATAAAAATCATGTACTTCATTCATAACCTTTTTTGCCTCTTTGATGCAAAAAGCTATAATACGGTTGTCACCATCAGAATAATCAGCCAATACAAAATTATTAAATTCCGGAGGAATTTGAACATTGATTCCTTGTTTAGATTTAAGGTGTGTTACTCCGGCTGCTGCATTTCTGAATCTATATAGAGATGATTTAATACTTTCAAAGCTCGGTAGCTCCTACTTTGCATACTAAGTCCAATCCTGAAGTTTGAAAGGACCCGACCATATCATTGTAACATTGTGGTACCGCTGGGTAATTTTCTTTTGTTAGTTGTTGTTTACAGCCGTAAAGTCGCTCATCTACTTCATTTTTTTAAAAGTCAGGTGTACATGAGTGTGCAGTTTCATGAAGGACATTGTTATCCTAAAATAATAAAAAATATAAGTAATCGTAGCGTACATTAAACAAATAAAATAAAGTTTATTAAAATAATTCATTACAAATTAACGTTCACAATAAGTGACAAACGTGCACAAAATGGCCGCCTGTTTCTCTTTTGTGTTGGCATGAGCGTGCACAAAATGGCCGCCTGTTTCTCTTTTGTGTTGGCATGAGCGTGCACAAACGTGTTGGCATGAGCTTTATGTTAAAAGTTTTTTCATATAAATAATAATAATAAATGAAAGCCGAACACTTACTTTTATCTTTATAATTCCTTTACACTTGTATTTTCGTTTGATGCATTCCCACACAGTTAACCCACTTTTATGTTTCCTTTTTATATGATATTGGAAACCTGCGCGAAGCAGAATAGTCCCGTGACGTCTTTTTATATAAACTAACGAAACTTCACCAGAACTGCACGACGCACTTGACCCTGACATTGTTGGGAATGCACTGGTAAGTGTTACGTCACTGGTCTACGAACCGACAACAGCATAGTGGAGGGGGTTGATCGACAGGATCGGAGCGCGGAAGTTATGGCTGATTGTAAATATATTGCAAATGTACATATTCATTACTATTTAGTTTGTGATAAGAACCTAATAATATAGTTTTAAGTAAAATAATTATATGATCTGTAATAGTTGTAGTACTGGAAACTGTACTTGTGCAGTTTTAATCTCAATAAATACAAATATTGTGATTTATAAAAATATATATCTTCCCAAGTAACGTGTAAAAGTTTTATCTAAGAAAATATAAAATATACCTATTTAAAACTTCGTTAGTGATACAATAATGAAACCCCATCACTATAATTCAGCTCTAGCATCGCCCCCACCGGAGGCGTATCACTTTATATTTCCCATCTGTCGCCACTGGTGAAAACTGGGAACTAGAAGAATGGCCATTCCCAGTTGTCGCCACTGGTGACAACTGGGAATAACCCGAATCGGCGATTTTGTCCAAAAATACACGGGTTACGTTAATGGCGATGTCTAGTACAATTAAACGTAAATAAGGAATATAGACAGGGAATGGAACAATGCGAATAAGGGTCTCCTCACAGCTTGCTCGATTCCATGCAGGTTCTTCTGCTGCTGCTTACTGCTGCACTTGTAGTTGCACACAAGACGTTCTATTGACGAATTTATTTGTTAGGTTCTTTGCAGACTAGCTGAAGTCTATGCGACCGATTATTGTGTCTATTAACGATCACTGATTCGCGACTTCCTAATCCGACCCGGCTGCGCCAGTCAAATATGAACGCGCAAAGGTATTTAAAAAAAAAAATATTTTACTTAATACAGGTTTGCTCAGCATGAGCGTTATAATGAAAGAAAACATCGAAATCTAGATTGCATTGGCTTATGTACTATTGAAAGGTTTACATGTGTGTGTCTGTGACTGGACCTCGCAGATGGCCAGTAACAGACTGTTGATTATAATATGTCTAATCGTTTCTGTCATCATTAATTTTATTATAATTGATAATTTGTTACATGAGTAAATGGCTACCTGGTACAGATGGGTGGCATGGCGTGATCTTAGTTTACTAATACAGTAGAGGGTAAGGGTTGGCTATGCATAACTAGGAACATGTCCACAATGATTTTTCACAATACATCAACCCTCTCGTGAACCTCGTTCACGACACGCATGGCTCTAGTGAGATGAGTCCTCGCCAGTAGGTTGGTTCTGGCTGCAGGCACAGCAAGCAGGGGCGGGCGCCGCCGCCTCCACACGTACCGGTCAGGCACATGGTTAAGGGGACGGCTGTTTATCATCTGTTCTACTTCGGCTACTAATGTTTGAAGTGTCTCATCTCGTGGCGCTCGTTCTTTCAATATAATCAGTGCGTCTTTCACACTTCTGATTAAACGTTCCCCAGTGAGGGCTGGCAGGTGAAATGAAAACTCAAGTTGTTGCCGTACTGTAGGTCATTGCTCCGTTTTTGAGTGTCTCCGTGTCCAGCTCTAGAACACATTTCTTCAGCTCCTCATTAGATTCTCTCAAGTTCGTACCATTGTCTGAGTACAAGTACCGTGGCCAGCCTCTTCTGGCTGCCATTCGTCTAAGAGCCATTATTAGTGCGTCTGTGGTCTGCTGGTTCACTATCTCAATGTGAATGGCTCTTACGGTGAGGCAAGTGAAGATAACACTGTACCTCTTCTCTCAACGTCTGCCATATATCATACCTAAACAGACTATGTTCTGGATAGAAGACATTACACAGAAATAACTTTCAAAAATGGATTTACTTACCCATATATATGGATTTATTCCAGATGTTAAAATATCTCAATATTTCTTGGCTGAATCAAACTGCGCACGCTATACGGATGTCGTTTCGAGACGTCGGAAAAGGGTATACATATTGTGTTTTTATTTTTTCTGCATATATGTGGTTAGCTTTGAGTACTTCAAAATTCATTTATTTGCACGAATTTAGGTTTACAACATACTATGATCTTAAAAGTATAATGACCCTTTACATTCTGCCATTACATATGGTGTCTATAATGCTTTTATTTAACAGATGGTTCAATATATACGAGAAAGATTGGCAGTTCTATGGTGTCAGTAAGCTCTCCCGATTCATGCAGCTCGTCAGGTTTCGAATGCAGGTAATCTTTCATCAGCTAAAACCTTTTAATTTAATGCACAAAAAGTGCATCAGAAGTCACTAGAATGTCGATTGTGTTAGTGTCCGTGTCCACTGATCTCGCGCGGCCCCTTCAACAAACTCGACAGTGTTTGGAATAAAACAAAGATAGAGTAAAATATAGATTTCACTTTTTATTATAAAAATGGAGAAAAAATTAATGGTCGTTACGCTTGGTAATTTTACACAAGACGTGTGTTGCCACACGTCATAAACATTTTCTTCTATGACGTGTGTTGCCAAACGTCATAACCATTTTAATATTTTTATCTTCAAATCATATTGAACAGACAGTAATACAAACGGCTCGGCTTATTATCTGTGTTTGTTATTAATTAGTTAGGTAGGTTATAAAATTATTATTCTCTTTAACGCCTTAATTATGCCTCCTCTGATAAGTCCAGTGTAGCGCTTGTTGCAAACGACCAACATTTTCGTCCCAATTACCTGCGGAAAATTGCGGAGACACTCGAGCGACTGCGGCCGACGGGGAGCGGAGAGGTGTGCGATGAAAACAAAAGTACTAGATCACAGCGGGCATGCCACGACAGAGCGCCCGAGTAGGTATGTAACTACTGCATTATACTCCATCTGATGTTTATTCTTTGCATGTCAGTACGCTCTCCGCTTCTGCATAGAGCAATCGATGGCTATGTTCGTGTACATGTGCGAGACGCCGTGTTTGTGCACGTACTGGTGCGATGACGACTGGCAGTGGGACTCCTCAGACCTGATCAACTCACCCTTCCGCTCCCCCACTGTCACCCTGTTTTACTTCAGTCTTATGATGTCGGAGGACGGACCTTACTACACCACGGATCCAGCGCAGTTTGAGGTAGGCTTTTGTATAGCTTTTGAGTTTTGGTAAGCGTTGATCACTTTAGGTGTTTATAACTTGACCGACGCTTGCCTTTTTACGTCGCTGCTAAAATAGCTGTATAGTAGAGTATGGATGGGCAAGGTTTTAATATTTGAACTTTTGAATGGATAACATAAACGTGTGCAGTCGTGGGACCGCCGTCAGGAACGAAGTTCCTTTGCACGTATGATTTAGAACAAAAACAAAATTTTCGTAGCCGTCATTGTGGATCTCCTGTCGATCAGCTTTAGCACGAAAACTATGAAAACGACACCTATGACTAAAAAAGAGAACATTTTCGCAGCCGCCATCTTGGATTTGTATTTTGATCAAATTCACACTTTCTCCTAGAAAGAAACAGGGAGTGAGTGTAAATTCACACACTCTCTCTCTCTTTCTTTGAATTAGAAGAAGACAGTCGCAAATTGTAACCTTTTTTCGCGTGACGATTTCTGCCAGTGCATTCCTACCGCTAGCCGCGAAGTTCTTAAACAACTTCGTTACAAAAAAAATATGTAGGAACGGAGAAAGGAAAGGAATACGTAAAGATCGTGACTTTCTGTAAATTCTGCCTTCCCGAAAAAGACAGTTAGGCGCGAATTAGATACAGAATACAAAGTGAACTTTACATACAGTACACAAAGTGTTTAACCTGTTTAAGACCATGCTCATGGATTTCAGATAGTAATTCAGCGTCTGTTCCGCGAGATGCTGTACCGCTGCCACTTCATTCCTCAAGTGCACCCCATGATCATGACCGGCCTGGTCTTCGATAAGGAGCTGTTCCTCACATCCATTGGTACGTTTAGTCACGGTGAAAATCGCGCGGGTTTTATTTATACAGCATGTATCTGAAACGACAGAACAACTTCAACTTTACTCACGGTAAACAGGTACAATAACGAATATGTAATCATAGAAAAATAAACATAGAAAATTATCATAGAAATCATTAGAATTTGCAATATAACTCTATTAAGGCGAATTTTTTTTAACTTTTATACAGAATAATTCTTATACTGCGAGAAAATTTTGATTTTTTGCCAGTTTTTCCATACAAAAACAGATGGCAATTTATTAAAGATATCTGACTTTAATAAAATCAGCCCTTAGTAGTAATTGATTGAAGTTATAAAACATCACGTTTCATACCAATGTAAGCTAAGACAGCATTTGTGATTTTAATGATCCACATTCTGTAAATACATGTTTATTACTGTCGAGAATCCATACTAATATTATAAATTCGAAAGTAACTCTGTCTGTCTGTCTGTCTGTCTGTCTGTATGTTACCTTTTCACGCCTAAACCACTGAACGGTTTTTGATAAAATTTGGCAAGGAGATAGATGGCATCCCGGGGAAGGACAAAGGCTACTTTTTATCGACATACCACGCGGGTGAAGCCGCGGGCGGACGTTATTTATATATATATTCTTATCATAAAACCTGATACTGAGCTGCAAATTACAAAAAGGTTAGATATTCACTATGAGATCCATTGTTTTATTACAAAAACAATATTTAGAATAGACCAACATTTGTTTCAAACTCAACGTTATCCTCAGGCCTGATGGAGCCGAACGTGGTGGATTATAGAGAGAGGCTACTAAAAGCGTACAAGAAAGCCGTCATCCCATTGATAGCTTACATGATGCAGTATGAGTGTTACAAGGAAATATACGCGCTGGACATTGAGTCGTATGTAGAGTAAGTACCTATCCATAAAAGTACTCTGTGGTAAGTATTGACACAAGAAAAGTTTTTAACAAAAATGCAGGCGGCCCATCTGATGCGCCCCCTATGGGACATCTGTAGCACTATGCTTCGCAGGTGCTTTGGTAACTCAGCAGCAGTGTTCTTGATATTTTGGTCATAACTTCCATACCTTTTCTGATAGAAAGCTGTACTATGGCTCTATTTTTTTTCCTATCCTACGCTGTCCCACTCCTGGGCAAAGGCCTCTCTCCACTCCTTCCATAATTCGCGAGCCCGCGCGTCCTCCTTTCAGTTTTGATGGAACCTATCCAGCTCGTCCCGCTATCTCCTACGTGGTCGCCTCACTGTCTCAGGGCACCAGTTCTGTGCTATTTAGGCTCACAGTTTGGCCGACGTGTCCTGCCGGACTGGGCATATTTAAGTTGGGCAGCCTTTTCAGCCACGACAGCTATCTTTGTTTTAGAGCGCAGTTTTGTGTTAAAAACACGATTGTGATCACCAGACTTATAATCATCATTGTGATTATGATTATGGTGACATTTAATGCCAGAAAAAGGCACAGTTCCTGAGAAAATCTTTAATAATTTAAATTGTTTTTTTTATGTACTTATGTTTTTGTAATGAATTTAAATATTTTAATGAATTTCCTGATTTTATAATAATATTGATATTTATGTTATTTAATTTTTAGTTATAATAGTATGATTGGTTACTCGAGGAGCTCGTGGCTAAGTAATAACAGCCGCTCGGGTCGATCCATCAGGTTAAGCTACGCTTGCCGGGGTTGGTCCATTGATGGGTGACCATTTTCACATATCGAGACTCCTCCGTGCCTCGGAAAGCACGTTAAGCGGTTGGTCCCGGCTGTCATTTGTGGATCTTTGACGGTCGTTACGAGTCGTCAGAAGCACGAAAGTCTGACAACCAGTTTAACCAAGGGGTATTGTGCAAGCCTTTTTTATGATAATTTACTTTTATATCTTTGTCTATGTTACTTTTATATGTTTGTCTATTTTTTCCTTGAGCAATACGACGTTCTCTATTGCGAGACGGCAATGTATAATTAGCTAGAGTGTACGCTACACTGTTAGTCGCTCCAAACCATTCTGGTGTATTATAAAAATTGGCGAACATACTCGCTAGAGCAATAGATTGAGGCGTCCTGTACATGTTTTCTGCAAGTAAATTAAATCCATCAAGAAAGCCTATGTAATCCTGAGATATCGCTAATTTTAAATAGCTTATCAAGCCACCCTTCAGATTCTCGGAAACGATTTTAAATGTGTCTCTCATTGAAATAACTCGTGAAAGGTCCATTCTGTTTACCATTTCGCGATGCTGACGGAAAGTCTCTATCAACATAGAAATTTGAACCATCATATCAGATTCAATAGATAACTGTCGCTGAACGCTAAACAAAGATTTGAATGATTGCGGTAAATACAAAAAGTAGAGGAATATGCTTTTCATGTTAATAGTCATTCTTAATGGAGGACCATGAATCCTATCCTCAGGGTTATTCATATGGCACACGACTCGGGTAGGTAATCTTAAACCATGCTCATAAAACGATCTAACGAACGAGGATAACCTTATTAAATACGTAGCATATCTTTCTTGAAAAGCAGATAAAAAAGATGAAAAACTCTCTTTATCAAGTGTATTAATCGTGGAACAGATGTTGAAAATTTGATGCCACATTGGAGGTAAAACTGCAGTTAGCTCTTCCGGCGATATGGCAGCATCAGCGGGGACTATGGGCCTTTCATTTCCATAGACAGGCGAATTAACCACATCCTCATATAAGCCATTATGTATACGCGTCTCTGCAACAATATTATGATTCAACCAACCTGCACCATGATTTATGTCCGTCGCGAGTGAAAGCGTATCCTGATTTACTCTGCCCTTATATGACATACCCGTTCTAGTCCCTTGAGCTTGGGTCAAATTGAAGCCGTGTATATTATCCATCATATACTCATCCAACAACTCAGCCTGATCCTCTGATATATTCGTAAACGTTCTTGAACAGGTAAACAGCAACTTACAGATGAGAACAGCCAAAACTCTTAGCTTTGGAGAAAGCGTCAACATAGAAGTTAAGTCGAAATCAAGTAAAACCTGAGAAGGGTTCAGTAAGCAAAAGAAAATTCTCTCAAAGTCACCATGCGCTTCGCTAGTTAAAGACATGGACATAAGATCTTTAATTATAGACGATCTCGAGGAACTAATATTTAAAGACGAAGCTAAATCGGAAGGTGGAATAGAGAGCTCGCCCTGCATTTGAGTAAAGGACATACATCCGACAATAGAAATGAAGTTAGACAGAGGGAAACTCTCCAAAAGACGAGGAAGTATGTTGCTTCTATGTTCTATTTTCGCTACACATGCAATATCAGGCAACGCTGGATCGCTATGCTGCAACATCAAACCTCTTCTCTTACAAAAGAGAATGAAACGTGCCTTATGATCGAGAAAGTTTCGTGAAGTCGCTAATGATCGACTATGCTCAATAATACTATTAGTGAACTCACGCCTTATATTGACCAAAAACTCTGGACAGACGACACCCATACTGACCCTCATTCCTTCTCGTCTAAGTCGGGTTTGAAATGACAGCACCTCACGCCACGCTAAATTATTCCGCGAAAAAACACTATCAGCGGCGGAAACATCTATTCCATTCGTGTTATCCTTGGGCACTTGTTCATTCGCAACGAATTCATGTGGAGGGTTTTGAACGACCTTCACCTGTGAAATATAGGCTTGAGTCACGCAATCGGTTATTGATTGAATTAATTCCATGGGTGTTGAAGCGCTACGAAATGTCGAAATGGATAAAGGAACGAGCACAAAACGGTTAGCATCAGAAATAGGTATCAGCTTGTAACAAGGAGGAAAATGCGTGACCACTTCTATCATAATACCTTAGAGCCACCCATGGCGAAAGACGTAGATTTAGGTCATTTGGCTACACATGTGCGCACGCTTGGCCTTATCTGGCAACCCGCCCGTGACGTAATTGGTTTTAACACGGGAGTCCATAAGGGTGTGTTGCCACAGAAGCTCACCAAGCGAGAGGTATTAGCCCATGTCATGCGAGTCTATGATCCTCTTGGAATCATTGCTCCAATCGTTGTTCGAGGCCGCATCTTGTTTCAAAATGCTTGGCGTAAGGGTTTGGAGTGGGATGAGAAGCTCTCTCAAGATGACACCGCTGCGTGGAGGTCCTGGTTTCAGGATTTATCCTCTGTTTCTAATTTACGAATTCCGCGTCGTTATAACTTAGGTGATTTAGAGCTAGCAAGCAGTGAACTTCATGTGTTTTCTGACGCCAGTGAGTCCGCCTTTGCCGCTGTCGCTTATTGGCGTTTTCTGTACGCTAACGGTGACGTTAGACTCTCGCTTATCTGCAGCAAAGCTCGCGTGTCACCCCTTAAGCCTGTCTCAATTCCCCGTTTAGAGCTCCAAGGTGCTCTGATGGCTGCACGTCTTGCTACGTATATATGCGAAGCCCACCGACTCAAACCGACGAGACGCGTTTTCTGGTGTGACTCAATGACGACCTTAGGTTGGCTTCGCAGTGACGCTCGCACTCTTAAGCCATTTGTTTCTCATAGAGTAGGTGAGATACTGGAGGTCACGGACATCGGTGAGTGGCGTTGGATTCCGAGTGATTCAAACGTGGCAGATGATGCAACTCGGGTCAAACGATTACTGTTAACTCCAGAATCTCGCTGGATTTCAGGTCCTGCCTTTCTGCTCTCCTCGGACTGGCCCACTGAACCCGTGATCGATGTCAGTGGACTAGGCCGTGAAGAATTCAAACATCATGTTCATCTCATCACTGATACTGACTTGCCCGCGCCAATCTCCGCGGATCCGCTGCGTTTCAGCTCCTGGCTGAGAATGGTGCGAGCAACAGCAAAAGCGCATCAATTTATTTCATTAATGCGTATGCGTAGTCTGCAAAGACGAGGCGTTGACGCCAATTTAACTCTTCTTGAAGGAAGTTTATGCTCATTTATTCCCTCTTGCACATCCTCTCCAAATAATCTCAACCTAGCAAAGAGAATAACAGCAAAAGATTTACGCCTGGCCGAAACCCACATCTTACGCCAGTCTCAGCTCGATTCTTTTAAAGAAGATTTCTTGCGGATTAAGAACCAACAACCGTTGCCTCGCAATAGCCGCCTGTTCAAGTTGTCGCCATTTATAGATGATGACAATCAGTTGCGAATGGCAAGCCGCATTGTTGCTGCCTCAGCCATTACAGACAACACTAAGCGTCCGCTCATTCTGCATGGAAAGCACCCTGCAGTTCGTCTTTTGATCCACAAATATCACCAGAAAGCCGCGCATTCACACCTAGATTTGGTAATGAACGAGCTTCATCAACATTACTGGATTATTGGACTCAGAAACGCTGTCCGATTCGTGGCTCGTACCTGTCAGCTGTGCAAATTGCGCCGTGCTAGACCGTTTCAACCACCTATGGGAAATCTGCCAGAAGCTCGCCTAGCTCATCATCAAAGGGCCTTCTCATTCACCGGTCTAGATTATTTTGGACCCATTCATGTCACGGTTGGCAGAAGCAAGCAGAAGCGCTACGTGGCCCTATTTACATGCTTGGTCGTCCGCGCCGTACATCTGGATGTGGTGCATAGCTTATCGACTGACTCGGCGATCATGTGTCTACGCCGCTTCGTTTCGCTCCGTGGAACCCCTGTGGAGATTTGGTCCGACAACGGCACTGCCTTTGTTGGGGCCAGCCGAGAACTGCGAGAGTTGTACGGTGATGCAGTTCAAGATTACGCCGCCAACGAGTCCATAAACTGGCGTTTCATTCCCCCCTCAGCACCATTTATGGGTGGAGCTTGGGAGCGCCTTGTCCGAAGCGTCAAGGGAGCGCTGAAAGTGTCTCTACATGAGCGGAATCCCTCTGATGAGGTACTCAGGACCCTGCTGGCTGAAGCTGAAGCCTTGGTAAATTCGCGGCCATTAACGACGGTTTCATTCGATGCCGATGCCGAAGAAGCTCTAACCCCAGCTCACTTTCTTCTAAACGGATCACCAGGGCGTTCCATCCCAGCCACGCTTCAGGAGTCGGACCTCTCGAGCAGAAGTCATTGGCGGAGGGCACTCAAACTAGCCGATCATTTCTGGCAGCGGTGGGTCCGAGAATACCTGCCTTCTTTGTCACCCAGAAGGGGTGGAGGCACCGCACCTTCAATTGCTGTAGGAGACGTGGTCGTGATTTGGGACATGTAAGAACAATCAAAATCATTCCAACATAAGATTTGTAACAAAGAAACAAACACGAAAGATTACCTTGAGACGCGCTAGTTACTTAGTGACCCGCCCTCCTAGAACAAACTATGGAAGACGAAATTTGGAATATGAGGGTGTTACAATTTATAATAAATTACCATCAGTAATAAAAGAAGAACAGAGTTATGCCCGGTTCAAAAAGCTAGTAAGAACTCACACAATTAATACATACACATAAGAGAACAAAAGAAAAAAAAAAAAAAAAAATACAGCGGTGTATATGTGTATATATATATATATTAACATAAATAACATACACACATTGGGATATAGATTAACTATACATACCTCTAAATTAAGAATACACATTAGTAATACCTTAAATTAAACAAAACCAAATAAAATCCAATGGCCAAAATGGTTTATAAACTATGTATGTACCCAAAATGTATACTTAAATAGAACATTCAACTAAAAATAAAATAGCCTTATAAAAATAAACTTGCTAACAGATTATGCCATCAATGCCACATCTAGTAAAAATCAACTTCATACATCCATGTTTGTTTACCTATAACTCGTAACGATCAAGTTTATGTTAATTATCTGTTTACCCACTTTTTTTTCTTTTCTTTGTTTTTTGTTATTTTATTATCGTACATCTGTGCGCACTAAATTATTAATCTTAGTTTTAAATATTGTTTCTCAGTAAGTGAATTATGTATGCAATTCTTTATGAGAAATAAAGTTGTTCTAACCTTAACTGTCGGTGAAATTTGTTCAAAGGTTCGTCAGTGATTTGTACTTCTAGAATAGGGTTTTCAGTGCTGGTATGTGCAGTGGCTGTCGTGGAGCCTGTTCGTGACGGTGGTCGCTCTGATGGGTTAGCTAACATTGACTCGGTCTCCTCATTGTTAATTTCCACTCGGGATAAAGCGTCGGCATTGGTGTTATATCTTCCCTTTTTGTAAACTATAGTGTAGTCGTATTCGCTTAGTTTTAGGCGCCATCTAGTCAGTCTTGAGTTAGGCTCCTTAAGGTTCATTATCCACTGTAGTGGTTTGTGGTCTGTGAATATTTTAAATTTACGACCAAATAAGTAAGGCCTGAAGTACTTTGTAGCCCATACTATAGCTAAAAGCTCCTTCTCGATAGTACTATAATTGGTTTCACTATCGTTCAAAGTTCTTGAGGCGTAACAGATAGGTTTATCTGAGCCAATGGTACCTTGTGAGAGTATAGCGCCGATAGCTACGTTAGAGGCGTCAGTGGTTAATATAAACTCTCTAGTAAAGTCGGGGTACTGTAAGATTGGGTCATTTGTAAGTAAAGTCTTACATCTGTTAAAACAGTCAATGTAGTCGGTGTCAAAAGTAATTTTGTTAGTCTTTTTAAGGCATTTAGTCATAGGCTTGGTAACGCGGGCAAAGTCCGGGATAAATTTCCTGTAATAACCTAATAATCCGAGAAACTGTTTTATTTCTTTCGTGGTTTTAGGTAATGGGTATTTTTCTATAGCCGCTATTTTATCAGGATTAGGTTTAACACCTTCTCCACTAATTACATGACCTAAGAATACCGTTTCCAACTTTAAAAATTCGGACTTATCCATTTGAATCTTAAAGTTGGATTCCTGTAATCTACTGAATACTTTTTCTAAGTTAATCATGTGTTCTTGCAATGACGTACTAAAGATGATGACGTCATCGAGATACACAAGGCAGATGTCATTTTGTAATCCTCTGAGTACATTATCCATCACTCTTTGGAAGGTAGATGGTGAGTTCTTTAAACCCATGGGCATGCGCAAAAATTCAAAGTGCCCATGCTCTACGTTAAAGGCTGTCTTCGGTATGTCGTCAGCGTGCATCTCACATTGATAAAATCCAGATGCTAGATCTAGAGTAGTAAAGTACTGGCATTTACCAAGCTTGTCAAGTATGTCAGTTATGTTAGGTATCGGGTATTTGTCGTCTATGGTCTTGTCATTTACTTTACGAAAGTCAACTACTATTCTCCACTTCTGTTTGCCTGATGCGTCTGCCTTCTTAGGAACTACCCAAATGGGTGAGCTCCAAGCTGATTCAGAAGGTCTTATGATACCTTGGTCTAGCATCTTAGTAATTTGGTCTCTAACTTCTTGTCGGTGAACAAATGGGTAGCGGTAACTTTTCGTATAAACTGGAAGTTCGTCGGTCGTCTTGATATGGTGCTTTATTTTATTTGTAAAAGTCAAAGGTTCTCCCTCTACATAGAATACGTCAGCAAAACGACTGCATAAAGTCTCTAAGTTAGTTTTTTCTTCAATATTTAAATGATCTGTACGAAGTCGAGATAAAACTTCTTTAACGCGCCTAGGATCTTGTTTAGTGCTAGTGCACTCATTATTAAATATCTCCGCTTGTAAAGGGCGTTCAAATGTAACGAGTGAGTCATAATCGGTCGGGTTTTCAATTTCAACGATGCCCGTACAGTCGGTTACGCGAGTAATGCATTCATGTATAATGCAATTACTGTGTATTTGCTGAGCTATGGAAACGTCACCGTCTGGGCTATAGATAGGAATATTTAATAGTTTTGATGAGTTCGCGGGAATGGTTTCCTGATAACTGGACCTTTTACATTGATAAAACCGAATAGGTATTGTTGTAAAATCTGTAATTAAATAGTTATTTTTAAGATCAATCTGTGCTCCGTCAAGTAAATCTAGGCCTATTAGTCCGTCAAAGTAATTATGAAACTTATAAATGAAAAACTTAACATTCGTAGGGTTATTAAATTCAGGAAAATTCGGAACAGTAATTGAATGGTTGTGTGTGCTAGTTACACGGGCATTTGTTACTTCAAAGGGGTCAAAATTCAAAGGTATGTGCGAAAAGTATTGCTCGACTGCCTCAGGACTAATAAAAGACTGGTTAGCCCCGGTATCTACTAATAACTTAAGTGGTGGGTCCGATATCTGAATGTAACGTAATTCCCTTTTAGATTGTATATTTAACTCTATTTTAACCCTTTTTGATCCTTTTCCTTGAGAAAATCCGGATTAGCACCAGAGGTAGGCTTTGGTGCTTCTAAGCAATTCGCGTTGTTAGTACTCTGTGGCTGTGTGTCATCTTGTACATATAAAATATTCTCAGGCTCGGTTTGATTGTAGTAATTGAAGTCGGGATAGTCGTAGTAACAGGAATAGTCAGGCTGTTCATAGTAATAGTCGGGGTAATAATAAGCGTTTTCAGGGTCTGTCATCTCGTTAAAATTCATTTCTCGTGTCTTGAAGTAATTACTAGGTGGTGGGTTCCCTGATCTTTGCCAATTATTTCCTGGTAACCCTATTGGTTTTTGTACGAAGTGACTAACGCCGCTCATTGGTTTCGGACCTGTATATTGCGCTGACGGATTTGCGTTCGGTAATCTAAATATATTACTCTGGGGATGGTAGTTTGGCGGGGGTGCACGAAACATTTGGTGGGTTCGACTAACCATGTTAGGGGCACGATGAGGTACCTGATTATGCTGGAAGGGTGGCCTCCATTGCTGCTGCTGCTGCAGCGGCGTGGGCATAGGCTTATGCCAGCTCGTGCCTACATTCGCAAAGCTAAAAGGTCTGGGCGTGGTCATAAGGGCCGCTGGTGGCATTCTATGGGTTAAATGCGCTTGTTGTGTCGGGTTACGTTGCTCAGGAATACTTTCGTTGCGTTGCTGTAGGTACATGACATTTAATTCCTGCTGTACATACAAATTCCAGAGCCTTTTCTATAGTTTCGGGTCTCATACATCGAATACGGGACCCTAAAGGTTCTTTAAGACCTCTGACATAAGACTGTAACGTCAGTTTTCTATAAAGGTCGCGTTTTGCTTCGATAGTAGTAGCTATATTTTCATGCAGAGTGACATAAGTCATTATAGTACTAAAAAGGGTCTGGCATTTGTCATAATATTCCTGCGGAGTGCTGTTTCCTTGGGCTAGTAAGGACATGTCATTATAAAGGGCGGTCTCGTCCCTTTGATCGGAAAAGTTGTTAATTAAAGCGTCACGGATCCCTTGCCAATTTTCAGGTATACCATTGGAATTTATAGTTGTAGCTGCAGATCCCGTAATTTTATTTAAGATACCGTTTATTATACATAGGTTAGTGAACTCGTAGCTCGGGTCATCTCTGACGTATTGTATTACGAGCTGATCACATATTTTAATGAAACGTGTTAGAACATTCGGATTTCCATCAAAGTCTGGCAATGGGCGTAAGGCCCTAAAGATAGTATCGGGGTTCAATTCCATTTCGTCACTACTAAATAATGTGTCTAAACCTAAACTATCTGAATCTATAAACCTATTTAAATCTACTTCCCTAGTCCTATTTATCTGTCTGGAAGAGACAGATCTCGTCCTAGTTTTCCTTGGATGAAAAATCTTGAATTAATATTATATAAGGGGTTAAAAGAAAGGAGTCGGGAGCAACACTCAAAGAAAGTTTCAAGCACTTACATATACATGGTTTTCCTTGGTGTATCGATGGCTGGATACGTCCTCAGCTGCGTCTTCTTATGTTCGGATATTCGATGAGGTACTTGGAAATACCGACAGCGACTATCGGAGTCAGCAGATAAACGATTTTTGGAAATCTATACCGCGCCGCGCACTGCCTCGAATATCCTACCGACTGCGCCAATTACGAAGGTGGCAACCGGAGGACTTAAAAAAAACCAAAATTATTTATAAAGGTTTTAATTAAGATAAAAATTACAATTTAACTTATATTAGTTTTTAGGTCTATATTCGGACGATGCTAGTACCGAAGTGTGTTACCAAAAATATTCTGTAATATTACGATACAATAAGTATGCTAACCGTGGATGCGGCATCAGCGGATTTGGAAGTAGGTGGCCACTCGGCGGCACGAGGCGTCCGTTCGCTGAGTCAGCAGGTGGCGTGTTGGAATTTTGTGTGGAAACATCCGTTTGACGTAATTACCATATCATGTCGCTATTCAGCTGATTTGGTGTAGGCAGGGCACGTAACAAGCTAGATGTATTTAAATAGGAATTACTTAATATTATACTCTTATACAAATATATTACTGTGGTAAACAGTATTTTTTGATAAATAAAATCCGAGTAGTTTTTAAGAAAACGACTACCTACCCGTATATTAACATAATACTTAATATTCTTCAATCGCTGTCAGTTTTTATAAAATTACCGCCTCAAACATTCTAAACAATGACCCACTGTCATGTTTCCATGTACTAACTCCATTTGGATATCTTGTATGAACTCATCATTGAGTACATATTTCTTCTTTCTTATTTTCTTTTTATTTGTAATCATATTATTAGAAACTCTATAATATGCCGGATCCTTGACCAAGGTTTTAAAAAAATGTATAATGTTAGGATTTTTTTTTCCAATTGTATGGTTTAATTTATGATGCCATGATTCTAAAGCGTTTGTTGTTCGATGCTGTTCACCGTATACACACCATACTTTAATGAACTCGTCTATCATCCACTGCTTTTTCATATATGCTCTAAATTTTTTAATGTCATCTTCTTGTGTATTCTTGCGAGTAATATATTTCCAGCCATTTAAAATTTCATTCGGCGGCAATAGTGGCAATACGGCGCTTAATGCCACTTCTCTTATCTTGTTTTCATCATTAGATTTAGTTATCCCGAGCTTACGACCCTTCTCCCAAATGGAATGATTAAAATGATAATAGCATCCGGATATAATTACAGACGGAAACACAGTCGTTAAAGCTTTCATTGCAGCTCTTTCATAATCAGTTTTATATTTCTTTGGATCCCAGCCAGGTATTTGGGATTTAATCATGGAAAATAAAATGATGTATGATTCCATCTTCTTGTCACTCATAAGTGCGTAGACAAGCGGCACTATGTTCGTGTGGTTCACAGTACTTCCCAAATCTCCGTGAATGCTATAAAGTTGAATAAAGGGCGAGGGGCAGCTTTTAAAGGTTCCATCGCTATAAAAATCATGTACTTCATTCATAACCTTTTTTGCCTCTTTGATGCAAAAAGCTATAATACGGTTGTCACCATCAGAATAATCAGCCAATACAAAATTATTAAATTCCGGAGGAATTTGAACATTGATTCCTTGTTTAGATTTAAGGTGTGTTACTCCGGCTGCTGCATTTCTGAATCTATATAGAGATGATTTAATACTTTCAAAGCTCGGTAGCTCCTACTTTGCATACTAAGTCCAATCCTGAAGTTTGAAAGGACCCGACCATATCATTGTAACATTGTGGTACCGCTGGGTAATTTTCTTTTGTTAGTTGTTGTTTACAGCCGTAAAGTCGCTCATCTACTTCATTTTTTTAAAAGTCAGGTGTACATGAGTGTGCAGTTTCATGAAGGACATTGTTATCCTAAAATAATAAAAAATATAAGTAATCGTAGCGTACATTAAACAAATAAAATAAAGTTTATTAAAATAATTCATTACAAATTAACGTTCACAATAAGTGACAAACGTGCACAAAATGGCCGCCTGTTTCTCTTTTGTGTTGGCATGAGCGTGCACAAAATGGCCGCCTGTTTCTCTTTTGTGTTGGCATGAGCGTGCACAAACGTGTTGGCATGAGCTTTATGTTAAAAGTTTTTTCATATAAATAATAATAATAAATGAAAGCCGAACACTTACTTTTATCTTTATAATTCCTTTACACTTGTATTTTCGTTTGATGCATTCCCACACAGTTAACCCACTTTTATGTTTCCTTTTTATATGATATTGGAAACCTGCGCGAAGCAGAATAGTCCCGTGACGTCTTTTTATATAAACTAACGAAACTTCACCAGAACTGCACGACGCACTTGACCCTGACATTGTTGGGAATGCACTGGTAAGTGTTACGTCACTGGTCTACGAACCGACAACAGCATAGTGGAGGGGGTTGATCGACAGGATCGGAGCGCGGAAGTTATGGCTGATTGTAAATATATTGCAAATGTACATATTCATTACTATTTAGTTTGTGATAAGAACCTAATAATATAGTTTTAAGTAAAATAATTATATGATCTGTAATAGTTGTAGTACTGGAAACTGTACTTGTGCAGTTTTAATCTCAATAAATACAAATATTGTGATTTATAAAAATATATATCTTCCCAAGTAACGTGTAAAAGTTTTATCTAAGAAAATATAAAATATACCTATTTAAAACTTCGTTAGTGATACAATAATGAAACCCCATCACTATAATTCAGCTCTAGCATCGCCCCCACCGGAGGCGTATCACTTTATATTTCCCATCTGTCGCCACTGGTGAAAACTGGGAACTAGAAGAATGGCCATTCCCAGTTGTCGCCACTGGTGACAACTGGGAATAACCCGAATCGGCGATTTTGTCCAAAAATACACGGGTTACGTTAATGGCGATGTCTAGTACAATTAAACGTAAATAAGGAATATAGACAGGGAATGGAACAATGCGAATAAGGGTCTCCTCACAGCTTGCTCGATTCCATGCAGGTTCTTCTGCTGCTGCTTACTGCTGCACTTGTAGTTGCACACAAGACGTTCTATTGACGAATTTATTTGTTAGGTTCTTTGCAGACTAGCTGAAGTCTATGCGACCGATTATTGTGTCTATTAACGATCACTGATTCGCGACTTCCTAATCCGACCCGGCTGCGCCAGTCAAATATGAACGCGCAAAGGTATTTAAAAAAAAAAATATTTTACTTAATACAGGTTTGCTCAGCATGAGCGTTATAATGAAAGAAAACATCGAAATCTAGATTGCATTGGCTTATGTACTATTGAAAGGTTTACATGTGTGTGTCTGTGACTGGACCTCGCAGATGGCCAGTAACAGACTGTTGATTATAATATGTCTAATCGTTTCTGTCATCATTAATTTTATTATAATTGATAATTTGTTACATGAGTAAATGGCTACCTGGTACAGATGGGTGGCATGGCGTGATCTTAGTTTACTAATACAGTAGAGGGTAAGGGTTGGCTATGCATAACTAGGAACATGTCCACAATGATTTTTCACAATACATCAACCCTCTCGTGAACCTCGTTCACGACACGCATGGCTCTAGTGAGATGAGTCCTCGCCAGTAGGTTGGTTCTGGCTGCAGGCACAGCAAGCAGGGGCGGGCGCCGCCGCCTCCACACGTACCGGTCAGGCACATGGTTAAGGGGACGGCTGTTTATCATCTGTTCTACTTCGGCTACTAATGTTTGAAGTGTCTCATCTCGTGGCGCTCGTTCTTTCAATATAATCAGTGCGTCTTTCACACTTCTGATTAAACGTTCCCCAGTGAGGGCTGGCAGGTGAAATGAAAACTCAAGTTGTTGCCGTACTGTAGGTCATTGCTCCGTTTTTGAGTGTCTCCGTGTCCAGCTCTAGAACACATTTCTTCAGCTCCTCATTAGATTCTCTCAAGTTCGTACCATTGTCTGAGTACAAGTACCGTGGCCAGCCTCTTCTGGCTGCCATTCGTCTAAGAGCCATTATTAGTGCGTCTGTGGTCTGCTGGTTCACTATCTCAATGTGAATGGCTCTTACGGTGAGGCAAGTGAAGATAACACTGTACCTCTTCTCTCAACGTCTGCCATATATCATACCTAAACAGACTATGTTCTGGATAGAAGACATTACACAGAAATAACTTTCAAAAATGGATTTACTTACCCATATATATGGATTTATTCCAGATGTTAAAATATCTCAATATTTCTTGGCTGAATCAAACTGCGCACGCTATACGGATGTCGTTTCGAGACGTCGGAAAAGGGTATACATATTGTGTTTTTATTTTTTCTGCATATATGTGGTTAGCTTTGAGTACTTCAAAATTCATTTATTTGCACGAATTTAGGTTTACAACATACTATGATCTTAAAAGTATAATGACCCTTTACATTCTGCCATTACATATGGTGTCTATAATGCTTTTATTTAACAGATGGTTCAATATATACGAGAAAGATTGGCAGTTCTATGGTGTCAGTAAGCTCTCCCGATTCATGCAGCTCGTCAGGTTTCGAATGCAGGTAATCTTTCATCAGCTAAAACCTTTTAATTTAATGCACAAAAAGTGCATCAGAAGTCACTAGAATGTCGATTGTGTTAGTGTCCGTGTCCACTGATCTCGCGCGGCCCCTTCAACAAACTCGACAGTGTTTGGAATAAAACAAAGATAGAGTAAAATATAGATTTCACTTTTTATTATAAAAATGGAGAAAAAATTAATGGTCGTTACGCTTGGTAATTTTACACAAGACGTGTGTTGCCACACGTCATAAACATTTTCTTCTATGACGTGTGTTGCCAAACGTCATAACCATTTTAATATTTTTATCTTCAAATCATATTGAACAGACAGTAATACAAACGGCTCGGCTTATTATCTGTGTTTGTTATTAATTAGTTAGGTAGGTTATAAAATTATTATTCTCTTTAACGCCTTAATTATGCCTCCTCTGATAAGTCCAGTGTAGCGCTTGTTGCAAACGACCAACATTTTCGTCCCAATTACCTGCGGAAAATTGCGGAGACACTCGAGCGACTGCGGCCGACGGGGAGCGGAGAGGTGTGCGATGAAAACAAAAGTACTAGATCACAGCGGGCATGCCACGACAGAGCGCCCGAGTAGGTATGTAACTACTGCATTATACTCCATCTGATGTTTATTCTTTGCATGTCAGTACGCTCTCCGCTTCTGCATAGAGCAATCGATGGCTATGTTCGTGTACATGTGCGAGACGCCGTGTTTGTGCACGTACTGGTGCGATGACGACTGGCAGTGGGACTCCTCAGACCTGATCAACTCACCCTTCCGCTCCCCCACTGTCACCCTGTTTTACTTCAGTCTTATGATGTCGGAGGACGGACCTTACTACACCACGGATCCAGCGCAGTTTGAGGTAGGCTTTTGTATAGCTTTTGAGTTTTGGTAAGCGTTGATCACTTTAGGTGTTTATAACTTGACCGACGCTTGCCTTTTTACGTCGCTGCTAAAATAGCTGTATAGTAGAGTATGGATGGGCAAGGTTTTAATATTTGAACTTTTGAATGGATAACATAAACGTGTGCAGTCGTGGGACCGCCGTCAGGAACGAAGTTCCTTTGCACGTATGATTTAGAACAAAAACAAAATTTTCGTAGCCGTCATTGTGGATCTCCTGTCGATCAGCTTTAGCACGAAAACTATGAAAACGACACCTATGACTAAAAAAGAGAACATTTTCGCAGCCGCCATCTTGGATTTGTATTTTGATCAAATTCACACTTTCTCCTAGAAAGAAACAGGGAGTGAGTGTAAATTCACACACTCTCTCTCTCTTTCTTTGAATTAGAAGAAGACAGTCGCAAATTGTAACCTTTTTTCGCGTGACGATTTCTGCCAGTGCATTCCTACCGCTAGCCGCGAAGTTCTTAAACAACTTCGTTACAAAAAAAATATGTAGGAACGGAGAAAGGAAAGGAATACGTAAAGATCGTGACTTTCTGTAAATTCTGCCTTCCCGAAAAAGACAGTTAGGCGCGAATTAGATACAGAATACAAAGTGAACTTTACATACAGTACACAAAGTGTTTAACCTGTTTAAGACCATGCTCATGGATTTCAGATAGTAATTCAGCGTCTGTTCCGCGAGATGCTGTACCGCTGCCACTTCATTCCTCAAGTGCACCCCATGATCATGACCGGCCTGGTCTTCGATAAGGAGCTGTTCCTCACATCCATTGGTACGTTTAGTCACGGTGAAAATCGCGCGGGTTTTATTTATACAGCATGTATCTGAAACGACAGAACAACTTCAACTTTACTCACGGTAAACAGGTACAATAACGAATATGTAATCATAGAAAAATAAACATAGAAAATTATCATAGAAATCATTAGAATTTGCAATATAACTCTATTAAGGCGAATTTTTTTTAACTTTTATACAGAATAATTCTTATACTGCGAGAAAATTTTGATTTTTTGCCAGTTTTTCCATACAAAAACAGATGGCAATTTATTAAAGATATCTGACTTTAATAAAATCAGCCCTTAGTAGTAATTGATTGAAGTTATAAAACATCACGTTTCATACCAATGTAAGCTAAGACAGCATTTGTGATTTTAATGATCCACATTCTGTAAATACATGTTTATTACTGTCGAGAATCCATACTAATATTATAAATTCGAAAGTAACTCTGTCTGTCTGTCTGTCTGTCTGTCTGTATGTTACCTTTTCACGCCTAAACCACTGAACGGTTTTTGATAAAATTTGGCAAGGAGATAGATGGCATCCCGGGGAAGGACAAAGGCTACTTTTTATCGACATACCACGCGGGTGAAGCCGCGGGCGGACGTTATTTATATATATATTCTTATCATAAAACCTGATACTGAGCTGCAAATTACAAAAAGGTTAGATATTCACTATGAGATCCATTGTTTTATTACAAAAACAATATTTAGAATAGACCAACATTTGTTTCAAACTCAACGTTATCCTCAGGCCTGATGGAGCCGAACGTGGTGGATTATAGAGAGAGGCTACTAAAAGCGTACAAGAAAGCCGTCATCCCATTGATAGCTTACATGATGCAGTATGAGTGTTACAAGGAAATATACGCGCTGGACATTGAGTCGTATGTAGAGTAAGTACCTATCCATAAAAGTACTCTGTGGTAAGTATTGACACAAGAAAAGTTTTTAACAAAAATGCAGGCGGCCCATCTGATGCGCCCCCTATGGGACATCTGTAGCACTATGCTTCGCAGGTGCTTTGGTAACTCAGCAGCAGTGTTCTTGATATTTTGGTCATAACTTCCATACCTTTTCTGATAGAAAGCTGTACTATGGCTCTATTTTTTTTCCTATCCTACGCTGTCCCACTCCTGGGCAAAGGCCTCTCTCCACTCCTTCCATAATTCGCGAGCCCGCGCGTCCTCCTTTCAGTTTTGATGGAACCTATCCAGCTCGTCCCGCTATCTCCTACGTGGTCGCCTCACTGTCTCAGGGCACCAGTTCTGTGCTATTTAGGCTCACAGTTTGGCCGACGTGTCCTGCCGGACTGGGCATATTTAAGTTGGGCAGCCTTTTCAGCCACGACAGCTATCTTTGTTTTAGAGCGCAGTTTTGTGTTAAAAACACGATTGTGATCACCAGACTTATAATCATCATTGTGATTATGATTATGGTGACATTTAATGCCAGAAAAAGGCACAGTTCCTGAGAAAATCTTTAATAATTTAAATTGTTTTTTTTATGTACTTATGTTTTTGTAATGAATTTAAATATTTTAATGAATTTCCTGATTTTATAATAATATTGATATTTATGTTATTTAATTTTTAGTTATAATAGTATGATTGGTTACTCGAGGAGCTCGTGGCTAAGTAATAACAGCCGCTCGGGTCGATCCATCAGGTTAAGCTACGCTTGCCGGGGTTGGTCCATTGATGGGTGACCATTTTCACATATCGAGACTCCTCCGTGCCTCGGAAAGCACGTTAAGCGGTTGGTCCCGGCTGTCATTTGTGGATCTTTGACGGTCGTTACGAGTCGTCAGAAGCACGAAAGTCTGACAACCAGTTTAACCAAGGGGTATTGTGCAAGCCTTTTTTATGATAATTTACTTTTATATCTTTGTCTATGTTACTTTTATATGTTTGTCTATTTTTTCCTTGAGCAATACGACGTTCTCTATTGCGAGACGGCAATGTATAATTAGCTAGAGTGTACGCTACACTGTTAGTCGCTCCAAACCATTCTGGTGTATTATAAAAATTGGCGAACATACTCGCTAGAGCAATAGATTGAGGCGTCCTGTACATGTTTTCTGCAAGTAAATTAAATCCATCAAGAAAGCCTATGTAATCCTGAGATATCGCTAATTTTAAATAGCTTATCAAGCCACCCTTCAGATTCTCGGAAACGATTTTAAATGTGTCTCTCATTGAAATAACTCGTGAAAGGTCCATTCTGTTTACCATTTCGCGATGCTGACGGAAAGTCTCTATCAACATAGAAATTTGAACCATCATATCAGATTCAATAGATAACTGTCGCTGAACGCTAAACAAAGATTTGAATGATTGCGGTAAATACAAAAAGTAGAGGAATATGCTTTTCATGTTAATAGTCATTCTTAATGGAGGACCATGAATCCTATCCTCAGGGTTATTCATATGGCACACGACTCGGGTAGGTAATCTTAAACCATGCTCATAAAACGATCTAACGAACGAGGATAACCTTATTAAATACGTAGCATATCTTTCTTGAAAAGCAGATAAAAAAGATGAAAAACTCTCTTTATCAAGTGTATTAATCGTGGAACAGATGTTGAAAATTTGATGCCACATTGGAGGTAAAACTGCAGTTAGCTCTTCCGGCGATATGGCAGCATCAGCGGGGACTATGGGCCTTTCATTTCCATAGACAGGCGAATTAACCACATCCTCATATAAGCCATTATGTATACGCGTCTCTGCAACAATATTATGATTCAACCAACCTGCACCATGATTTATGTCCGTCGCGAGTGAAAGCGTATCCTGATTTACTCTGCCCTTATATGACATACCCGTTCTAGTCCCTTGAGCTTGGGTCAAATTGAAGCCGTGTATATTATCCATCATATACTCATCCAACAACTCAGCCTGATCCTCTGATATATTCGTAAACGTTCTTGAACAGGTAAACAGCAACTTACAGATGAGAACAGCCAAAACTCTTAGCTTTGGAGAAAGCGTCAACATAGAAGTTAAGTCGAAATCAAGTAAAACCTGAGAAGGGTTCAGTAAGCAAAAGAAAATTCTCTCAAAGTCACCATGCGCTTCGCTAGTTAAAGACATGGACATAAGATCTTTAATTATAGACGATCTCGAGGAACTAATATTTAAAGACGAAGCTAAATCGGAAGGTGGAATAGAGAGCTCGCCCTGCATTTGAGTAAAGGACATACATCCGACAATAGAAATGAAGTTAGACAGAGGGAAACTCTCCAAAAGACGAGGAAGTATGTTGCTTCTATGTTCTATTTTCGCTACACATGCAATATCAGGCAACGCTGGATCGCTATGCTGCAACATCAAACCTCTTCTCTTACAAAAGAGAATGAAACGTGCCTTATGATCGAGAAAGTTTCGTGAAGTCGCTAATGATCGACTATGCTCAATAATACTATTAGTGAACTCACGCCTTATATTGACCAAAAACTCTGGACAGACGACACCCATACTGACCCTCATTCCTTCTCGTCTAAGTCGGGTTTGAAATGACAGCACCTCACGCCACGCTAAATTATTCCGCGAAAAAACACTATCAGCGGCGGAAACATCTATTCCATTCGTGTTATCCTTGGGCACTTGTTCATTCGCAACGAATTCATGTGGAGGGTTTTGAACGACCTTCACCTGTGAAATATAGGCTTGAGTCACGCAATCGGTTATTGATTGAATTAATTCCATGGGTGTTGAAGCGCTACGAAATGTCGAAATGGATAAAGGAACGAGCACAAAACGGTTAGCATCAGAAATAGGTATCAGCTTGTAACAAGGAGGAAAATGCGTGACCACTTCTATCATAATACCTTAGAGCCACCCATGGCGAAAGACGTAGATTTAGGTCATTTGGCTACACATGTGCGCACGCTTGGCCTTATCTGGCAACCCGCCCGTGACGTAATTGGTTTTAACACGGGAGTCCATAAGGGTGTGTTGCCACAGAAGCTCACCAAGCGAGAGGTATTAGCCCATGTCATGCGAGTCTATGATCCTCTTGGAATCATTGCTCCAATCGTTGTTCGAGGCCGCATCTTGTTTCAAAATGCTTGGCGTAAGGGTTTGGAGTGGGATGAGAAGCTCTCTCAAGATGACACCGCTGCGTGGAGGTCCTGGTTTCAGGATTTATCCTCTGTTTCTAATTTACGAATTCCGCGTCGTTATAACTTAGGTGATTTAGAGCTAGCAAGCAGTGAACTTCATGTGTTTTCTGACGCCAGTGAGTCCGCCTTTGCCGCTGTCGCTTATTGGCGTTTTCTGTACGCTAACGGTGACGTTAGACTCTCGCTTATCTGCAGCAAAGCTCGCGTGTCACCCCTTAAGCCTGTCTCAATTCCCCGTTTAGAGCTCCAAGGTGCTCTGATGGCTGCACGTCTTGCTACGTATATATGCGAAGCCCACCGACTCAAACCGACGAGACGCGTTTTCTGGTGTGACTCAATGACGACCTTAGGTTGGCTTCGCAGTGACGCTCGCACTCTTAAGCCATTTGTTTCTCATAGAGTAGGTGAGATACTGGAGGTCACGGACATCGGTGAGTGGCGTTGGATTCCGAGTGATTCAAACGTGGCAGATGATGCAACTCGGGTCAAACGATTACTGTTAACTCCAGAATCTCGCTGGATTTCAGGTCCTGCCTTTCTGCTCTCCTCGGACTGGCCCACTGAACCCGTGATCGATGTCAGTGGACTAGGCCGTGAAGAATTCAAACATCATGTTCATCTCATCACTGATACTGACTTGCCCGCGCCAATCTCCGCGGATCCGCTGCGTTTCAGCTCCTGGCTGAGAATGGTGCGAGCAACAGCAAAAGCGCATCAATTTATTTCATTAATGCGTATGCGTAGTCTGCAAAGACGAGGCGTTGACGCCAATTTAACTCTTCTTGAAGGAAGTTTATGCTCATTTATTCCCTCTTGCACATCCTCTCCAAATAATCTCAACCTAGCAAAGAGAATAACAGCAAAAGATTTACGCCTGGCCGAAACCCACATCTTACGCCAGTCTCAGCTCGATTCTTTTAAAGAAGATTTCTTGCGGATTAAGAACCAACAACCGTTGCCTCGCAATAGCCGCCTGTTCAAGTTGTCGCCATTTATAGATGATTTTTTTTTTTTTTCCACTAGGTAGCGATCTCTAGACTGGGTTGTATCGTCACCCCCCAATCATGCGAAATCTACTGTGCGACTAGTCAAGAAATGGACGCGCAATAGCGAATGAATATTCATCGTTGAAGAGCAACTTGCAGTTCTTGGTAGTAACAGCGAACCCAGAGATCTCGTTCTTTGCGAACAAGGCGACTAAAACGCCCCGACCAATCTGTATTCTGGTGAAGTCTAGTGTTTTTATTGCTTCGCTTGTTAAGGTCTTTTCTTCGGCACTAAGATATGTGACTAAAAATCGATAGGCTTCTATCCCAGTCATCCTTCCCGCATCAGGGTGCTCTGAAGCACATGAGGGAGTGACTGAGATTGGATGACCTTTCAAAGAGGAAGAGGCTTTTTCACCCAGCATCGCGCAAAGCATTTCATCGTCAGGGATGATGGAAGAGACCGACTCTGGAGGACCTGAAATGGTAGGTTGTTTCGTAACGTCGGTAGTTTTTTTCGGGGTTTCATTCTTCTTGGATTGGAGTGACTTTTCGTTCTTTGCCATTTTTCCCTCAGTTGGAGGGGAAGACGATGACGTCGCTGTTTCTTTCTTTGGCTTGGAAGTCCCTACTCCGGGAAGCGTGGTGCTCTTCTTTTCCCTTTTAATGGTACTGTCGAGAATGGGAAAGTGCTTTCGTAGTAAATCGGTCTCTTTTTCCCCTTGAGACAGGGTGGAGAGCGCGATAGTTTGTATCTTAAAGAAGCGCAGAACCGCTTCAGATTCTGGTACGATTGTTTGGCGCGTGGTGACGAGCGTTGCTCGATTTACGGTCCCCAAATATACTACCTGATCTTTATCTACGTTATACCCACATCGAGTCTTATCGATGGGGATGATGCTATGCTCTCCCACTCCGACATAGAAGTTTCCTTTCGCTTTGTCGGTTACTCCTGCCAAGACATCAACTTGGCCAACTGAGTCTTCCTCGCTTCCTTCATTATGGTACGTTGTTACCATGAAACATTTGCGCGTTTTGTCATGAACATAAAGCGATCGAGTCACCCACGTTTTCGGTTGTTGCTTCTTCGGAATGATCTTTGTAGCCATCGCGAATCAAAGAAAAGAATCCTCGCACAGATACTGCCCGCACTATACTGCTCGTAGAAAAATTTATAGATGATGACAATCAGTTGCGAATGGCAAGCCGCATTGTTGCTGCCTCAGCCATTACAGACAACACTAAGCGTCCGCTCATTCTGCATGGAAAGCACCCTGCAGTTCGTCTTTTGATCCACAAATATCACCAGAAAGCCGCGCATTCACACCTAGATTTGGTAATGAACGAGCTTCATCAACATTACTGGATTATTGGACTCAGAAACGCTGTCCGATTCGTGGCTCGTACCTGTCAGCTGTGCAAATTGCGCCGTGCTAGACCGTTTCAACCACCTATGGGAAATCTGCCAGAAGCTCGCCTAGCTCATCATCAAAGGGCCTTCTCATTCACCGGTCTAGATTATTTTGGACCCATTCATGTCACGGTTGGCAGAAGCAAGCAGAAGCGCTACGTGGCCCTATTTACATGCTTGGTCGTCCGCGCCGTACATCTGGATGTGGTGCATAGCTTATCGACTGACTCGGCGATCATGTGTCTACGCCGCTTCGTTTCGCTCCGTGGAACCCCTGTGGAGATTTGGTCCGACAACGGCACTGCCTTTGTTGGGGCCAGCCGAGAACTGCGAGAGTTGTACGGTGATGCAGTTCAAGATTACGCCGCCAACGAGTCCATAAACTGGCGTTTCATTCCCCCCTCAGCACCATTTATGGGTGGAGCTTGGGAGCGCCTTGTCCGAAGCGTCAAGGGAGCGCTGAAAGTGTCTCTACATGAGCGGAATCCCTCTGATGAGGTACTCAGGACCCTGCTGGCTGAAGCTGAAGCCTTGGTAAATTCGCGGCCATTAACGACGGTTTCATTCGATGCCGATGCCGAAGAAGCTCTAACCCCAGCTCACTTTCTTCTAAACGGATCACCAGGGCGTTCCATCCCAGCCACGCTTCAGGAGTCGGACCTCTCGAGCAGAAGTCATTGGCGGAGGGCACTCAAACTAGCCGATCATTTCTGGCAGCGGTGGGTCCGAGAATACCTGCCTTCTTTGTCACCCAGAAGGGGTGGAGGCACCGCACCTTCAATTGCTGTAGGAGACGTGGTCGTGATTTGGGACATGTAAGAACAATCAAAATCATTCCAACATAAGATTTGTAACAAAGAAACAAACACGAAAGATTACCTTGAGACGCGCTAGTTACTTAGTGACCCGCCCTCCTAGAACAAACTATGGAAGACGAAATTTGGAATATGAGGGTGTTACAATTTATAATAAATTACCATCAGTAATAAAAGAAGAACAGAGTTATGCCCGGTTCAAAAAGCTAGTAAGAACTCACACAATTAATACATACACATAAGAGAACAAAAGAAAAAAAAAAAAAAAAAATACAGCGGTGTATATGTGTATATATATATATATTAACATAAATAACATACACACATTGGGATATAGATTAACTATACATACCTCTAAATTAAGAATACACATTAGTAATACCTTAAATTAAACAAAACCAAATAAAATCCAATGGCCAAAATGGTTTATAAACTATGTATGTACCCAAAATGTATACTTAAATAGAACATTCAACTAAAAATAAAATAGCCTTATAAAAATAAACTTGCTAACAGATTATGCCATCAATGCCACATCTAGTAAAAATCAACTTCATACATCCATGTTTGTTTACCTATAACTCGTAACGATCAAGTTTATGTTAATTATCTGTTTACCCACTTTTTTTTCTTTTCTTTGTTTTTTGTTATTTTATTATCGTACATCTGTGCGCACTAAATTATTAATCTTAGTTTTAAATATTGTTTCTCAGTAAGTGAATTATGTATGCAATTCTTTATGAGAAATAAAGTTGTTCTAACCTTAACTGTCGGTGAAATTTGTTCAAAGGTTCGTCAGTGATTTGTACTTCTAGAATAGGGTTTTCAGTGCTGGTATGTGCAGTGGCTGTCGTGGAGCCTGTTCGTGACGGTGGTCGCTCTGATGGGTTAGCTAACATTGACTCGGTCTCCTCATTGTTAATTTCCACTCGGGATAAAGCGTCGGCATTGGTGTTATATCTTCCCTTTTTGTAAACTATAGTGTAGTCGTATTCGCTTAGTTTTAGGCGCCATCTAGTCAGTCTTGAGTTAGGCTCCTTAAGGTTCATTATCCACTGTAGTGGTTTGTGGTCTGTGAATATTTTAAATTTACGACCAAATAAGTAAGGCCTGAAGTACTTTGTAGCCCATACTATAGCTAAAAGCTCCTTCTCGATAGTACTATAATTGGTTTCACTATCGTTCAAAGTTCTTGAGGCGTAACAGATAGGTTTATCTGAGCCAATGGTACCTTGTGAGAGTATAGCGCCGATAGCTACGTTAGAGGCGTCAGTGGTTAATATAAACTCTCTAGTAAAGTCGGGGTACTGTAAGATTGGGTCATTTGTAAGTAAAGTCTTACATCTGTTAAAACAGTCAATGTAGTCGGTGTCAAAAGTAATTTTGTTAGTCTTTTTAAGGCATTTAGTCATAGGCTTGGTAACGCGGGCAAAGTCCGGGATAAATTTCCTGTAATAACCTAATAATCCGAGAAACTGTTTTATTTCTTTCGTGGTTTTAGGTAATGGGTATTTTTCTATAGCCGCTATTTTATCAGGATTAGGTTTAACACCTTCTCCACTAATTACATGACCTAAGAATACCGTTTCCAACTTTAAAAATTCGGACTTATCCATTTGAATCTTAAAGTTGGATTCCTGTAATCTACTGAATACTTTTTCTAAGTTAATCATGTGTTCTTGCAATGACGTACTAAAGATGATGACGTCATCGAGATACACAAGGCAGATGTCATTTTGTAATCCTCTGAGTACATTATCCATCACTCTTTGGAAGGTAGATGGTGAGTTCTTTAAACCCATGGGCATGCGCAAAAATTCAAAGTGCCCATGCTCTACGTTAAAGGCTGTCTTCGGTATGTCGTCAGCGTGCATCTCACATTGATAAAATCCAGATGCTAGATCTAGAGTAGTAAAGTACTGGCATTTACCAAGCTTGTCAAGTATGTCAGTTATGTTAGGTATCGGGTATTTGTCGTCTATGGTCTTGTCATTTACTTTACGAAAGTCAACTACTATTCTCCACTTCTGTTTGCCTGATGCGTCTGCCTTCTTAGGAACTACCCAAATGGGTGAGCTCCAAGCTGATTCAGAAGGTCTTATGATACCTTGGTCTAGCATCTTAGTAATTTGGTCTCTAACTTCTTGTCGGTGAACAAATGGGTAGCGGTAACTTTTCGTATAAACTGGAAGTTCGTCGGTCGTCTTGATATGGTGCTTTATTTTATTTGTAAAAGTCAAAGGTTCTCCCTCTACATAGAATACGTCAGCAAAACGACTGCATAAAGTCTCTAAGTTAGTTTTTTCTTCAATATTTAAATGATCTGTACGAAGTCGAGATAAAACTTCTTTAACGCGCCTAGGATCTTGTTTAGTGCTAGTGCACTCATTATTAAATATCTCCGCTTGTAAAGGGCGTTCAAATGTAACGAGTGAGTCATAATCGGTCGGGTTTTCAATTTCAACGATGCCCGTACAGTCGGTTACGCGAGTAATGCATTCATGTATAATGCAATTACTGTGTATTTGCTGAGCTATGGAAACGTCACCGTCTGGGCTATAGATAGGAATATTTAATAGTTTTGATGAGTTCGCGGGAATGGTTTCCTGATAACTGGACCTTTTACATTGATAAAACCGAATAGGTATTGTTGTAAAATCTGTAATTAAATAGTTATTTTTAAGATCAATCTGTGCTCCGTCAAGTAAATCTAGGCCTATTAGTCCGTCAAAGTAATTATGAAACTTATAAATGAAAAACTTAACATTCGTAGGGTTATTAAATTCAGGAAAATTCGGAACAGTAATTGAATGGTTGTGTGTGCTAGTTACACGGGCATTTGTTACTTCAAAGGGGTCAAAATTCAAAGGTATGTGCGAAAAGTATTGCTCGACTGCCTCAGGACTAATAAAAGACTGGTTAGCCCCGGTATCTACTAATAACTTAAGTGGTGGGTCCGATATCTGAATGTAACGTAATTCCCTTTTAGATTGTATATTTAACTCTATTTTAACCCTTTTTGATCCTTTTCCTTGAGAAAATCCGGATTAGCACCAGAGGTAGGCTTTGGTGCTTCTAAGCAATTCGCGTTGTTAGTACTCTGTGGCTGTGTGTCATCTTGTACATATAAAATATTCTCAGGCTCGGTTTGATTGTAGTAATTGAAGTCGGGATAGTCGTAGTAACAGGAATAGTCAGGCTGTTCATAGTAATAGTCGGGGTAATAATAAGCGTTTTCAGGGTCTGTCATCTCGTTAAAATTCATTTCTCGTGTCTTGAAGTAATTACTAGGTGGTGGGTTCCCTGATCTTTGCCAATTATTTCCTGGTAACCCTATTGGTTTCTGTACGAAGTGACTAACGCCGCTCATTGGTTTCGGACCTGTATATTGCGCTGACGGATTTGCGTTCGGTAATCTAAATATATTACTCTGTGGATGGTAGTTTGGCGGGGGTGCACGAAACATTTGGTGGGTTCGACTAACCATGTTAGGGGCACGATGAGGTACCTGATTATGCTGGAAGGGTGGCCTCCATTGCTGCTGCTGCTGCAGCGGCGTGGGCATAGGCTTATGCCAGCTCGTGCCTACATTCGCAAAGCTAAAAGGTCTGGGCGTGGTCATAAGGGCCGCTGGTGGCATTCTATGGGTTAAATGCGCTTGTTGTGTCGGGTTACGTTGCTCAGGAATACTTTCGTTGCGTTGCTGTAGGTACATGACATTTAATTCCTGCTGTACATACAAATTCCAGAGCCTTTTCTATAGTTTCGGGTCTCATACATCGAATACGGGACCCTAAAGGTTCTTTAAGACCTCTGACATAAGACTGTAACGTCAGTTTTCTATAAAGGTCGCGTTTTGCTTCGATAGTAGTAGCTATATTTTCATGCAGAGTGACATAAGTCATTATAGTACTAAAAAGGGTCTGGCATTTGTCATAATATTCCTGCGGAGTGCTGTTTCCTTGGGCTAGTAAGGACATGTCATTATAAAGGGCGGTCTCGTCCCTTTGATCGGAAAAGTTGTTAATTAAAGCGTCACGGATCCCTTGCCAATTTTCAGGTATACCATTGGAATTTATAGTTGTAGCTGCAGATCCCGTAATTTTATTTAAGATACCGTTTATTATACATAGGTTAGTGAACTCGTAGCTCGGGTCATCTCTGACGTATTGTATTACGAGCTGATCACATATTTTAATGAAACGTGTTAGAACATTCGGATTTCCATCAAAGTCTGGCAATGGGCGTAAGGCCCTAAAGATAGTATCGGGGTTCAATTCCATTTCGTCACTACTAAATAATGTGTCTAAACCTAAACTATCTGAATCTATAAACCTATTTAAATCTACTTCCCTAGTCCTATTTATCTGTCTGGAAGAGACAGATCTCGTCCTAGTTTTCCTTGGATGAAAAATCTTGAATTAATATTATATAAGGGGTTAAAAGAAAGGAGTCGGGAGCAACACTCAAAGAAAGTTTCAAGCACTTACATATACATGGTTTTCCTTGGTGTATCGATGGCTGGATACGTCCTCAGCTGCGTCTTCTTATGTTCGGATATTCGATGAGGTACTTGGAAATACCGACAGCGACTATCGGAGTCAGCAGATAAACGATTTTTGGAAATCTATACCGCGCCGCGCACTGCCTCGAATATCCTACCGACTGCGCCAATTACGAAGGTGGCAACCGGAGGACTTAAAAAAAACCAAAATTATTTATAAAGGTTTTAATTAAGATAAAAATTACAATTTAACTTATATTAGTTTTTAGGTCTATATTCGGACGATGCTAGTACCGAAGTGTGTTACCAAAAATATTCTGTAATATTACGATACAATAAGTATGCTAACCGTGGATGCGGCATCAGCGGATTTGGAAGTAGGTGGCCACTCGGCGGCACGAGGCGTCCGTTCGCTGAGTCAGCAGGTGGCGTGTTGGAATTTTGTGTGGAAACATCCGTTTGACGTAATTACCATATCATGTCGCTATTCAGCTGATTTGGTGTAGGCAGGGCACGTAACAAGCTAGATGTATTTAAATAGGAATTACTTAATATTATACTCTTATACAAATATATTACTGTGGTAAACAGTATTTTTTGATAAATAAAATCCGAGTAGTTTTTAAGAAAACGACTACCTACCCGTATATTAACATAATACTTAATATTCTTCAATCGCTGTCAGTTTTTATAAAATTACCGCCTCAAACATTCTAAACAATGACCCACTGTCATGTTTCCATGTAGGTACTAACTCCATTTGGATATCTTGTATGAACTCATCATTGAGTACATATTTCTTCTTTCTTATTTTCTTTTTATTTGTAATCATATTATTAGAAACTCTATAATATGCCGGATCCTTGACCAAGGTTTTAAAAAAATGTATAATGTTAGGATTTTTTTTTCCAATTGTATGGTTTAATTTATGATGCCATGATTCTAAAGCGTTTGTTGTTCGATGCTGTTCACCGTATACACACCATACTTTAATGAACTCGTCTATCATCCACTGCTTTTTCATATATGCTCTAAATTTTTTAATGTCATCTTCTTGTGTATTCTTGCGAGTAATATATTTCCAGCCATTTAAAATTTCATTCGGCGGCAATAGTGGCAATACGGCGCTTAATGCCACTTCTCTTATCTTGTTTTCATCATTAGATTTAGTTATCCCGAGCTTACGACCCTTCTCCCAAATGGAATGATTAAAATGATAATAGCATCCGGATATAATTACAGACGGAAACACAGTCGTTAAAGCTTTCATTGCAGCTCTTTCATAATCAGTTTTATATTTCTTTGGATCCCAGCCAGGTATTTGGGATTTAATCATGGAAAATAAAATGATGTATGATTCCATCTTCTTGTCACTCATAAGTGCGTAGACAAGCGGCACTATGTTCGTGTGGTTCACAGTACTTCCCAAATCTCCGTGAATGCTATAAAGTTGAATAAAGGGCGAGGGGCAGCTTTTAAAGGTTCCATCGCTATAAAAATCATGTACTTCATTCATAACCTTTTTTGCCTCTTTGATGCAAAAAGCTATAATACGGTTGTCACCATCAGAATAATCAGCCAATACAAAATTATTAAATTCCGGAGGAATTTGAACATTGATTCCTTGTTTAGATTTAAGGTGTGTTACTCCGGCTGCTGCATTTCTGAATCTATATAGAGATGATTTAATACTTTCAAAGCTCGGTACTTTGCATACTAAGTCCAATCCTGAAGTTTGAAAGGACCCGACCATATCATTGTAACATTGTGGTACCGCTGGGTAATTTTCTTTTGTTAGTTGTTGTTTACAGCCGTAAAGTCGCTCATCTACTTCATTTTTTAAAAAGTCAGGTGTACATGAGTGTGCAGTTTCATGAAGGACATTGTTATCCTAAAATAATAAAAAATATAAGTAATCGTAGCGTACATTAAACAAATAAAATAAAGTTTATTAAAATAATTCATTACAAATTAACGTTCACAATAAGTGACAAACGTGCACAAAATGGCCGCCTGTTTCTCTTTTGTGTTGGCATGAGCGTGCACAAAATGGCCGCCTGTTTCTCTTTTGTGTTGGCATGAGCGTGCACAAACGTGTTGGCATGAGCTTTATGTTAAAAGTTTTTTCATATAAATAATAATAATAAATGAAAGCCGAACACTTACTTTTATCTTTATAATTCCTTTACACTTGTATTTTCGTTTGATGCATTCCCACACAGTTAACCCACTTTTATGTTTCCTTTTTATATGATATTGGAAACCTGCGCGAAGCAGAATAGTCCCGTGACGTCTTTTTATATAAACTAACGAAACTTCACCAGAACTGCACGACGCACTTGACCCTGACATTGTTGGGAATGCACTGGTAAGTGTTACGTCACTGGTCTACGAACCGACAACAGCATAGTGGAGGGGGTTGATCGACAGGATCGGAGCGCGGAAGTTATGGCTGATTGTAAATATATTGCAAATGTACATATTCATTACTATTTAGTTTGTGATAAGAACCTAATAATATAGTTTTAAGTAAAATAATTATATGATCTGTAATAGTTGTAGTACTGGAAACTGTACTTGTGCAGTTTTAATCTCAATAAATACAAATATTGTGATTTATAAAAATATATATCTTCCCAAGTAACGTGTAAAAGTTTTATCTAAGAAAATATAAAATATACCTATTTAAAACTTCGTTAGTGATACAATAATGAAACCCCATCACTATAATTCAGCTCTAGCATCGCCCCCACCGGAGGCGTATCACTTTATATTTCCCATCTGTCGCCACTGGTGAAAACTGGGAACTAGAAGAATGGCCATTCCCAGTTGTCGCCACTGGTGACAACTGGGAATAACCCGAATCGGCGATTTT